>VWYH01010615.1:687825-950871 GCA_013399365.1 Pampusana beccarii
AAAAAAAAAAAAAGTGCAAGCTATGCCCCAAGGGTGACCCTGCACAAAGCTTTCTGGCAGCTCCAGCATCCTCCATTCCTCCCTCACACCACCACAGACACCCCATCTTTCCCCACACTCTTCCCCTGACACACGCACGCACATAGGGAGCCCTAAGAATCCTGGCACCCAGACGGCTTTTTCTCTTTCAAGCATGCCAAAACAAGCTAAGCTCCTAAATCCCTTTTAGAATCTGGCGTTGTGTGGAAATCTGTTTGCCTCCGTCCTATGTTTATTTTCTTTTGTTTTCAGGTTTGTTAGCCCAAGGGCAAATGTTGTTCCTAGCACCAGTTTTGGGGTTGGGTTGTTTTTTGGGTTTTTTTTGGTATTTATCTTTCAATCAAATGTTCCTCCTTGCAAGGATAAACAGGATGTTTAGAGACTCTGGGTATGACGACCAGTCTTTGACAGCTGTTGTGATATGCCACACACCGGGTTTGCCATGTGTGCAAGCACTGGCACAGCTCGATCTGCAACACGCTCTCTTCATTTGAGGAGAAGGACTATATGAGGACTATAAGAGGACTTCACCAGCTCTTATTTTCAGCACGGGCTCATGGGAAATGTGCCACACAATCCAGAACAACTCCCTGGCCTCTCCCTTCACTTACGAGGATATCACTTCCCCACCCCACAGCCATTCCCTTTCTACTCAGCTCGCTTCACTCGCTCAGCTACACTAAACTATCCTCTGCCCCCGAGAAATTTTTGTTTTGCAGGTACATACAGACAGACAACAGTCAAAATACTTCTAAACCACAGCGATTCAACAGAGGGACTTTCCAAAGCCTTTTTTTTTTAGGAGAGGAAGGTTTCCAAGCCTTGAATGACTGACATTGGTCTGACTCATAAACTAAGAACTTTGGAAAATGAAATATAGATAGCACTAAGGGCCAGATCCCAAGCAAGACCTACCTACCTAGAACACCATGTGTGGCCTCATGATGCTCTCTGAAGTCCCAGTCACCACAGAAGACAATGCAGTGCCTAATTCTGCACTACACAAATTCTCCAAAATTTTATTCACTTTTCATTTGCAGCATTTACTAGCAGCCGAAGGCAGGAAAGTTTAAGAGACTGATAATTAGTCCCCGTTTGTAATTGAAAATAACTAGTGTTGCACCAGGCCCCAGTTACTGTGTTCTCAGGCCACAGAATAGCTGACTCTAGGATATCTGCTGAATTCTGCAAGCTAGGGGTGTCCACAACAGCAGCACACATTTTTATAAGACTTACTATACAGAAAGAGCTATATTCTGTCTAAACAGCCATAAATCACTCTAAAAGAAATGGCTCGGGCAGGATGTCATCTTAGCTAGTCTAAAACCTTTTGCATTTAAATAAAGTAATATTTATAAAAATTACTTCTCTTCTCTACAAACACGATTCCTAAACAGCCATGCTCAGTTTTCCCCACTTTACGAAATTCGCAGGACAGATGACAAGGTGTTGCTGATTTGAGGCTGCTTGGGCCCAGCTTATTCAAGGAAATTTACATCGTCCTGAGACACTTGTCAAGTTCAAGCCTTGAAATCCATTCCAGGTAACATTCAACCGCAAGCTTCTGGCCTATGCACAGAAACTACGGCATGAAATTTTATGGTGTGTGTTATTCAGGAGGTCAAATGAGATTATCACAATGTTCCTTTTTAGACATGGTACCTATGAGCCTTGGCATATAAGTCACCCTGGAAAGCCATTCTCGGGCAACTGTTTTAAATTGGACTCTGAGCAGTCCTTGAACTCTACCTTCAGGAGAAGGCAGCATTGTCAAGATAACAGTTCTACAGCTTTCAGTTCTCCTCGCAAAAATAGTGCTTGCTTTGTGTTTCACACACTAAGCAGACATCCTCTACCCAACCCTTACCGCTCTGTGCAAGCCACTCCACAAACATGCCAGAGCTGAAGAAGCGCTGGTCTGTCCTACAGCCTGACAATTCAAATAAGTAAAATAATTTTCCCAAAAAAACCCTGCAACTTTGATATAATTGGGATAACCTGGACAGAGCGGGAATTCCCCACCCATGAAAACATTTTCCACAGCAAGATGGCCTTGGATAGAGTAAGCAAAATTTTCCTGTTGTTCATTCAGAAGTGCTAACAACAGTGGGTGAACAGTGGATCAGAGCGTTGAATACCTCCTTCTGTCACCAGAGGCATAATTTGGGGGTCCCAGTATGGGAACAGGTATGACAAACTCCGGATTACCTATTCTCAGGCACGTTCAGCCACGAAAACAAGCCATCTACCCTCCCTGTGACTTGGCTTATCTTTGCACAGAGCAGGAATATTCGCTAAATGGATTAGATAAACTCCCCTTCTGGAATCCACCACAAGGTTGTATTTACTTCCTTTCACCCTCTGAGGCCACATAGCAAGGCCCATGTGACAAGTGGTTACAAGACACTAATTTTGACACCTGCACATTCTTGTGATCTACTTCAACCAAGAGGGAACCTGTCCCTAGCACCCAACCGAGCGTGTCCCACAACAGAAAACTCATTTCAATGCTGTAACATTAGGAGAGCCACTTACAGAGCCATTTCACTGCCTCTGCAATTCATTCTGATTTGTTTTTAAAAAAATAATAAATACAAGGAAACAAAAAAGTAATTGTGTTCTCTCTGAAGTGCACTGGTATTGCGGGGACAATGCTCAGCATAGCTGGACGCCTTTCCCCACCAGAGTCACCGACGCAGTCAATTGCGCATCCACTGACCTTTCCAGCACATTACGCTCTTTGGGGGGTTGCACACGTTCAGAGGGGAAAGAAACTGCATTCAACGTCTGCGTTCAACCTCTCCTTTGCACGTCAGAGAACCAGCAGCTGCAGAGCTGTGCACGCCAAGTGCGGGACGTGGCTCCTCCTGCACCACAGTGAACATCAACCTCTTCAACCAAGTCATTACTTTGGCCCTTGGAGAGGTTATTCACACGTATGTCCAAACCCTTGGCCCACAGGTATGGCTGCTGACACAGCCAAGGACAGCTCAACACCTCTGATAATAGGGCTAGATATGACCTCGCAGATCTCCTGATCTCTTGCATCACCGAAAATTAACATCAGGATGTGCTGGAAGGAGCACAATTTACTGAGCAAAACTACATAATTTTGAGTCCTTGTCCCAGTTTTACCACTCATTTGATATACTTCTCTCTTGGTACACGATATAATCTCTGCCTTCATATTCAAGCATCATCGCTGTTATCTTCTAGCCTACCTGTACAGTTTGGGGGACAGGATTTGTGAAAAAACACATCATATTAAGCACTGGCACTTCCACAGAAACACTGGCCAACAAGGGGCTTGGAAAGACTTGAGATCTTCCTAATCCCACTTCCATGGCAATCAGGAGCACTAAAGAAAAGTAACAGTGGGTCAGGGACTTTGAATTTTCTTTTTTTTTTAATCTTACCTTAATTTCACAGGAATACTATTTTAGAGGTAACTGGTAACCTTGTTCTCTTAAGCAGCTTGAGTATCTGCCAGAATTTGGTTGCAACTTCATATAGATACAGGTATACTTGTCCCTCTGCATTTTCCCTTTTGTGAAGAAACCTGTCTTGAACATGAGCTAGAAATTATCACCCTGAGAAATCAGGGAGTAGCAAAGCATGGTAGACCTACCCAGGGGCTTTTGATACTCAGTCATCTTATAGCATATTTGGGACTGCAAATTAACTCCTCTCAGCTTGGGTCCTCAGTACAGAAGCTGGTGACCCCAACCTCTTCTGAGGACCATAATAGGGAAGGTAGAGAGGCTGATGCTGTTACACCTGACACATGGAATATGGCCTCATTTAGGCAGAACTATCACATACCTGACTGTTTGCTTGCTCAAGGCTGACCAACCAGTTAGGAAGATACATGGCAGCACTAGATGAATTCTTTTCATTTTATCTTCACCAGGGTGAAGAAGATGGAGTTACCTATATTGGAGGTGACCACAAAGGAAAGTGAAGAAAAAATAGCAAATGCCATAACAATACACAGTAGGAACAAAGCCCCAGCCCCTATATGGATCAGCTCCACACTGAGCTGGGAGTTTGAAAAACAGTCCCTTTAAAAAAAAAAAAAATATATATATATATATACTTAAAAAAGGAGTGGGTGGTGGGGAGGCTGTGTAGAGCAAAGGACAGAGCCTTGCAACTAGACAACTTCAATCATCCTACTTTAAAACTGCAGGCCAGCTTCTGATTTCACCTAGAGTTTCACATGCCACTTCAAAACTCTGGAAGCGTTGGCTTTGCAGATATATCAAATATCAGAATTTTCTTCAGTGAACTCAGTATTTTTCCACATCTACTAGTGTAACTCTGCTGGCAAGACAGAAGTAGCAAATTCTCCCTTATCTCCCTCCTCTTTGAGAACATCTCTCTGTTTAAGCACCGGCTAACTTAGATCATCATGCACAATCCCCCTTGGAAAATGGACAGAGTGTGATGGGAGAGTCACTGGGGTTGTAAGCAAGAAACCACAGAAGAAGAACTGGCATGCAGAAGGGAAGTAGCAGGGGGAAAGAGGCGACTAATGAACAGAAGGGGGTGCGTAAAATCCTACTTGGATTGCCTCTCTGGGGAACAGCTGTTTCCTTGTAAACATCTTGCTAGCTGTCCAAACAAGAAGTTCAGACACAGAACAATAAAGGAGAGCACCCGTGTAGAAGCGTGCAAGATATGGGCTCATTCACTGCCCTGCCAATCGCTCCAAGTGGCAGAATTCAAAAGCTGGGGTAACATTAGCCGTACCTTTAACCCAGGGTGTGCTGGTGGTGTAGCCAACAGCCTGCATAAACACATCCTTCTCTATCTGTGGTGAAGTCCTTTTAAGTCCTCTTTTTTCCCTGCTATTTCTGACACATCAGCAGAGCACATTACTTGATAAAAGCAACGAGGAAATATCCTCATCAGTGCAAGGAGAAACAGCTGCAGAGCCAAGAAATTAAAAACCTGAACGTGGCAGCCCTGAAGGCCTAGAAAAGTTCTGCCACTGCCCTGGCATCAGCAACTTGGAAGTAGAGAGACTTGCACCAGAAAAAGTAAAAAGAGTCTTTTTATTAGTGCTGAGCACAAAACAGCCTACACTGGCAGCAGCATTTCTATGCCAATACAACTGTGTCCACACAGGACTCTTGCCAGCACTGCAAGGTAGCTGCGGACAGGAACACCAGCACAGCCGTGCCAGTAAACATTCCTGGGGCAGGCTGGCCACAGACAGCAACTACCTGCACTGCACAACCGCAGGCAGAGACCGTGCACCACCTCTGTCCGCTCCTTTTTGCTTCTGGGGGTCAAACGCACATGTGTCTGGTCACAAGCCTATCCAATAAACCCTGTCTCCAAAACGTCACACAGCTGTTAACAAAGGAGAGCAATTAGATCACATGCGCATCCCCAGGAAAGGCTGGGGCACTTTGCAGGGAAGGCAATGCACAGGATAGCAGGACACAACTGACAATAATGGAACCCTGTGTCCTGAGTCAATAGTCTAGTTATCTACATCTTCAGGTCTGCCTCAGACTGACCCATCTTGACTTATCCACATTCTGCAAAATGCAAACTACACTTATCCTGGGAAATGAAATGCCTCCTACTCAAAACAACCTGTAGAAACAGGATGGAGGTAGGCACAAAGACACTCTCATAGCCAGAAACAACACCAAGCAATTCCATATTTTAGAAATAGTCCCAAGTTCACAGGAAAGACCAGTCAGATTTATTTTACCTTTTTATTTCTTTAGGGCCACTTTGTTGTAGTCGTGCACAAACAGCCAGGAAAAAAGACACACTAGCAAGGGCTGCTCAAGAATAAACATTCGGTCATTACAAGAAGGGAAGAGTGCAAGTTCTGCTGATCAAAATCCCTCTGAGTGTAAAGAAAGGCAGCTGGCTTATTGCATCAAAGTCCAAACCAATCAGGGACTCCACCTCGTCTGAGGTCACCCTTCTGCCTCTGCTTCTCTCTCTCCATATATTTATCCTTGAAGTCATCAAAAGCTTGAGTTTCTGTGTCTTGTTCTTTCTCTGGAAATAGGTTGGGAAACTGAAAGGTTTGTCCTTGGCCCTAAAGAGAAAACAAATGGTCAGAGAGACATTCCAGCCTTTCTGCAGTAGCTATGATGCATATACTTACAATGAAAGACCACCCTGAAGTTTCAGCTAGTGCATAATGGCACCTCTTACCTTCCAAGATCTCTTTCCACCCCTCTCCCCAATGTACACATATATTCCACCACCCAAAGAAACCCTAATTTTCAGTCTCTCCTCTTCTGTGTGCTAATAAAGACACTGCCATCTTTTTTTACAGATGAATGGTCAGGACATGGACACCTCTGCAAAGACTTTGAACCAGCTCAGAGGTGGTGTATGAGTCATACAGTAAAAGCATGATGAGAAAAATAAGTGATTTTGTTAAAGTAACACCACCGGGGAAATACACGGTGGGACAAGCATTTCTTATGTTAGCGCTCAGGATATGAGTAGCTGTTACAGTTGTTTAGATCTCAGCTAAGGATAAGAGAGAACAGTCCCAGTAGCTGTTACTGTGGGGTGTAATGTGGGAATACACAATAACAGATATCCGAGGTCTCTTATCTACAGGAATAAAGACCGTAGTGTAAAACAATTATAGTGGGAACAATCTGTCTAATACATCACTGATGAGATTAAAGTGATTACATCTGCATCAGTCATTCTGCCTAACAGACAAGTCATTTTAGTGAAACATCATCATCAGATCTATGTCTCCCACTTGGAAAATAAACATTTGCTTGGTCTCTGGTTTTTATCTAACAGCAGGAAACCATTATTCTGTGGAAATGTTCTATCCCATTAACATTATCTACTTACTTTTTAGTGGTTTTTGCACTAAGCACAACTTCATTAAACTCAACAATGTCAGCCCTTCCATTCCGTATGGGACTTTGCATAAAAAAACCTCATAACTGATAGTTCATAACTCTAAAATTACTCTCCAAAATACTTACAAACCTTACCATACATTAACTTCTTTGGCAGAATACCACATAGAGAAATCTCAACAAAAGTATTTAATTGTTTCAGGTGAAAACATTTTTTTTTCAGATTAGCCATTCTTTACATTTGTGCAATAAACATAATCAAACAAGAGGCCCAGTTATTAAATGGTTCTACAAAGGACAAGAAAGGAGCCTTCCACAACACAGCTACCTATACTACATTTTGGGATCAGAAATGTGACATAATTAAATCGTAAAAAAAAAGTCACCATGCCCCTGACCCAGCTTAATTGTGTGCTATGTTTCATCTAGTCATATACACTCAACCTGGTGATTTACAGGTGTGAAAGAATTTAAGCCTCAAGCATACACTGTGGAAAAAAAATGACTTATCCAAGTTGAGCTTATCCAGACTAGAATCTAGGAAATATCAACTCATACCCAGCAATGCTCCGGTTGTTTTTGTAGTGCATACTTCTTGGGGGTTTCCTAAGAGCCTGACCATACTACAAAAACAACAAGGGAGCTGCTGTGTACATTGCTCTTTCCTCATTTCTAGCCTGGATAAGATCAACTGGAACAAATCAAGGTTTTCCATTCCACGGCATACACTCCGGGATTTCAATTCTTTTGTACTTTTAAATGACCAACAGGTATGCTTATCACAGCTGTCCTATCACAATTAAAGCATAGCACCATCTCAAGGCACAGAAACTGGAGTTATCAGTGTCCTTAGGCAATCCCAAAGCTGTAGGCTACTGAAACTCTTCCTGTAGCAGGGTCAGCAGCAAGCACCCTTGAGGCCAAGCGCTGCCCGAGATTTTAGCAAGCACACCGAAGCATTTGGAAAAGAACTGGTTTATATCACAAAAATTTATTGGGTTTTAACTGCACTGTGGGCAAGTCATTCAGCCCTGTGGTATCTATAGAACAGATGGGCCTGATTCTAAGGACTCGTCTGCCCTGGAGAGGAAGCCATTTTAGTTAAACTAGTCAGAAAACAATTCAGGCTAACATGGTAGGCATACCACCTACACTGAAAATTTGAGAACTATTTATATTGGTAACAGTGTAGTAAGGGACTGTTCTTGTTATGCAGCACTTCCATTCTGGTACGCTTCCAGCACCAATGCACTTCCCTTATTGGAAAATGAAGGAAAGCTGTCCCTAAAGCATACTAACAACATCCACAGTAATTCACTAAGCATTGCAAAACAGTTATTATTTTAAAAAGAAAGGGGGGAAAAAAAAATAAAAAGATACACACAGAGGCTGTAGCCAAACCAGACAAACCTTTCAGCTGTTTATCAAAGTGCTCACAGTTCCCATTTCAAGGCTGGTGAAAGTCAAATATTGAGCTGAAAACGTCAATTTGTATCTTGAGTCTTTTAATAAATCAAAATCAGCACAGACAAGTTGGCTCTTTCCAGCTCTTGTTTTCTGAAGAAATTCTGATTTTGGCTGGCAGCCAGACACGATTCGAAACAGCCAAGACATTACACCCTGAGAACTGAAGGTTGATAAATCTTAAGTAACAATACTATGCAGTAATACTGCACTGCAAGATTCTGAGGTGATGAAAGCTGTATGAAAAATAGCTGTTGTGCATGCTCAGTAGCTAGTTTTCAAAAGAAGCCTGTATCTTGGGCATTTCAAAATTTCAAAAATACCAAAAGGCATCAACTTACAGAAAGGACTGTGAGCCTGTCCAGGCATATTTACATTCAGTGCATCTTCCACATGATGCCAGAGACTACTGAGGTTCACGCTCATATCCCACCTTTTCAAAAAAATGCCTACCAAAGGAATGGAAGGATTGTAATTCCTTTACATAGTGCTGCTTTTTCTTACACCTTTCCTTGGTCAAAGTTTTCCCTTCTATACAGCACCATTCGACAACCATATGACAAACGCACCCTCAGAATGAAATCCTAATTGAAATGAAGCAAACAACTATATTTCCACCAAGTTGAACAGGGTTTTATCTGTTTTGCAAACTGCTAGAACAAAAAATACTGGCATATTCAACCAGAAAGCAAAATTTTGGCTTATTCCTAAACCTTGCATTTGTTCACCGTTTAACTTTTCGCAATCCATTTAACCGAGGTCATCCTTTTAATTACTGAATCATTGCAATTCACATAAACTGAAGTGGGCTCTAAAAAGGCTAAGGCTTGGCCTTCCTTTAGAACTTCTGACAGCATAATTACCTTAGTTAGAAGCACAGAGAAAGAGAGAAAAAATAAGAACACCGTCCCACCTGACGTAGCTGTGCTAAAAGAAAATTCTGTAAAAAAGACTAACCCTGGCAAAAAAATCATTTTGCTCGGATAATTTAATCTGTCTTGGAACTCAATCCTACACTGCCATCAAAAGAACTTTTTCACCAATGTGAGGTGATAACACTGATACTCTGGAGTTTGTCAGGATAGGATCTACCACCACATGCTTTTATATCTAAGTGAGCCCTTATAATGTTAAAAGTGAAGACGGAAAAAAAAAAAAAGGCAAGCCAAAGAGGCAGTATTAAAACACCCAAAAAATAAAGGCAATGTGATGATTTTATGCACTGCTATTCTCAGCTTAGAGTCTTCCCATAGACCTCCCTTTTTTTCGACAAATTCTAAGATTATGTACAAGTGAGTTGTGTGGTCCAGTGTTTAGATTACAGAAATGGGAGCCATTAAACTTCCACTCCTGCGCAACTCTAATCCTTGCTTCGGCATTACCCAAATGTAAAACTGATTTATATAAAAGGTCTTATGAGGATTCATTTGTTAAATGCGAACGTCTTCGAAGATAAAAAGTGACCTAAGCATCAAACATGTATTTTCCCCTTAGATTTCAAGCCTCATACATTAGAAAGGCTGAAAACACACCTTGTTCTCTGAGTCTGTAGAAGGAGCTATCACATCCAGTGGTACAAATTGCCTCCATTCATTTTAATGAGAGGTTAAGTGACCACAATTAGGCCTATGAAGTCAAGTGTTAGCCTTTCCACTGCTGAGCCTCATGTCAGAAAATTGCTGGAAGGATTATCCAGCACAAACTTACTTATACTTCTCTGACCTTTGAGTTCCTTGAAAAGTTTAGGAATGGAAGGTCAGCACAGATATCATTATGTAGGAATGACGCAGCAAACACTGATCGTGTAAACAACTGTGAGGTCTTCTGATTATTTAGATAATTGAAGCACTTACTACTGTTCTTCAGAATTAGGAGAAAAATGATGTTTATAGTATCGTTAACTAAAAAAAATGTTGGACTCCCAACAGCACGGGACTCAGTCCAGGAGTAGCAGCAAATGCAGCTAAGTTTAATAATCCAGTGCATTTGAATAATTCTCCTACTATTGCAGTGGTAACATCTGATGTTAAAACATACTGACAAACAGCATGGAAAACAACTTCAAAAGCCACACAGGAATGACACAGTATACAGAGTATCCAGGTTTCCTCCGAATTCAGCACATGTCAAAAGAAAACTGCTGTCACATCTGACATGCAAATGGGTTAATTACTACGAATGTACCAGTCACTCTAAGCAGGCTTTGAGAAGAAAGCGTTTGCAAAAATATTCCCACCGGTGCCATCATTCATGCAGCTAAATAGGTGTTAGTCCTAATGTTGACAAGGTCAGACTCCTTTTTACAGCCATCTCCACTAGATTTCTCAAAACAGGTTTAATTAAAAATAGGTCTGGATTCCAGAGGCTTGTCTACAGTTGTGCTCCCACGGGTGCTAACACCTGTTGAGCTAAACCAGTGAGAACACTGAAGGAGGAGGAGGAGGGGATGTTGTTGTTTTTTTTAATTTCCCTGATGTTGATGCAACTGTAAAGTGTCCCACTGGATTTTTTTTTTTTCTAATAACATTAGAATAATTATAACCGTATTGGAGTAAGAAGAAAGGTTGCTGTACTACATTCATTTATCTACTCTGCAAAGATACATAACTTTGTTTTTAACTAAAAAAAAAGAAAACCCACTATAAAAAAGTAGTATTTGATACCAAGGACCATAAGTCTCTAACTCAAACCTTTCTCACAACATTCCAAAATGGGAAAAAAGGCAGGCAGGCTCTGAAATGGTATGATATTGTTGATCCACAGCCTTCTATGATTTGAGGTATTTTTTTAGTGTGAAAATATTATGCTTGGACACATCATGTATTTGTCCAGTTACAGCCCGAGAACAAAGTAAACAGCTCTGAATATCCAAGAAATAGTATTTGGAAAAGAAAGGACAACAATTCTTGCATGTGGAACAGCTGGGGCACTAATCTGACACCTAAGGGTATGTTGACTATGACTTCATACACCTTCCACCTTTGAGACACTTGCAGTAGGTTAGTGGATATATACGTTGCGCTGGGACCCATAAGGTGATGTTTTATGAAGCAGGAAAGCATAACTGGTCATGAGAATATGCTCCATTTCATTCAGGTAACCCACACCACAGCTGTTATGAAGTGACGCTGCAAAGAGCAATACTTCCACCTAGTGGCCACTGGAAAGATCAACCCAAGACCTTCCAAAAACACATCCTTATTGTTCCAGTCATAAGCAGTTTTAACTTGAAACTGGATTAGTGAGAGAAAACACAGCTGGTAAAAATGATGGGAAAGCCCAGCTATTCTGACTGGTGGCAGATGCAAACTAATTCTCACGAAAATAAGGACTTTACAGTGGTTACCAAAGACTTCCCTAAATTAGGCAGATATTAACAATGGACTGCATGGGGGCTGTTACTGCCTAAATTACACCATGAATGAGAATGAAGGCAAACCCTTCAGTCTCAGAAATGACACTGTTTTTCTGGCCTCATTCACTGCTTAAAGTTGGTGTGAACACAGAACTGGGAGCTCATTGTCTGAGACACCAGAGCCAGTGGCGAAAAGCAAAGGACAAAATGAAAAATAAAAATAAAAATAAAAAAAAGGACAGACGAACCTAAATGTTAAACGAACTGACAGACACCAAAAATAACAGAAAAAAGAGCAAAAAGACTAGGAGTGAGGTGAGGGGAAAATGCACAGATCAAACTTTGCTGACAAGAGTTTAGTAAATGGTCAGGATTCTCCCACTTGGGATGAAGTATAGCATCAAAAGCTGGTCCTCTGACTCTGCCATGGGTCAGAAAGAAAACACGGCATTCTTTAAAAACTTACAATGATACTATAGTAAAGGGCAACACAGCAAGGGACACTTGCTATCTCATGTACCAAGAGCAGTCCCCAGCCACAGTACCACAGGGCTCTGTGCAGGCTCATCTGCCCAGCAGACAAAATGAGAGGCTGGAGGAGCGACCAGAGTTACTGCTGTCCAGCTGCCTCCAGTACCAAGTTAGTCTGGGTAATTCTCCTTTCCACCATGGAGCTGCCCTTAAAGTAATGGCAACAACTCTACGTTTAGAGGTTTAGTGCGAAATAAATGCACAAAGGCACTGCCTTAAGCGAATGGCTTGCTCCACACAACAGGAAGACTCTGCTTCCCTCTCCTTCTCCCAGTATCTACAGGTTGCAAACTACCTCCTTCTCAGCTCAGCAGACAAAAGAAACAAGACTCTTTAAACACAGTGAAACAAAATTTGATAACTGAGCGCAGTTTGCTAAAGATCCATGTCTGCTTCAATCTTGGGAAATGAGTCTCTAAAAGCAAAGAAGTCACTAGCAAGAGGCAGTGACAATGGAAAGTTCTTGCAATTACCTACTGAAGAACAACATTCAGAGAAAGCAACTTGTAAAATGACAACATCACTCCTGGCATTCAATTCCTCAGCTGTGTTCTTAATGAATCATTCATACCTGATTTGTCACAGACAAAAACCTAGCACAGACAATGCAGGAGGGAGAATTCACCCACCAAAGCAGACTCTTACTTGAAAAAGGAATGTGGTTTTTAGCCCTTAAAATGCAAAATCCTCATAGGGGTGAGGTTGCCTTTAATTTCAGCACAGTAAATCAAGGTCAGACCTCATCTAAATACAACTCTGTTACTTTCTATAAACATTGTACTTCATACTGTCCTTTCAAGGTAAGGGCTGTCTAGAAAAACACACTTTTTCTACTCCCCTTCCCAGAACGGGCTTAGAGAAAAACTTCTAAGCACACTTAAACTTTGAAAAATTAAAAAAAAAAAAAAACAAAAAAACCCAAAAACACAAACAAAAAAAACCCAAACAGATTTTCCATTGTCTGTGCCTCTTTGGTTTGAATCCAATTTCATATGAAGTCTTATGCAGTCTTTAAGATCACACAGTGTTCCTCCCACACTGAATCCTTGTCCCAGGATGGAGTAACACTGAGGTTATGTTACCAACAGCAATTTTGAGCTTATGGTTTTACAACCATAAATAACATTCCTTAAATGTAATTTTGGTATGTGAAGGGGTTTTCTGTCACTGGTCACATTTGTTTTTTACATAGAGACAGGTAAACCCAATAAAAGCCTGAACTATAATACGCTCCTGTGATGAAAGACATTTGTAAGAACATGAAGCTCCTTTTCCACTGGGCAACCAACACACGTTTCAGAACCCGGTTTAGCCACAAAGCACGCTTGTTAGACATGACTAAAAGCTCTCCAAGGAATATGCCTTAGTCTTCTCTGAAATCCAAAAAGCTTTAATAAGAAGTTCCCTACCCTTACAATATATTCTTTCACTTACTGGACATTTAAGCCATCAACCACACAAGTCATGAACCTTCCAGCACAGGGAGTACAGGGTCAGCATGAAACTCACTGGCAAAGTAGCATCATATGACATCAGACCATAACTTACATACAGACCTCAAACAAATACTGCACTTGAAAACTAACCATTTGTTTGAATTTGATTTTTAGACTAAGTCATTTAAATCTCTTTATACATTCTGGAATGTATTAAAGAAAATGTCATTATTAGAGATATGGCAGAAATAGTCAGCCAGAGAATTCACTGAACATTACTTACAGCTTGGCTGGTTAACAATCCCCTCTTTTTTCCCCACAAGCATCCACGTTAACTCACCAGCTGTACATAGGCAACCTTGTAATCTGGCTTCTTCACTCTTTGATTTTTGTGATTCCTCTTGTTGTTTGCCCCTGCAGAAATGAAGAGAGCCCCACCTTTTACTTCACAGGACTTCCAAATTCCCCAAAGCAAGACCAAGCTGAAGGGACAGCGGGGGGACCTCACTAGGTCAGATTTATTGTTAAGAGGAATACTCTCTCTTCAGTACCGACACAGCATCGCAATTACCAAAATGTACTGGAATTGGTAGACGCTACTCTCCCCATTCACAAGTAGGGAACGGAGACATGATCAGAGTCAGACTGCTGACAGCCACTGTGCCTTCACGTCAGACACAAAGCTTGCAAAAAAGGAGAGAAGTCTCGTGAGTGGGGCGCCAAGAGTGATAAACCACCCTCCCAACATCAACAGCTTCAGGAAGGCAAGGAGGAAGTGACCACTAAACAGCTTCAAACTTCAAACTACCCAGCTAACGAGCTGGATCTACTGTTTATACACGAGAAAATTACACTCCACATCCAAAAAAATGAAAACACCCCAACCTTCTGCAACTATACTGGTCACAATTGAGTGGGAAGTCCAATTCATTCTCTGCATGTTATGCAGACATTAAAGCTCTCAATTATTAGACATTCTAACCCCCTTTCCTCTTTTATCTCTGAATATACACATTCTACCATTACTTCCATTAGCAGTGGGGGACAAAATGGTTGTAAGGACAAACATGAATATTTTCCAGTGCTGTTTAGAACTACATGTGTTTGGTATTTAAGACTTTATTTAATTTTATTTTTCACATGAGCATACTACAGATTGTATTTGTTTTCTTTTTCTTTTCTATTTTCTGAGTTTTACAACCTTATTTTAAAGGTTTTTCTTTCATTCATTTTTTCATTATTACAGCTCTGTTTTCCTATTCATTTTTTTAAATTTTCCCTACTCTTACTATTATAAACACCTCAATCAATTCCTTTGCTAGAGTCACTGCATGAAAAGTAAAAAGCCCAGTCATCAAAGATGCCCTAACCAACAAGTCACTCTCTCTTTGATTAATGCATGGGTTGGTAATCAAAAAGGTAAATAACATGAAAATTATACTCCTGACTTTGCACTGCATGCAAACTGCAGTCAGAGAAGCTGAGGGGAAGAAAGCATTCATATGTAAAGGTGACACTACATAAATTTAGCCTGTTTCAGTGAGAGATGGGTCCCTCTGCTTCAAGTCAGAGTTCAGCATAACTTAACCTAGGAACATGTTTTTCTCTTGGGTTGGTTTTATGCTGGTTTTTTGGTTGGTTTTGGTGTCATGTGCAGTGCAGCCCGTGTGGATCACGGTGCCCAAGCTGCACACGGGAGATTCAGATTCAGAGGAAGATGAACCAGTAAAGGAGAAAAATACTTGTTATTGTTGTTGGTGGGTTTTTTATTTTGGCTTTTTTTTTGTAGTGGTGGCACAGTGGAGAAACACCATGAGTGGAAGTATACAAGTCCATAGCAGAAATGTGGTAATGACAGTTGATGAAAAATTGAAAGTTTGTAGAGATGTTTTTCTGACATTATCTACTGGTCTAATAGAATATTTTTCTTTACTCTACAAACTTTGCCTTTTGTTAGACCATAATACCTCCTCTGTATGCATACCAGCTAATCTCAACTCATACATTTTTTTAAAAAAAGGCTGTGGCTGAAATTAAGATTAATTTTATTAAAACACATGAAGCAATTCCTTCTTAAGTGAGAAACCCACTGGTCTTCAAGGAGAAATGGTATCACCTACAGAAGCATTTAGCACAAGCTAGATAACTACCAAGATAAGTGGTTTTAAATTAGATCTTTCTTTTTAAGACTAAACTTATGTCATAATCTAATCAAAGTATTCAAATATGAAGTGGTGCATATTCATTTGAAGGACAACCAAGTCAGCTGATAGAGGTCACCAGCTAAGCACCTGGAACCAAAGTTTATTGAAATCTAATGGACATTTTGATACGAAAAGTCTATTCTGGCTGCACAGGGATGCTGTATTCATGCTTTTGGATTAGTCAAACTGCACTTACCATACTGTATCCTGGTCCTCACAGCAGCTACCGGCACATTGTATATTTTTTCAAGGTAATTCTTGATATCCACTTTTGTCATTCTAGGCAATGCAAAAACATTTTGGGGAAAGAAAGATGGAAAAGTATAAATATTTAACTAAAATAAAACAGAGCCAGAGTATTTACAGACTGGTTGATACTCTGGAATTAATGTCTTCTTTCAACCAAGGTAGCTTTACCGCACAAAAGTATAAACTGAACAAAGATCACACACTGCTACAGCAATTCATTACCCATAAACTGTAACAATGACAAGTATTTTATTCTCTCTAGCCTCAACAATAAAAACCCCGGATATTTTCTCTATTCAGTGGGAATGGGTGGGCTTTCTCACTGTCCGAGCTGAGAATCCTTTCTAGTCTTCCAAAAGGCATTTACTAATCTTTTCAGGACCTGCCACAGCCTTGTGGGCTTTAGTGTGTGCAACCGGATCCATCAGGATGAAAGAATCCTGACAAATACCTGGGCATCACCTTGTTTTCTCTGGATCATTTTCATAAGCACTTCCTTCTCCCTAAGCCTGTCCTTGGGAAGGCTGAGCCCTACTAACAAGAAGGAAAGCCAAGCAAAGCTCGTACTAAAATTACTGCCCTCTCAGCCCTCTAAAGACATCTCCCTGATGCAGAAGGCTCTTTCCCCACCCCAAAGGGCACTATCTGGCACTTGGTCTCCCACCCCTGAGCTAACCCGGCAGGCTGTGGCCCAGAAGGAGGTGACAAGAAGCGCTGTGCCGGGACGTGTGGCACTGGGGAGGGGGCAGGGGACAGACAGGGGTGCTCTAGAAGCGGCAGTCTCTGCTCCACCCCCGGGCAGCGCTGAGCCATTTGCGCGGCAGGCCCTGACCGGCCATGGCTGCGGCTGCCGGGGCCGTGCATTGCTGTGCATTGCCGTGCCGTGCAGTGCCGTGCATTGCCGTGCATTGCTGTGCAGTGCCGTGCCGTGCATTGCTGTGCAGTGCCGTGCCGTGCAGTGCTGTGCAGTGCCGTGCAGTGCTGTGCAGTGTCGAGCCGTGCATTGCCGTGCATTGCCGCGTCCCGTCCGCCGCCCCCGCACTCACTCCATGGAGACGCGGAACTGGACGGTGTCCTCGGGCTGCGGCACGCCCGGCCGCACCGCCAGCATGAAGAAGTTGGGCCGGAAGATCCGCAGCTGCGGGCCGCCCAGCTGGAACAGCGGGTACCTGGGGGGAAGACGACGCTGACTGACAAACTGCCCGCCCGGCTCCCCCGCCGCCCGCCCCGAGCCCGCCCGGCCCGCTCACACGGCTTTCCTGGCGCGCGTCGCCATGGCCCAGACCCGGCCCGGAAGCCGCGCCAGAGCGGCTCCCGGAGGGGTGGCGGCGGCTCTCGCCCCCTGCTGGCGCGGAGGAGCGCCGCGGCGTCGGGCGGGGCTGCGGCACCACCGGGGGACCCTGACCCAACCCCCCGCCCTGGCTGTCCACAGAACCGCAGCCCGCCCCGGGGCTCGGCCGCCCCCTGGGCCCACTCGAGGAGGGGGGACACAGCTTTGGGGCAGGGGAGGGTTCACCGGAGGAGATGCAAGGCCAAGGGACTAGGGTGGAGGCAACTGCAAAGTGATGCCTTGGTGGGAATTTGCAGCCCTGGCTGCGTTTCACCTGGTCTTTTCCTCGTGATGACAGGAGGGTGGTGATTCCCATCCTCTGCTCTGGTGAGAGCCCAGCTCGGGGGTCCCCAGCACAAGGCAGACATGGGCCTGTTGGAGGGGTCCAGAGAAGGGACACGAAAATGGTGGGAGGGCTGGGACACCTCCCTGGTGAGGACAGGGTGGCAGGGTTGGGGTTGTCCAGCCTGGAGAAGAGAAGGCTCTGGGGAGACTTTGCTGCAGCTTTTCATTGTATGAAGGGAACTTAGAGACTTTTTACCATGGTCTGTCATGACAGGACAAGGGGCAACAGCTTTAAACTGAATTAGGGTAGGTTTAGATTGGCCATAAGGAAGAAACTTTTCGTGATGAGGGTGGTTGGACACTGGATTAGGTTGCCCAGAGGAGCTGTGAATGCCCCATCACACTGGAAGTGTTCAAGATGTGGTTGGACGGGGCTTCCAGCAACCTGATCTAGCGAATGATGCCCCTGCCCGCGGGCAGGGCGGGTTAGACTAGATGATCTTTGAAGGTTCCCTCCTGCCTAAACCACTCTTATGAATCTATGATGCCATAGCATGTGCTGAGAGCCAGAGTGTGAACGTAGGCGCCAGAAACAGCCAGAAACTTGGAAACACAGGGAGAACCACCATCCCTGGTGGGCTTCCCTCCAACAGGCCATTTCAAGGGCTGGCAAAGACAACAGGCCCTATAGAATAGCTTGCATCCCAAATTTAGTAACAGCCATTTGTGTTTTGGCATCTACACTGCATTAAACAAGTAATTCACACTTTGGTATCAGGTTTTGATGTGATATGTAGGATAACTGCTTCAATAAACATTTTAATGTAATATTTGAATGAATCAGTCTCTGTATTGTTCTGTGATGTGTAGTTCTATGTATTTCTTCCTTTAGTCCTGATTCTTTGATTCCCTTCAACACTCAGACTTTTGAGTCAGTTACAACTACATTTGGCATCCAGATTATGAGCTCCCCCAGAATAGAGTTGGCTTTTGTTATCTGCCTGTGTGGTGGCTGTAAAACGGACCTCCAATCCAGGGTCTTTGTTGATGATACTGAGCCTCATTGCCAGTTGTAGAGCTGGACCGAATGATATTAAATCAGGATTTTGACAATTCCCAAATCCTTTCAAAATAGGATGTCATTAAATAAAGTATGAAACACCATTCCAGAGACTTGTCATTGGAGTAGGTACTGGTTGCGCTTTATTTACAAAATCCAGAGATTTGTACACAGCAATCTACAGGACAGCATAGGGCTGGTATCAGGAGGATAAAGGACATGCTCAGCAGGAATTGAAGATGCCAGCAAGGAGTCATCTCAGTTTCACAGGGAACCTGCTTCCTTTTGACTGAGGAAGCAGCCAGACTCCTCCAGGAAGAAAAAGAAGAAAAGCAGCAGCTATAGCCAACCCAGGCTGATGTTGCGATTTTTGTTATCGTTGAGGCATGGGAACACAAGTGATTGGTGAAAGAAGAAAGAGGAGACCAGCAGGGATTTGGCATGCCACCAAGGGCCATCCTGCCTGGTTCTTTACTTCCAGCGCCCGCCAACCTTGCCCTTGGCTCCTGCCTTCTTGCTGCTACAATGCAAAAGGAAGGAAAAACATGTCAACACGATGGAAGCAGTGAGGCTCTGTGACCGCTGTGCATTGCTGACTCTCAGATTAGGATTGAGTCGCTTTCACTTCTCACATGTTGGGCACACCTGCCTCTATGCTCTGTGCACATCCTAAGAAAAGTATTGCTGATATTGTGCAGAGAGATTCCTCCTCAAGCTCTTAGTGAAAGGCCAGGGTGTGCATGCCTGAAAGAGGCAGACCCTTCCAGATTCCTGCATTATCAGGACAGAAGCCCAGGTGGTCTCAAGACTAAATGACAGGCCTATCTAGCCACAGACTTGATGTTTCCTGAATTAAATTCTGCTATGATCTGGATTTTAGTATTCAGAGGTGTTTCTGGAGAAAATTTCCTCATCGGGGAGCTCTGGTCAAATTCCCCAGATGCTCTAGTCACCTAATAGCGGAGGCAAAAAGCTGAGTAATAATTTAAATGCAACTAAGAATTGTTTTGCTCTAACAAAGGCAGAGTGGCTTCTTCCTTATGTCACATGAGCAAGAGCTTCCAAAATGGTCCAAACAACTTTTTAGGCCTCCCCTCAAATCAGTATTCCTGTCCTGCTCATGGTGTGTGTGGGAGCAGTTCAGCTATGCTCCCCACGCAAAGCACCTGAGGCAAACTCTCTCCATGTAGTGTCTTATTGCATACAGAAGGGCAATCCTACATGCAAGCCACTTACCTTCTGTCTGAGAAGCAGGCATGCCTGGAGTCAGAGAAGGGCCAGGCGTGAAGTTAGTCAGGTTAGATTCTGCACCGGCTCCCGTAGGCAGCACCTTGGTGTTTGGGGCTCAGCACACTACCAAACCTTTCCATCTCACACACACAATGATAAGGCTGGTTCTTGAACCAAAGCACATGCAAACTGGGGGCAGCTCTCTGACATGGCAGAGCATGGGGTTGGGGGCCAAGCACAAGGTGGCGGGGCCTTGTTATCAACAGAGAGGCCTTCTTCGGAACCATTGGTTCCTCCAAGGAGAAGAAAAATATGTGAACGACACATCTGGGGAGATTTTTGTGGTGCTGCCCCATGGATTGGTTCAAATGTACTAGCCATATTTACAGAAGGATGTAGCACAGTGACACAGACATACACATAGTGGATACTTTACCTTTTGACCAAGTTAGACTTGGTCTATTCAAAAAAATTGACCTTTTACATGAGAGAGAGCAGAACATTTTCTGCTTATCTCAAATTCATCCCAGTGTCCCTTTTCCCAGCCTTTCCACAGGTTCAAAACCCAGCATAGGACCTGCATAGCTCCTCAAACGAAGGCAGAGTCCTTTAATCTCCACAAGCGCCTGTGATGTTTGATGTTATGCCTAACCTTTAGAGTGTGCTTAAGGAGACTTAATAAAGTCTGAAGCAAAAGGATCACTTGATCCTTGTATAACACATCAGCAGACATTGTTTTGGAATGATACAGTCTAGTGTGGATAGAAATTTAAGTACACAGAAATCTCATGAGCTGTAGGCTTCTCAGTGAAACCTTTTAAAATTATGTCCTGAGAGAGTATCATGTCCTTTGTGGGAACAAGCGTGCAGTAACGGTACTATTTGTTGTGGGTGGTGTGGTAGTGCCCCTCAGAATAGCAGCAACACCCAGATAAACCATGGCACCCTTCTGCAGCTGCACATTCTGCTGAGGTTTATCAGCCTACAGCTCTGTACAGAAAATACCATGGGAAGGTCAAGCCTTATGTTTGGCATCTACAAAAGAACTGAGCCCACAGTGTTAAATTCATTTGATAAGGCAGAGTGGCTTGGGGAAGTGGGAAGGCAGTGTCTGGTCACTCCTGTCATCCAAAGATGTCACCAAAGACCACCACTTCATTCCTGGAATGACTTTGCTAAGGAGGTACAGAAGCACGGTGAAGATCAAATCCCAACACTGCAGAGCTCTCTGCTCTTGTTTCCCTGAAGTTCCTTCTCTGTGTCTGTTAGTTCTCTATATGCCCTAGTCCTCAGGCTTTGTCTAGCCCTGGTCTCTCATAAGTTCACTGTAAACAGCTAGAATAGTTAAAGATATAAGACACAAAAAGAATCTAATGAAATAGAAGTCTTATGGTGAAGGAAAGTAGGAGAGAGACAATGAGTGAAAAGAACTCACAGCAGTAATCCCATGATGTTAGTCTCGTTACACACCGTTCCTTACAATCTTAGCAACCACTTGTTTACCCTCTGTAAACAATGGTTGTGTTCTCTCAGGCATTCAAAGCACCTCGGTCAGGTGTTTGAAAACCTCAGCAATAGACAGATGGAAATTTTGCAGACATGGTGTAAAGAAACAAGATTTGGTCTTGTTAGCTGTTACATTCACTTCAGTTTCCCCTTCATTTTCTCAATGTGAGGCAGTATGGGAGTTGCCCTTCCATCTCTAGCCTCATTTCATTGCAACAAGAAAATGTCGGTGTTGAGGCTGAAGCGACTACTTTGAACACTGAGGAGATATCCCCAAGCCAGGAGCTGGGAAGGGGATATAGGTACTTACTGCTTCTGAGCCTGATCGATCCGGTTCCTGAGGGTGACAATCTGCAAACAACACACATGACCAGGGTTTTTAGAGATAAAGAATCCTTGTTCCCTCACGGAGAGGGGAGTTTTACCTGATGAAGTGCTGGAAGCAGGTGCCTGTGGTAGGGATTAATACTTCCTTTGAAATAAAAGCTCACCCTTGCTTGAAGGAGAGAAAGGTTCCCTGGCAATAAATCCAAGCCAATTTCATATGTCAAGGGAAAGAAAAGCTATGAGTTTTATTAGAAGAGTTCCTATGTATATGAGTTAATCCTGTGAACTCACATGTCAAACTGCAGGCAAGTGAACCGGAATGAATGTCACCATGGCCAGCTGGAAAGTTCTTGCATGGCCCCATCCACCTGTATGTGTCAATCTCACCTTCTCACTCTTCCTCTACTCTTCACATTCAGAAATGTATAAGCTCAAAGAGCTTCAATGGAGTTTGGATGGGGACTTCAAGAATGGAAGATGGATCACACATTCTGCTGGAGTACCTTTGTTGGTTGGGAGAGCAGGAAGTGAGGAGCTTGCAGCAGTCACCACCTTCCCAGCCACAACTTTCAGAGGGGCTGAATAAAATATTCAAGGAGAGCTTGAGCAGCCACAGAATAAAAGGTTGGAGCTGGGGCTCTGAACACCTTCCCAAGCTCTGTTGGCAACTGCAAGCCGCTAGAGAGTCTGTCCTACAAGACAGAGCATCTCTTTGTTTAGCCGCATGTAAACTGCATGTTTCAACCTGATGCATGGGAAAGTAAACACCTACCTTGCACAGGATGCACACCTCATGGCCTGACTTAGCACCTCAGTCCTGGCCCATAGCCCCAGACTCACTATGGAAATCCTTGGACTCCTCCAACTCAGTTACTGGAAAAGCCCACAGGAACCAGGCTGTAGTAGAGAACCCTCTTTCATCCCTTCTTCTTCTAATTTGCAACTGAGTCAAGGCTCTACCTAGTTTTCCTGGGTGGAAAAATGCACTTTCTTCTGCTTTTGGTGTAATTCAGAGTTCTCTGTTGGCTTTGCAGGTCCAAGAACTGATGACCCAACATTTGAGTATTTAAAGTGGCACTTGACATTCACCGCGTGTGAAATGAAAAAAAATTCATGCATTCAGATTGGCCCAACAACCAGTATTTCCTGGCTCATGTTTTTCCATGGCAAACAGAAACAAAATAAGAGACTGAAACATTAGCAGGAACAGGACAACACAAGGAAGGAAAGATCAGCAGATCAGCTGCTTTTGTACTTACTCATGGAAGTTTTAATATCTGCAGTAGTAGTTTAAATTATTTTTTGCAACCAAGTATTTTTCCCAAGTATGGAGGAGAACCAGCTGTCTTCAGTTTGACCCAAAGACTTAAGACTTACCTTGACTGATAACCTTGTGATAGTGACTATAGCACTCACTCTCCTATGAAGCACCAAAGAGCAACAGACACTAGAGCTAAAGAACAGCTCCACTCCTGTGTGTCCCAGTTCCTTCCTTTGTCTCTCCCTTGCATCCTTGCTTAAGTCTCCTTCATTCCCTTCCGTGTTTTCACTTACCTTTCTCCTCACTTTTTTCCTTTTTCTTCCACTTTTCTTCTGCAATTTCAAGTGTGCATTTTCCTTCTATTTTGCTAATTCCTTGGACTTTCTCTCCTTACTTTTCATCAGCAGCCTCCTCTCTCTTTATTTATGCAGAGGTTTAATTACCATTGCATGTACATCTCTGCTAGCACTGCTTTAATTCCTGTTGTTCCACATCCAGCTGACCTGTTATGTTTAAGCTAGCCATATCCAATATTTTGGATCTGGATAAGCATGTAGCCACAAGGTGGAGAACCTTTCCTTTCTTGAGTGAAATCCAAGCTATTACATACGCATCCGTAAGCTTCTGCCTGTATCCCAGGTGCATCAGGGTGACTCACCACACATGTAATACCAGAGGTTTGGATAGGGAATTATTTTAGTGATGGTCTGAGTGGGTTGCATGCTCTGTTCTTTAGCCACATCCCTGCTGGACCCTGACTGTTTTCCTAAATTACTGATTCATCTCTTTCCAAAGAATGGAAAGGGAGAGAAAAAGGAAGGGAAGGGAGAGACACAAGATCCAGTTTTCTCTTTTCTCTCTGTACTTGGAGCCAAGTGCCAGTTTCTGTCTGGCACCTGACCATGCGGCAGGCTCATGCATTTGGTAGCTTTTGCTGCTGCTGTTACACAGACAAGTTCACTGTACTTACAACTTGGAAAGCTCCTGCAGCCTGCAACGCATTGTTAAAATCTAAGAGAGATTGAAACAGTTAAATTGGTGTTGCTCATTCCCTGTCAGTATGTGTCTGTGTGACTGGGAATTAAAAGGAGAGTGAGGTGGAGAGAGATCCAGTAGGATTTCTCAGCCACTGAGACCTGACATAGGTGAGTGCAGCCCTGTTCTGTGACTGTGAAGGAAACGCATCCACTTTCTGTTACCATATGACACTTCAGTCAGGTGCTGCTGTCTGGAGACAGTTTTCAGTGACTCCAGAGAGCTCAGTCCACAGGAAATCTGTCTGGGATATGAATAAAACTTACAACATTGAAGTGTGAAATCAAAGATGGGTTTGAAAATATTACTTTGCAATGGAGATGAGTGAATTGAGAGTTACTGATTTTTTCAGGCCACAACTACCTATAGATAGACAAGAATGAACAAGATATGTTTGGGCAGAAGGTGCAGAGTTCATTTTCTTTTGGGATTGCCTTTCCATGGGCACTGAAAACCTTAAGAGTGGTCTATTTCAGCCTAAAATGTGAAATCCAGACCAAGTATGTATGTTAAGGGAATGCAGTTCCAGGTGTCTTGCTGCTTAAATATTGCATAAGGGCATTGGAGACCCAAATAATGTCACCACATGGCTTTTGCCAGGGGAGTTACAGAGATTTTTACATTTTGGACCCAGTCCCATTAGCAAAATGGCTTCTCAACTCACCTCATATTTTTTCCTCTTGATCTGCTCTGCAAAGTCATACTTTTCATTCTCCAGCTGGTATAACCAGTCCCACAGTTCCTTAGCCTTGTCCCTGTGTATTTATGGGGAAAGGAAGATGAGAGAAACACATCACATCATATGTTTTCTACCACTTTCACATCACTAGTAATGAGGCTTTTTACATTTTATTTAATGCAGTTCACACACCTTCCTGCAAACCCTTTCCATCCTCTGAAAGCTACTCACCATTTTCAAGGTCACTTTTTTCTCACCTTCTCACTCGAGAACCTTGCACTCTTGTATGTATCACACACTAACATATTTCCTACGTGTTTAACTTTCCTGCTCACTGTTACTGAAAGAAGAGAGTCCAGGGAAATCAGACGAGAAGGAAGGAGGACTCTGAAGGCCACCTAGATGAGCAGAGCAACTGCCATTGCACAATCTCATCTGTTTCAGGGCTATGAGCCCACTTCATCCTTCAACCGTGTAAACTCCAACATGTGGAATCCAGACTATTATCTGTTGACTGCTCTGCACCAGAGCACTTGGCTTCCAAGCCTCCAGCCTCCGTGGAGACCTGTGCTTATACCTTAGCAGCTCAGCTCGCCCCTGAGAATGCTTCAGACACCAATTTGTAGGTTGGTTCAACTAATCTCAGAGCTGGGTTTAAAGCTTGTACCTAGTCCTGTAAACTACTAATCCTGATTAGCAGGAGAGGCTAACGGAGCTGTGCCAGGAGCATGGCTAGATGGCTACCAAACCATTTCAACAATTCCCCACATCCCCTTTCCCTCTCCATTCTCCAGAATAAAGAAAGACACAACATAGTCCCATGATTAATTTCAAGGGTGGTCCTCTTCTCTACCTCATTTGCCTCTACTCCAGGACAGTCAGACCAAATTTCAGTGAATCACGTTCAATAAGTTAGGGTAAGCGTGTTACCTCAGCTTGTCTTCATTAAGGTGGTCAATGTTCAAGGGCTTGCGCCTCTCTGCCAAGACCTTCTTCTTTGTCTCTCTAGCTGTTTGCTTCTTCCCTCTCTTCTGATCAGCCTATTTTCAGAACATAAATCGACTGATGGAATTATTTCAGTGGTACAGCATACAAGATAAGCTGCTAGGGATCCGGAAGAAGGAAAGGCAAGCTGTTTTGTAATTAAGACTGTTCCCAGTTAACCCTAACGTTTAATGCTTCCATATTTCTTCCGCTGATCCATGCTTTTTACCTTGGCCAGATAGCTGCTGTATGTGGCACCCATGGAGGACAATGCCTTCTTCTTCTTGAGATCATCCTCAGCTTTTCTCTTGGCATCTTCCTCCTCTCTCCGTGCCTTTTCCTCCTGTAAAGTGTGACACACAGAAGCGAATTGCTCCAGGTGAGACTCACAGCTTCCCCAGCAGCCAGTGTCATTGCACGGAATGTGATCAGGTAAGCGTGTTGATGAGAATTGGCAACTCCTGTTCCCTGTCCTTGCTTTAAGAGGGTGGTCATTTCTTCTCCAGACTGAGAGAGGCAGAACCTGTAGTTTTTTTCTGTCTCTAGAGATTGCCTCCAATTTGATGCTAAGACAAGGAGAGAGAATCAAGGACACTTACCGCAAGCCTTGCTTGACGCTCCTTCTCCTTCTCAGCCCGGATTCTCTGTTGCTCTGCTCTTTCAGCTCTGCGCTTCTCCTGCAAGAAGCAGTGGTAGAGGCACGGAGTCATTAATGTGGCTTTATCTACCTCCAGTATCATGCCCCACCACCAACAGATTTGGTTCCTAGAGAGTGAGCCACCTACTCCCTTGCCAGAACATGCAGAAGGGTCTCATGTGCAATTCCCAGGTGTAAAACAAGAGGATCGAAGAGGGGACAGAAGTAGGAAGAAGCCATTTGGTGGTGACCTGAGCAGTCGCTTTTGTACATGGCAGTACAGCATTCTGCCAAGCTCTGACAGTGGACTAATGGATTCAACTTCTCATCTACAGAGGATCTCTCAATCTAATACAGGGAAATGGCAATACAAGGACTCACAATCCTCTCCTTGAGGGCAACCAGCTCTTCCTCTTCCTTTCTCCTGGCTTCAAAGTGGCTGTCAATCAAGGCCTGCAGCTCAATCAGGTCTTTGTTCTGCCTTTTCTTTTGGATGTCCTAGGAGAGCAGGAAAATGCATTAAGCCAGCCCATATTGCTCTAGGAACATGCCCTGGACATTCCCAGCACGCTGCCTACACAGAGAAACAAAAGCAGAAGGTGTCTGCAGATATCCATGGAAATCTATGGGTTTAGCTCAAATGGCTCTTGATGCAGGTCAGCAACAGTCAGACTCATCCAGGTGACAGTCAGGACCCCAGAAGGGAACAGAATCCACATCTCCCATTCCCGTACACCATATTTTATCCATGGCTTTACTTAGCTGCCTCCTCTTTGCATACGCTTTGTTGCTTCCTCTTCACTTTGGAATGTGAATCTTACCTAGAAAATGCTCCTGCATTTTTGGACAAAGAAGATATTTCTGTGGAGATTTTCAATAACAGTTTCTTATTTTTTCTATCAACTTTCTAGGAAGGTATTTGGATCTCTTTTTATTATAAAATTCTGTTGTCATTTTAGGTGGTGTTTCTCAGCAACAGATGAGTATATGCCAGCTTTGTTTCAACCTGCAACTTTCAAACAATGGACAGGGGATCTGAGAGCTCCTCAACCACTTACTTTCTCCTTTCTTCATATATTTGCTTCAAAGATTCAGGGACCAAAAAATCCCAACCAACCGAACAAACGAAAACCACCAAAACCCCCCATGAATTAACAATTTAGCTTAGTCACATTAGCAAGAAATGTATTCAGAGAGTTTCAGGGAGCAGAGAGTAGCCTTTCACTGAAAAGAGGTGACAAAGCATCCATATTTTTGTCCTTGACTTCATCCTCAGCACTGTCCAATAGAGGAGGAATTATGTGGGTTTGCGCACATGTGTATAGCTCGGGTACGGACAGACAAAATACGCCAATCTCAGGAATACTTACATCAAAATCTACTTTCTCACCCTCCGGTATTTTAGGAGCAGTTAGTCTGCAGAGAGTCAAAAACAAACAAACAAAAGTGTTAAAGAGCAGTCAGCTTTTTAAGTAGCACATCCTGAACTGATCTGCCCTCAGGAATGATGCTGACAAGGAGAAGTGTTGATGATACAGAGGGGTGAAAGAGCAAATGAATGGAAAACTACTCCAGAATAGCAGTAAGGACTGTTGTCCCTCGTATAAGGTCATGCAGGGCAGGGAGATACCCCTAAAAACCCTTTTCATTCCCAAAGCCTATGGTCATTCCCTACCACATGGAAAGACGTTGGCCCACACGGCTGTCGGTGCAGAGCTGCACTCTCCATTCCAGGCAGCTGATAGAATGGGAAGGGAAGGTTCAGGGGCCCAGAAACAGAAGGTCCATGGGCAAACTTAGCTAAGCTCAAGTCAGCCAGCCCAACCTTTGCCATCCTTCCTACTGTCAGCAGTTGTGGATGGATGGATGGATGGATGGATGGATGGATGGATGGATAGTTTCCCAGCCATGGCTTCTCACAGAGGACTTAGAGTTGAACCACTTGCATCTTGAGGACTGCTGTATCTTGGATGGTTCATAGAATCATAGAATCATGTTGGTTGGAAGACACCCTTAAGAGTGAGTCCAACTGTAACCTAAATCTAGCACTAAACCATGTCCCTAAGAGCCTTGTCTATATGTCTTTTAAACACCTCCAGGGATGGTAACACCACCACTTTCCTGGGCAGCCTGTTCATGAGTCCTCTGACTCTATCAGGTACTGGTGTTAAGACCCTGGCCAGTAACTGCTGCTAAGCCACCCTCTGGCAGAAGAGACACCCTGGAAAGGCATGCAGGAACAGCTGGATGTTGCATGAGAGAGGGTTGGATAAAGGCTTCTGGTGGCTGTTTGCCTAATAGACAATCTGAGGGCTTCTGCTAGATGGGAAAAATGATCCCAGGGTTTTGAAACTCCCTGCCCCTCATACTTACTTTATTCTGGGCTTCTCCTCTGTGTTTGGAAACATGGAGCAAAACAGGAAAGGAAAAAGAGGGAGAAGAGTTAGAACAACAGAGATCATGCCAGCTGCTGAAGTAAAAGGAGGGAAGGGAAATTTAATCTTAGGGGAAACATCCCAGAGAAACTGGTTAAATCTCAGGCACTTCCAAAAGAAATACACGTACTCACACACCCGTTTTGATAGGAGTGACTCTGTTTTTACCCTTGAAACAGAATTTGGCAGCAAATAATCAAGAGACTGTATAAAAGTCTCAAACGTAGCATCTGGAAGGCAATGGTTTCATATAAATGCTAAATTATTTTTCTGAAACCATCCTGACCAAAGCTCTAAGGAGGACAGCTGGGCTGGAGGGTAGAAGAAAACGTTGCCTTTTTTAATCAGTGCTTCTTTTGCTAAAGTTAAACTGAATTCTCAGTTATGTCAATGATAACTAGGCTTCACCATTTCTGTTCAAATGCCTCCCATGAAGGCCAGGAGGGAAAAAGCTTCACGACACACATTTTTCTCCAGGTTCATTGACTTCCAAGACAGCTTAGGGCACATGTCCCCGAGATACCTTGGTGCCATGAGGAAGAAGCTTATTCTTCTGCACTGTGTGGTGCTCCTCAAACCCAGCTTGGAAAGGCCATCCTCTCTTAGCGAGCACCCCCTCCTGCTGAGGTACATGCGAAATTCCCATGGGCACTAATGGGAATGATCTTTGCATCTCCAGGAGAGGTGTAGTGCCCTGATGGGCAGGCTGAACCATCACAGAGTCTGTCAACTTGGGCCCTCTGGCAGTCAGAAGTGCTCCTTTGCAACAAGTGACCTTTCCATGCTATCAGAAATGTGCCATCTTACGAGTTACTTGCTTAACATTTGTGCTTGTGATCAATTCCCCTTCCTGCTCTGCTTTTTAAATTTTAGTTATTATCTCCAGTGTAATGCCAGTAAGTTCAGCACTGTTATTCTCACGAATAGAAGTAAATTAAACCTATGTGTTTATTCTGGCCCAGTCTCACAGGGGCCCAGGTTGACTTTCATAACCACACGCTACGTTTGAACTTTCAGGGATGCTGCTGGATTCTGCAGTACAAGACTCTCCCTGTACTGGTTTGGTGGGAGGAACTGAGGTAAAAATCTCACAATCTATTGAATCTGGTAAAAACAAGCAGCTCTGTAAAGCAAAAGCAGAAACAGCCTCCCTCAGGAGTGGGTACACAAACCCTGGTGTCTGTATCATGATAGAGAAAACTATTACATATTAGATGAAGGGAATCGGAAATAACAAATTGAACAGAGTAGGATAAAATAAAGCGAAGAATTACAAGAGGAAAAAAAATAGCAAAAACTGATACTGGAAAATATTTAGTGGAGACATCAGTTGCAAGGATGTTGGATAATAAAAAACAGAGAAAGTGGCTGGAAATGGGTTATTGGGATAAGAAAAAAGACATGAGAGATGCATAAAAGAGATCAGAAACCTACCTTTCCTTTCTCTCACACTTTCCCGTACCAATTTCAGTAATGAAATTTCGGGGGTAGATTTCTCTCATTTACTACAAGAACACTGCCTACCAAAACATATCTCAATTGTGGCCTCTAGATGCTAGAGCAATTCTAATAAAATAAACAGCATGTAATTAGAAAAGTGTTTTAGAGCACTTGTATAAAGGAAGAAACAAATAGATCCTGAAGAAAAATACCACTAGCAGTGTACTTCTATATTTTGCCAGTTATTTTTAAAATTGTTTTGCTTTTCCAATATCCAGTGAGCTTCTTAACACATTAGTTAAATTGCTTTTTTTAATCTGGAGAGAGGAAAAATAATCACAACTAACCAGTCTGTCAGGGATGTTATTCACACAGTGTTCCCTTCCCTTGTGACATACCTACATGATTTTCAGAAACATTCCTGTTTAGCTCAAAGCTGACAGTTAGTAACATTTTGGAGAGAGGAAAAAAAAAAAAGTAGACAGGAAATGACTGTTTTTGTTTGTTGACCTTGGTCACCAGGATTGACACCTGTCTGTCAATTATTGTGTCAATTTGGTTTCAGCTGCCACCAAATCAGCACTTTAAACTTAATTAAACCAGCAAACAATTGTAAAAATAAAAATTATGGTTAGTTCTTCTTGAAATAAGAAATTTTAGTTAGAATATTTATAGGTACCTCCAGAAAACCAGAAAAGGAGATAACAAATACATAGGAGCCTTTATTAAAAGATGAACAGGAATAAATCTGTCTTCCGCAGAGCATGACCCAGCATGGTTCATACTGTATGCACCAAAAGCAGCTCAGGGATGTGATTTATTTTGAAATGCCCCTTCTTTCAAGACACCAAGTCAAGGAACTGGGCCAAAATTTGTTGACAAGCAAGAATTGGCATAGCAAATTCCTGTTCCTGTGGTGGATTTTGACTGGCATTCTGGTCACTCTTCCCATGAACCATGGGGCTGTGACAAAATCCCCACATACAACCCTGCCAAAAGAAGGCAAGAGCCACTGGAAATCCAAGTTCACTGCCCTGGTGATTAGAGATACAGTCTCCGAGTTTCTGGTTTCCAAAACGGTTAGCACAGGGAGAGTACACACCGCTATAAATACAACCTTGCTTTGTCCTGCCTGATCTGTGAGATATTCACAGAGTGCTCCCCTTTTTGTGAATCCATCTGAAGTGCCTTCACTTCCTGCAGAAATCCCTAAACACCCTCCCTTCATCCCATCTCTCAGAAGCAACGTTTCTAACTCACAGTGTGTCCTTGAAAAAAAAAAAATCAATATACTATTAAGAATAAAAGGAGAGACAAAAAGAAGAGGAGAAAGGGGTTCAGAAAGATCCTCAGGGTATTTTCCTAAATAAGAAAAAAGCCTGAAAATGAGCAAGAAGATTAAAACAAACAAACAAGAAAAAAATTGTCAGAACCAAACAAAACCAAGGAAACACAGAAAATGCAGGGTGGTTTCAAGTGGCAGTGGGGTTCGTCTTTCGAAACAGCTGGTCAGGTGCTCTAGGGATTGAGGCAGCCGGACCACAACTGGCCTGCTTCAAAGGCCTGTAGAAGTCTGTGATAGTGTTTCTATACATTAAAACTGGTTCTGAATTTGGCCCAGGGGGCCTAAGATATCTTGCCCACATATGAGAGCAAAACTCATCCTGTATGCATTTGGATCTGGTCCTTTCACATGAGTCTTGTCCCTACCCATGTGCTCCCACCCCTCACTCAACCAACTATTGCAGACACACTATCTTAAGACAATGGCCTGCCTCACCAGTCTGAGTAGACTTATTCACATGCTTGATGTTTAGCACAATTTTAAGCGTATGACTGGAGCAGAAGTTTAAATATCTGTAGATTCAGGCCTGGAGACCATCACTTTCTAAGGTTGAATGAGAAAGTCGTATCTATGCAGGGCTCAGCTCCATTTTCAAGCACGCCCCTGTGATTTAAGAGATACTTTCCTAACTTTTTGGGGATAGAGAAGGTTTGCTGATGAGAGGTATGACACAACAAGCTCTGTCTAAAAGACAAGTCCAGAGCAAGCTTCTAGAGCTTGTTTTTCACTATCTACTGTCCTAATTAGGATGTACAGGCTTCTCAATATGATAGTGAGCCACCAAGGGTGATTGGATATGCACAGTGAGCGATTCTTTGCAGCAGAGATGCTTTGGCCCAGTTCTTGAGTTTAAAATCGAGTAAAGAACAAAAACAAAGAAAGAAAATAAAAAGAGTGAGTTGTTAGAAAGATGACTTTGTTGTCCTAAGACAACACTGAGCTACCATCATAGTATTCGCCTCCTTCTTCAGCTGTAGGTTGAAAGATAAAAGCAAAAGAGAAGATGTTGTGTCAATCCACCACCAGCGCTGTTCTCCTAAGAGCAACTGTCCCCACTCCCTCCCTGCTATGCTGGGAACCTTGGACTCTCTGGAGATCAAACAAGAAGAAAAACCACCTTTTTAGATATTTGATTTGACAAACATACAGCCCTTTTCTCCATGTTCATCCAAAGCCATCCAGAGAGACCATATCCCTCCCGTGCTCTCTTTGCTATTGAGCAAGGTCAGTGTTTTTAACATTTTTTCCCCAGCACTGAAAGAGAAAAAGAGTGAGAGTCTGTAGGTGCATCACATACCTTCTTCATGGGCTTCCTCTGTTGGTGGCAAGGTGCGAGCAGTGGTGGAAAGACAGGAAATAGAAAGAAAAAAAGAAGATATTTAAAGCTCTTGGAAGCCTGAGAAGAGACCAGGGAATGCATGAAGGTGGGGGAAAATAAAGGAATTAGTGAATTAAGGCAAGGAGAAAAGGTATCTGGAGAGGCTGTCAGGAGTTAAAGATGTTGTAAGGTTAAAGTAGTAGTAAGCGTGGAGATTAAAGGACAAAAGGGCTGCAAGTGATCATTGAGGTTAATATTTGTTTCTCTTGTTTTGTTCTCTTCTACCAACTCAGGACTCCTGTTCTCTCTGTCTCTCACACACACACGCATACTCTCATGTTGCAACTTGGTGGAGTAAATCAGAAGTCACGTCACATACCTGGCTCATGAACTTCAGGTGTGAAGTATCATGGAACAAGATGCGATGAAAAATAAGAGAATGAGAACGAGAAACTTGTTATTTCACACATCAAAAGAGCTTTTGAGCCAAAGGGGAGGAAGGGTAGAGAGGAAAAGGGGAGAGGTGAACAAAGTTAAGAGGTAAACCTGAGATAAAATAAATTAATTACATATTAAATAGCATATAAACAAAAAGTAACAAGACAGGAAAGGAATTCAGGTGAAACAGGCAGATTTATGATAATAGTGCAGTGCTTAAAAAGAAAAAAAAACTTAGGAGCATCATATGACATGAAGCACAACCTGACAACACAGTGTACCAAGGTTTACCTTCATTTGAAATATGCACATGAACATAGTCAGCACTCTCAAAGCACTATTAGATCCATCGTTGTCTACAGCAGTATTTCAGTTTTTTGAAATAAACACAGTGTGGTTTGGAAACCTACTGAAATACCTGCTGTAACTCATCATCAACATTCAGCTAACTTCCAAAGGAGCTCGTTTCTCTTTTCTAGCTCTATGGCTCAGGCCATTTTCTTCCTTGATTGACAACTTGGATGTCTGTATAAATCTACTGCTGTTCTTCACATCCATTTGCAATGTAGAATTACAAACGCATTACTTTGTAGGAAGAAAAGTTCATTAAAAGTCTGTGCAGGTCTACATTTCATTCTTCTGCTCTTTCGGCAAAGCAAGAATCGATCAGCAATGCAGGTTTGCAAGGCAGATTTTGCTTTTCAGCCGTACACGCACCACTGAATATTTTGCAAAGCAGACATAACAATAATGCAAAATCTCACAGTATTTATATTCCCTGTGTACAGCCAATGGGCCAAATTCTGCCCCAAGGTTTGAAATGAAGCTTCCCCTATAGGAAGAAACATTCGTACTTGTATCACAGTGCAGAATTTAACCCATTCCACAAGGACGCCTTTTGCTGAGCTACTCTTTCATGATAGCATATGTGTTCCCCTAGTTTTTGGTAAAACTTTCATGCAACAGGTAAGTTTCTTCCTCCTTAATGCTGGTTACACATTACTGAGAAAAAACAATACTAAACTAAAAAACCAACAATCCAAAAGACATGCAAGTTACAAGCTTTTATTAACTGATATTATAGGTTGTTATCTCTGGTCACCTTGTATTCACTTTCCACACACACTGTCCCAGCAAACAGACACTGGGGAGTTTAGAAGTTAAAGCACATACCTGGAGGGGGAGCTTCATTTAGTAGGAAGTGTCAGGGGAAAAATATAGGAAAGGAAGATAAAAGAATTAGAAATAAGTTATTCAGGAGGGGATCACCTCAAACCTTGGTAAGACTGGGTTGAAGGAGTATCGTTTACAGACTAGGTTATAGGGACAAGGTGTTAATAAGAGTGGAAAAGGAGAGTGATTACAGTGAGGTGTGAAGTAGACAGGGAGGGGATGCCATAGAGATGAAAGATAAAAGGAATTTGAATGGTGATGAATTGCAATGGTATAAGTCATGCAACTGCATAAACAGTGGGCACCTGTAGCAACACTGGTTATCCTTATATTTGAAAAAAAACATACCCAAGAAGAGAGTTTTACAAGTGTTCAGTGTAACCTATGTTTCGGCTATGCACACGGCCTTTTAGCTGTTACAGTAGGCATGGGGATACAGGTGTTACTGCAGGGAGGTACTGCTTCCCATGTATCTCCACGTTTGCATCTCAAGTTCTACCACCTAAGAACCTCCACTGTCAAATGCAAGGCTTGGCTCTGCAGAAATGGAAATACTCAGGTCTACACAAGTCTAGCCTCTGCTGCAAAGGAGGATAAACCCCCTGAGCCTGTGTGCCAGGATCCTGCTGTGGGCGATACCTGTGGGCAGCACCAGCTTGTGTTTCTGCAGCTCAGGTACCCACCCTCTGCCCTGGCTGCGGTGCAGTCACAGCCCTACAAGTTTTCAGGGGCACTAAAATGCTTCTTCTAAGCTCCTTAGAAGGTGGTTCTTCAGTTACAAACAATAATTATACTTCCCTCTAGGGAAAATAAATTTTAGGGAATCCTAAGAATTGATTGATTCTTCATGACTCTGGTTTTCTTCAACATCTTCAAATTCCTATGTACAGGGATGCTTCAGATTAATACATAGGAATTTACATGTCACACACATGCACTTGGTTAGGTGGGAAGTGTCAGCAAATAAAAATAAAGGAATTAGAGCAAGAATCACACAACAGCAACAACTCTGAACTTTTGCAGGCCAAAGCTGTGACTTACAAGATGTGTTAGACAAAGACAGCATTAATAACAGCGAAACTAAATAATCATATATTGATATGAAAAGCTGGGAAAGTCTCTCTCCGATGTAGAAGTTTTCCTTTATGCTTGTTATATTTACATCTTCTTTAGAAACTTTCCTTTTTCTTATGATTACAGAGGGGAAAGCAAGCATAGGGACATAGCGGGTGTGGCTTTATTGTTAAGCAGATTACATTAATACGTGTTTTGCACAAATTTCAGGCTCATGTGTATGTCAAACCTTGAGAACAACACTCAAGTAGCAAGTAGCAGTTCAATAAATACGAGGGAAAAGAGGAACAGAGGCAGGCAAAGCAGCTGGGATGGTAGCAATGACCTTTAACTTGTGCAAACCAAGGTCAGAAAAATCTTGGGAGCGCATAACAGACAAGAATGAACGTGGTTAAAAAGAGAAGGGTGTGAAATGAGGAGCGGCAAGAACAGGAGGGAAATGAGAAGCAGCGCACAGACGAATGTTGAAGTGTTAAGTCATCCAAAAATCAATCAGAGAGCTTTCATCTCACTCATTTCAGCCCTGGCACAAGCAGTGATCTCATCTAAACTAAGAGGCTGGTCTCCCTCTGTGGACAGCAGAGTGAAATAGCTGGGATGGGCGGCTGCTGAGATGTGACTGCTTCAATAAAGCTACTCCAAACGGCACAGAATAATTTTCACAGGCAGTTTAGGGGATGATGCAATTTCAGTTTCTGCTTTTCCAGATAGTAAACATTATAACATTCCCATACACAGTGTAAGGACAGCTCTGAGTCCAGTCAGTGGCTATTATTACAACTTATATATTGAGATATTTATTTACAAAAATGTTATTACATTTTTCATGCAACAGTTAGCTCTTATCCTTATTACTATGCATCAGAGGGCAGAGGAAATTATTACTGGTGGAAGGTGTAAGGAAGCTGCTAGTTACAGTTTATCATTAATATTTGACTTTTATCTGTTTTCTTCCACCATCTTTGAATTCCTGAGTATAATATTAGAGTTACTGGTATCACTTTCCATCAGAAAGCATAGTTTCAATTCAATTTCAATATTTCGAAACTAATTTAAAAACTCATTACTAAGTTTTTGGTTAAAAAAATGGAAACAGTTTCACAACCATAAAAGGCTGCATAGATATTAACATCTCTAGAACAAAACCTTTTCATTTTTTGCCTCGTGACAATGTCTTGTCCCAAATTTGTTCTTGCATTACACTGTATATACCTCATATTATCCATAAAGTCAATGCTTCAGAACCATCTAAAATAGAATTTTCATTTGGAAATTTTCCACAGAGGAAAGATGAAACAAAAATGTTGGAACAAAATCTTTTGTTTCAACTAAATAATAATAATAAAAAAAAAAAATAGCTGCCAAACAAGAATTTCCTCCTTTTTTTGTTTGTTTGTTTGAAAAGTTTTCATTTTGTCCCATTTCAGAGCATGACCTGATTGTGAAATTGCCAAGCGTAATTGAATTTCCAGCACACAATAACCCTTCAGATTGATGCAGAGGAATTCAGAAGTCACATACCTGGTTCATGGACTTCTTTAAGAGGGAAGTAGCAGGGAAGGAGATGCAAGGAAAGATAAGAGAATTAGAGCAAGAAACACAGGATGATTAATATATATATACATATATACTTTTTAGCCAGGGTGGAGAGGTTAAAGGGATAAAAATTATTAATAAGATTAAAAGAGATAGAGGGCACATATGGATGTACAATGGATAATTATGGAGAGGAAGGACAGGGAGTGTTGGGAGATAAAAGATGCAAATGCGTGTTGTAAACCAAATGCCACTGGTAGCCTTTGCTCTGACAGAAGGATTTACTTGTATTAAGTCTAGTCCATTACCCGTAGGTTTGAATGTGCAAAAAGGGTATAGACAACCTGTTCTTATTCATGTGCATAGAAATCCCAGCCTCTGCAGAAATCAATGGGCTCGGAGGAGCTGGCATTGATTTCCTTAGTGCCTAGAATTTCACCACTGGCACGTAGGACTGCACAACGATGTGGGAAGGTAAGTATGAGCATGTTACTGCTCTCCAACCTGAAGGATAAATTGCCTGATGAAAGCCTAGCTGGACATGCAGAGAGAGGAGCAGGGGCAACTGAAAGGTAAATGGGTTTGGGCAGGCATGCTGATGCCTTAGTAAGTATCACCTACTATTTTGCTAATCACGCAGGCTGTCTTACCACATCTGGGCTTTAACTGATGTTGTAAAGTCAAGCAAAAATGTGACCCTGCTAGCCTCATTTTTGCATAATGTACATTAACCCAGAAAAACTCCAACAGTTATAGAAAAAAAAACATGCAACTACATCATTTCTCTGAATTGGCATTTTCTGCAAATATGCTGCAACCAAAATGATGCCACTTGTTCCAATTCTTAGCCCAACAGAAAACTAAGTATGATGCGGTGTCACTTGTTGCTCATGACTTCGGGAGCAAGTCTCTCCACATCAGCACACATTGCTGCAACAGCGAGTTTTGTCTCTGTGCAGTGGTGGGGGGACAGGAGGAAGAGGTGCATGCGACTGAGGGATGTGGCATTGTCACAAGGCACAGCTGTCCCACCTCCAGCCCCAGTGCATGGCACACAGGGAATGCTTTTGGGAACACTATCCCCGAACCAACTGGTATCCGTACTGATAGCCTGGTTAGAGAAATCAGAGCACTGGGAAATACGTAAGCAATGCCCAGCCTGTGCTTCGGCATTGCTTTCAAAACAGCAGTTAGTACGTATTACTCATCACACCACCTATCCTACAAGAGCGAAGCGGCCATCAGTGAGTGTGCAGAGGATGGTTTTGCATCCTCTCCTCTTCAACCACCTCCAGAATTCCTACATGCGTTGCCACTTCGGGCAGAAACGGAAGAATTTGCAGGTCATGGCACATACCTTCCTCATGAGCTTTAGCAGGTGGGAAGAGTCACAGAGCAAAATGCAAAGGAAGACAAGACCGTTAAAAATGTCAGAACAAACTTTCACTCATACAAAATGTAGGAAAAGGGAAATTCTGAAAGTGTATTGCAAGGAAATAAAATGAATATAGATACAAAAAGCTCTACTGGAAGCAAGGACACAAATGGTCTGGGACATTGAAAACATAAAGCTGATTTAAGTAGCCATATCACATGACATTTGTCTTACACGTACATTCCTGCAGTCCTGCATAAAGCCTGGAGCAGCATGCCATTTCACAACCCTGATGCCTGCCCAAGTGGACTTACAACCTGAGGCCAGCAGGTTTTTGGTGGCACATGGCTGCACATACTACCATGAGACAGCGGCCTAAAAACTCCATTGCATGAGGAAGAAAACCACCTTTAATCACTTGCAAAGCTAAAGCATCAAAGTTATCACCAGCTGCTCTATACAACAGGGTTTAAGCTGAATAAAGGACATGTGGAAAGGCTGTCATAAGAATGCCAGCCCAGCAAAGCAGGGCGAATCCTCTCCACAGTTGCACCATCGGCAGCTGCTGTAGCAGCAGACTGACCATGGACACATCTGCGCATTGTCCAGAGGCCAAACCCACCACAAATGGTCCAAAATAAGCCTTCCAGGGAGACCCAAGCAGTCTCAGAGCGAAGGCTTCTTGGTCTTCATCCTTTTAAGAGGTTTACATTTCCCAGCAGTTTTCATACTGCTTTTTCATGCAACAATTACCACATAGCATCGTCAGTGCATCCAATGTCAAGACAGAACGTGAAGGAAGACAAAACAGTGGCAAGTTTTATTCTATATTAATATGCCTACTTTTAACTCCTGTTTCCTTTTACCGTCTTATGGCTTACTGGCTAAGCCAGAGCCTACTCTGAAAGATGGGAATTCAGGAGTCATGTCTCTTACCTTCCTCCTGAGCTGCTTTAGGTGGAAAGAGCCACAGGACAGGATGCAAAGGAACATTAGGAGAAACACATTATTACGTGGGCCGATATTACACAGGCTGAAAACACTTTTCCCAGAGGGAAAAGTTTTATCTCAGGAAAGCATGTGCTAATGGCCAGGAAGGGAAGGAATTTGAAGCATGTGTGGTTAGGAAACAACTTCGCCATGTGAAGGGAAGAAGCAAAAACTTATTGGAGAGGGAAAAACTCGCAGGAAGCTCAAATAATTCATACTGAAATTTCTCTCTAATTCCAGATTTAGAGGAATAGCCTACTGCCATTGCCTGAATGGGCTTTATGGCAAGCTCCACACACAGCAGGAGAGGCTGAGTTACCACTGAGCCAACATCCGCCAGACCTCGCACCCAGACCATTCCCATGTGTTATCTTGGGGCAGAGCCAGTCAGGGGGGAAAGGTGGAAAGCAAATACAGCAGAATCAATAAGGCAAAATAACCAGATCCTGCTCCTCTTGCACCACCCTTGAATCCCCCGCCACTGCCAAGGAGCCGGTGGGGAGCAATTCGGAACGTGATGACACGTACCTGCTTCGTGAGCTGCTTCAGGTGGGACATGGCAGGGATGGAGAGCAATGAGATGGAAAACGAGAACAGTTAGACTAAAGAGTGTGTGAATGCAACAGGGGGGTCTGAAAAAACACAGAGGGTAAGAAATAGAAAAACAGGGGAGGAGATGAAAGGGAGACAGGCAACCAAAGCACGCACAGGTACAAGAAATGTAAAACCTTCAGGACCTGGATACTGTAAAAACCCTGCAAACCGCTCAGAGCAGATCTCCCATGGTGTTATAAACAGTTTATCTTTGTTTCAAATACGTCCACAGCACAAAGCTTTGCAAATTTGGAACCAACGCACCCTTTGGCTCCTCCTTCCCGGAGCACCACATCCCAGACCTCTCGTGTTCAAAGGGTGAGTTTCTGTTCCAGCCCCTCTCTGCCCTGTCTGTCCCACCTTGCAAACGCCGTGTGCAATGCAGGGAGCCCACTGGGGTTGCTTGCCAGCGTATACATAGATATGACTAACAAGATTTGCTTTCCGAAATGTTGTTTATATTATATATAATATTATATATTATAGTTTATAAACTTATAATATATACAATATACTATATATAATATTACATATTACAGAATATGTAATATGTAACATATGGCTACACACATACCTTACCACAGATGGATTTTGATTTAAAAATCCATCCAATCATTATCTGTCAAGCTATGTAGGAGAAACCAGTTGACATCCGATAGAAACCTTTATAGCCAGGCCACAGTTACTCCATGGCAGGTGTTAAAAGCACCGAAGGCTAAAAATCAGCCTAGGTGCCTGCTGTGACTCGGATGAGGGGATGGTATCCGCATTTCCCCTGCTGCTCCCTCCCCAAAACCGCAGTGGAGGTGTGTGCACAGATACGTGAGGGGCACCTCAGTGCAACGTGTGCAAGGGACAGGAGAAGCCCTCTGCCTGCAGATCCATCTTGCCTCTTGTTTTCTTCTACCACCTTGCAAAACCTAGATGCACATCGACACCAAGCCCTGCTGCGGGAAAAAGGGGAGGCTGAGGAGCTGTTTCACATACCTTCTTCTTGAACCTCTTCTGCGGGTTGGAAACGGCAGCAAAGGGAATAGGAAGAGAACATTAAAACAAGAAATATCTTATTGGAACATTCTTGAGGTTTGCCAAGCTCCCAAGCCGTTATGGGTAAGAATACACAATGATGGAATTACAGAGTGAGAAATAATTAAAACTAACATTTTTATGGGCATATTATGGGGTTATAAATGTTACTGAAATAGGGAAATGTGACCACAAATGGAAACCATGTTAAAAAGGGCATCCAATATTGTATTCATTATTAGAGCTGGCTGGAATTTCCTAAAACTGATTTTTGGTGAATTTTTAACCAAAACTAAAACTGCTGCATTTCTTTTGCTTTAAATGTTTTTCTCAAACGGTGAAAAATTTCACCATCTTTTATCAGTTTTTGAAATTTCAGATAAATTCATGTCTGAATTTCAACAGATGGATACTAACTTTGCAGGGTGTCCCATTCCCTTTAAAAAAAAACCCTAAACTTTTGGAGATAAAGGAAGGGACTTGACACCATTAAAAAAAAAAAAAAAAAAGGCAAGCAGTTAAGTAAAAATTGTAAGACCAAAAAAAAAAATTATATATATTTGTTTCCATATACCTATACGCATATACGTCCACACACAGATGTAAGTGTGTATATATGTATAAATTATATGTATGTGTATATTATACATTATGCTGTATTTTATATACGCATGTATTTACATATGGATGTATTTACATAATTTTTTTTTTTTATTTTCAATNGCCAATTTTCCTACCAGCCCAATAAGTGACATCAATGTCCCTCATTTCATTGATGTCTGTGGCTCAGGACTGAGTCCTGGCCACTGGGTGTGAACCACTTGCTCTGAGTTTCTTCACACACATTCTTCCTCCACACTGAGAGAGAAAGAAAGCAGAAGCCATGTCACATACCTTCTTCATGAGCTTCAGGCAGCAAGTGTCATGGAACAAAAAGCAACAGCAAGCAGGAAAATGAAAACAGAAAACTGTTAGAAACTGGTATTGGGGTAAGCTTAGGCCTGGAGAAAAAAAAAAAGGTGGTTAGAAAGCGATGGAGAGAAGTTATATGGAAAGGAAACGGATGACTTTGGAAGATAACACTAAGGTCAAGCAAAACTAGAGAGCAAGGAGAAAAATACACCTCAGAGAAGAAGGTCATGCAGATTAAAAAAAATAGGAAGTGACCTGCCTATTAGTTTCATATTAATCATTAAATTCTTGAATCCCAAAAGGAGGCAGGGAAGGAAAGAGAAAATCAAGAAGAAATGCTTCTCCTTTTAGGAATGCTTGTCTGTAGGAGCAACACCCTTTGCTTACTCTTTGGACATTTGACAAGGCATGAAGGATGGGGCATGAATAGCACCTTCACCTCCCTGGCTCTGCCCCTATGGGCAGGACTAGAGACATGACAATGACCGAAGGCACCTCTACCACCCATTTAGTGTCTCTGTTTTCTTTTTTTGAGCCCTTGGTCTCCTCGGGAGCAATGTTGGGGGAACTAGAGACATAAGGATAACATACTTTAGGGCAGGAACTGCTCTTGGCGTGGCCACAGTCACAGCTCTGTTACCACCACCACTGATGGGAATTAGCTGGTTGCAGCAATCTGGGGGAATCCACGGTCAAAAAAAAAAAAAGCTGCTGTGTATAAAATCCCCAAGATGGATATTTCTGCTGAGGGACAAGTCTCTGTCTCAGAGCTGGTCTCCTACCCTCCACATACCAATAATCTACCTCCCAGTAAAGAGTTTTGCTCTTGACCCCTTGGACACTAAGGGCAAATCCTGGGAGAAAGCCCAGAGTCTGGCCCTCCCCTCTGTCCCAAGACACCTTGGTAAAGTGGAGGATGGAGGACCAGCAGCTACGCTCATCTGAACTGAAGCCAATGTGCCAAAAGTTCCCAGCAAATACACCAATACACCTGCAAATTCTTCCTCTCCCTGCTGCCTACAAAAGTTGAAGCAACTCGGGTGAGAAGGGCTTTTCATGCTCCATCTTTCTAGATCTGCACTGTCTCTTGCAGCTTGTCAAATCAGCTTTTGCCAGCTAAAAGCATGTTAAAAAACTTCATCTTTGCCAGTCTGTTGTCTGCCTCGCCTCGTCTGTCCTCAGCGGTACCCTGTCTGATGCTCCTCAGGAGCTGGACAACCTGCTTTTCTTTTCAGTTTCAAAGTTTAAACTCAATGCATGGACATTGCCAAGATGAGAAAGGCAGGATTTCAAAGATGACGTGTGTGGGCTCTGTGCCAGACCTGCTCTAAAACTCTCTGAGTTTATGGACAGGCTAACTCTCAGCTCTACAGCCATCCCTTATGGCTCATACAAACACTGTGTTTCACCATAATGTGAAGGCTCGGCACATCACTGCCCCAACTTGGCCGTTCTCGTGGTTTCCGACTGATTTACTGATCAAGTGTTTCAGATCACCTTTAGCAGCAAACACCAAAGAGAAGGGTGAAATACAGACAAGGAAAAGCAGGACCGAGAATCAAAGAAGGATAAATTACGTTCCAAGTTTTTTTGTTACCTTCTTCTTCATATTCCTCTGCATTGAAATAGGGGGAAAAGCAGACAAATCAACCGTCAGCCTTGACACATCAGTAGGACATTACCCATGGCAGAGCCCTTTACACTGCCAGGGCTGCCAGGCAAGATGGCCTCTGAGAGGCCACTTCCAAATCAACAAGTAAAATAGCAAATAAAATGACTTTCAGAAGAAAAAAAAAAAAAGGTATAAAAGGAGAGGAGGGCAATATTGCACTGATCTTTTCTTGGGCAACAGAAGCTCAGGTATACACGCACGTTAGAAGGAAAGAGGTAGCAGAGAGGGCCCCCGAGTATTAAAAAAACCCAACAACACCCAACAAACAAACAAAGAAAAATCCCACCGAAACAGCAAAGAAAGCAAGCATGTATTTCTATGTATATTTTGGATTTCTATGTTTTAAACCAGAAAATAGTGTATACAAAAGCCACAAATAAATTGCCAGCAGATGGCAGTGTCTCTACAAAAAACAGCAGTGTACCCCACAACCAGGGCATCGATTTGAGGCTACAAGTAGCTTAAAATCACCAGAAGCTGGTGACAGTTAGACAGACAAACACTCAAAAAATGAGACCTCAGATTTGTCTAACCATACCAGCACTTTTGGTTAAAATATCAACAGTGGGCAGAAAGAAGACTGACATGGTCAGCGAATGCTGCAGGCTTGCATGGAAGCAATTAAAGACAGATTTAAGACTTACCCTCTCCTTGCTCCCTGCGAGAGAGGAAAAAAGGTTATTGAAACTAGAGAAATAATCCTTCCGCTCCATATTATCATCAAGCTTTAAACCGTATACTGAAGCAACCTAATGGCCTGTTCTTCAAAGCCTGTTACCTCTTCTTTCCCCTATTCTCCCTTTGCTCTTCCAGCAGGCATCTATTTTAAGATTAGTAAAGTGACTGTTTTGGGGTTTTATTTTAAATAGTGTTCCTCATTCCGATGGTGTGTATGGATCCACACCCAGGAATAATCCTACCACCACAGGACTATAACATGATACCTACAGATAGGCATTGTGCAGGGGCTGATGAAGCTGGACCTCAGCCGCGGTATGCCAGGCAAGTCCAATGGCCTACACCAATCCAGATGTGCTCCATGCTTCCTGAACCTTAGGGCTGTCTAATAAATATCCAGGATAAGCCAGATGCTGCTCAATGTTTATCCCTTGGCTGTACTAACATCAGTCTTGATGTCTGTTCCCATTCCTTGCCTCCTCTTCTGCTCTACCATCACTTGCATGAAATCCAAAGCCCAGAGCTGCCCTGAGGCCAGAGCTTAAACAGAGGACACCTTAGCTAGAGGTTGCTTGAAAAAGGTGCCAAATCTCATCTTTAGCAAGTTTTTCTTGTTTTAAAGAGCAGGCTGGAAAAAACTACACAGGCTGATCTGAGCCTGCCTCGTGGCAAAGGAGTGGATTAAATGACCATTGCAGGTCTGTCCATGATGCCTCCGATCCCATGATTGCACTAAATCTCCTCTCTGTACCTACTGATGCATAAACTTCAAATGACCCCACTGGGTTTTCTCATACTACTCTAGATTTGTTAAACCAGGGCAAAGAGTGGCTCTTCCACTACCACTGTGTTTAATTCCCCCTTTTCCAGAGGTAGCGCCATGGCCACCAAGGATGGGCTGAGCTGGGTGGGGTGTTTGGGGGTGCCCCTTGTTGGACAGGGAGGGTGTGAGGTGAACTTCAGTGGACCCTTTGACACCCAAAATGCAGGATGCCCCTTCCCCACTGCCTCAGGGGCTTTGGGCCTTGCACGGCACAGCACCCAGCCTCTCCACCCCACGGAGATGCCCAGTCTCCACTGCATGGAGCCAAGCTGAACAGATGAACACACAGGCGTCTTTCTCTCTACTTACACTTCCTCGGTATCAGACATGTTGGCAGCGAGTTTCTACACAAAAGATGAAAAGAAAAAAAAAAAAAAAAAGTGTTATTAGCAGGAGTGCCTCCTAGAAAATGCCAAGGCAGGAGCAGATGGATTGACATTTGAGGACAAAAAAAAACAGGCACCTGCTTTCCCACAGAGCAGCCAATCCCCCACCAACACTGCCATTTTGGGACCAGCACAGACCTTTGCCAGCCAGGTCAGAGGAGAAGGAGAGGGGAAGAGGAAAAGATCATCTGCAAAGATATGCCCCGTCAACCTGGCTTTAAGTTACAAAACCTCCAAAGCTCAGGGAGGTGAGTGTCCTCTCACCCCCATCTGACATTTCCATCACTCTGGCAAGATCAGAGAACTTTTTCCTTCTCTTACGCTACTGCAAGTTAGAAGGCTCCAGCTCCAAAGCCTTAGAGCTAAAAAATGTAACCGAGCCTACCAATATACCCAGAGATAACTATTTATGTGTCAGCACCCAAAAGCGTCTTAAATACTAGTGTCTGGCTTATACAGCTGATGAACGAACAGCTATTTGTTGATTAGTTTAGGATGAGAACTGGCTAAATGCCTGGCTAGGCAAATCATATTGGTATAACCAGTTGTATTTATTACAATCAATCCTCACACTGTGGGCAGAAGCAAACCCATCCGTGGTGCTGTCAAGGGTTGCATTTGTGCACAGCCCGAGCTGGGGCTGGGTGCGGACCCCCACTTGTGGAGAGCTGCATCTGTGGAAGTGCGAGGGCTGGATACAGCCCCCCTGCTGATTTTTGCTGGGCCCCAAATGTGTGTATCGGAGCCTCAGCTGGAGTCAGAGGGAGCGCCGCGGCTATTCAGGTAACATCATGGTGATATCGCACACTGCACCAGGTTCAGCGATGGCAGAGGTGCAAAGCTATGGCTCTCCTAAAAGCATCAGCTGCCCTGGGGCCAAGGGGAGGAGGTGGGGAAAGACCCCCAAAACTTCCTCCAAATCCATGGCAGGTCTTAAATTAGAAAGCCAAGCTCCTCCCCGCTGGGAAACCCTAGCCATGACTTTCAGGACTTCATTACTCAGCTGATATATGAGAGACGTCTTGAAGGAGCAGGTGGGCTGACTTAAGTTCAAAGGAACAACTGCAGCTCAGCAGCTTTCTATTTCAGAGAAAGGCAGTAATCCCATACGCTGCAACCCTGCCCTATAAGGGATCCTCTCCATTCCCCAGCAGTGACCCTGGACACCATGTGTTAGCGCCAACAGTATTTTAAAACCTCGTGTTCTAAGCAGTGATAAACAGCCAGCATTTTTTTTCTTCTAGTTTCTCATTTATCCTCTTTCTGAAATTCAGCATTGCCATGGAAGTAGTGCTAGTAATGGTTGTGTTATGACCCAATCTGAGTAGCTGGACAGGAGGATGATCTATTGCTAGGTCACATGAGAACTGGGTTGTGATCTCCTGGTCCCAGGCTGCTTTTAACTTGGTAGCTGTGATTGCCCACTCCTCAAGTGCAGTAACCAATCTGAGGGGTACTTTGAATACTCTAACCCCACCAGGCAGGAGGAACCTGGGAGGAATTTCAGCTCTGCAAATGGCTTTTCTGCTGCAACTATTCCTGCTGCTTCTCCTGTTACTTGGATGCTCCAACACCTCTGGTCTCTCTCCCCTGGTCTTTTTAATGTAGATTGTCAAACCTTCAGGATAAAGACTTCCACTTGCTATCTGCATAGCGGCTAGCTGTATAATAGGTTTGCAATCTCATTTCAGCCTCCCAAAATTATTCAAGGTATTAGCCATAAAGCTTGACAGTATGTTGGTTTATGCAGTGGGACAGCAGAGCTTCTCCTGGCAAAAGCCCATAGAGGAAACCTGTCAGATTCCCAGCTGTTGGCTTCTTCCAAAATGCGTGATCTCTAAAGACTCAGGGCAACGGCAAATCCTCCCACGGATTCTGCTTTTAATTTATAGATTCAGATTTCTGTTTTCCCAAGGTAGAGGAAAAAAGAAACAAGAACTTTTGAAGGGCTTTGGGGTAAACTCTTCTTCCTTCTCACTGAGTGGCAAGAAGAGTAATTGTGCTCAACGCTGGAGAAGAAACCACCTCTACAGCCCTGCATATGCATAGAAAAAGCAAATGTCTGTTTGGTGTAGGGTAGGCATGTAACGCAGCACATACTGTTCTTTCCAAGGCAATTGAAGTCAACGGGAGTCTTTGCAGTCAGGTTTTCCATTAACAGTTATTGGAATGAGCTCATCCAGTCTCCAATTTAGCTCTCAGGACATCTTGCTGAGGGTTGTCACATTAGCTGTTGCCCTACACCCTTCCATATTTGTTAATCCAAGTACTGCAAACGCGAATGAGATTTTGCATGGCATCTGTCTGTGTGCTATAAAAGCTGAGTGAGAATACCAGCATCTCTGGCCTCAGACCCCAACCCTGAGGGGGCTTCTGGGCCCCAGATAAAACAAATTAATTAGAAGTTCATTGGCAGACTCTGTGCAGAGATGAGCCACATGCAGAAACTCCCCAGGCTAGGGCAGGCAGGACAAAAAAATCCAAATGGAGATGCTGATTTCACCCTTGCAAGGGTCGAACATTCAGTCACATTTGGTTGCTCCATCAGGAGGATCTGGTAGTTAAGCCTGTCGCTGACTGCCACTGCCCCGACTGGAAAGCGAAAAAGGTCTTGCCTAAAGAGCAAGGTGTCTGTCTGCTTTGTGGCATTCAAAAGCCATCTGGTCTGTCCAAGCAAGGTGCCATCATACCAACCGTCATACCGACCATCTGACCATCATACCAACAGCCACCTGAGATGAGAAAGGCTCTTTGATGCCCAGCACTGTACACGTAGCTAACTCTATCATCAAAGCGGCCAACAAAACCAAACCGTATTTACATCCAAAAGGCAATAAAGCAAGCAATCTGCTAAAAGCAGTTAGGATTAAGTTCGCTGAAGGCAATGGAAAGTCTCCAGCTGGCTCAGGATTACCCTTGGGTGGAAATCACTTTACACACAGCAAATGCAACCTAAGATTAAGGCTGTTAGCACCTTCAGGCAATAACTGGATTTTGTTTGTACAGTGGCAGAAAAATGGGGTCTGGTCTTGACTGAGGTTTAAAGATGTAATAAAATCAATTAGTTAATACTGCCCCCATTTGGAAGGAAATCAAAACACATGGGAAAATTTCACCAAAACGAAAACTTCCTGCCTGCTCTCACCCCTTAAAGGTAAAAGCAAAGATTATTTTCTTAATTTTGTTCAAGCTGAGTGGGTCACGGCTGGAAGGACAAATACCCCAATCTTCATGAGCCCCAGGTGGGCAGGAGCACCACATCCCTTTTGGCCCCAAATGCTCCTGCCCTTGGCTGAAAGAGCAGAGCCAGCACATCCCAAGAAGCCTCGTAGCAGCTGAGAATGCATCGGGGAGGGGGAATGGGCTGTCATGCACCTCCAGGCCATCCCTGGAAATAACCCATCCATCAATCATCCCCTCCCAAACCAGGCCATACAAGGGAGGCAAGGTAGCAGGAACCCTGGGGAAAGCGGGGAAGAAAATGTGGCCATGCATAGGCAATGGGACCTGGCAGGGACAACTGTCAGGAGAAGACTAGGGGTGTGATCCATCAAGCACCACATGGCCAAGCTTTCCCAGCAGGAGCTGCTGCAAACCCACTGCATCGATTTTCTTATATACATACAGATATTAAAATATCTGTGTATTACATATAATAGATGTATTAAATATATAAATATACACACACACTTTTCTATATTAAAAGTTGTAGGGGTTTTTTAATATATATTTCTTCCATCCCTCTGCCTCCTCCCTTTTTTTCTGGACTAGTACTTTCCAGCAGAAAGTGAAGCCCCAACCACAATGCTGCTGCTGAAACAGGGTAGCAGGACCCAAGCACTGCTGCAGGCTCCAACAACACATAGCAAAATCCCTATACCCTGCCCCAAAATGTGCTTTTTATCCTCGTCTTCAGGGTGACATAATCTGTCTGATCCCTGCATGGGGTTTGCTGAGAACAACAAGGCTGAGAGGACCCGGAGACAACAACCATGCTGAGCTTATATCCCCTGCCTTTCCCCTGCTCTTGTGCCCACGAGGGATCGCTACCTGCCGACAATTACCTCTCTGGAGCTCCCCCACACCAGCAGCACAGCTCCCACCCAAGTCACTGGCATCAGAGCCACCTGTGCTGGTGACACTCCTGCCTTTACAAGATACCCCTCACCCCAACAGTGAGGAGCTGTGCCCCATGGGGCAGCTGCTGGGGGAGATGCTCCCCATAAAGGGGTTGGTCACCCGCACCAGGCACGTAAAGTCGTGCACACAGGGAGCACCCCGTCGCCACTCTGAATGTAACCTCCTCCTCCTCCTGTCCCTCCATGCACACAGGCAGTTTCTCCCTCAATTTTCTTCTTTTCTGTGGGAGGGGGCAGTTTTCCATGACCGCATTTGTGTTTCTCAGGTCTCCCTGTAGCCCCACAGCACTCCTTGTCTGCCAGCAGCTCCCCAAGGGTCCTGCCCTTCAGCCCTCCCGCCTTGTACGTCCGCTTCTCTGGATGACCAGCACAGGCAAGGCCAGCATTTCCCACAGCTGCTGGAGGGAGTTTCCCAAGTGCCCTGAGAGATGCCACTTCATTCCCACCCCCACACCTTGGTTTTGGAAGGGTCTTTTCTCCCACCACTGATCCTTGAGAGTTCAGAGCACCCAAGTCTCTGCAGGTGACACAAGCCTTGCGTGATGCCCAACAAAAGCCGGGGAACAAAAATACCGTTTTCCTTAGGATCCAGTGCAGGATCCTGGATCCTGTGGACCCCAACCCTCCCATGATACTTCTCCATTCAAACCAAGGCTCAGCCCTTCTGTGGCTTTACCCCCCCAGCAGCATCCCTTGCTGGGGCTGCCACTTACCTGGGAGGAACAGAGAGAAGCGCTGAGCTCCCTGCCGAAGGGGACAGGCAGGCTGGGATCCTCGAGCGTCCCAAGGTGATGCAGCTCTCAACTTATAGTGACATTTGATCCTCTGAAGGAGCCGATTGGCCCCAGATCCCCTGCGCTGGGCAGGGAAGGGAGCCGTGATGGGGCGGGGGAGAGACGGAGAGGGGAGCAGGGAGAAGGGGAAGAAAAGGTCATACCATGTATAGGAGCAGCTGGAGGAATTGCACAGATGATGCTAAGATGGGAGGGATATGTTTGGAGAGAAAAAAAAAAACAACAGTCCAAGGCTTATGTTTCTATATTTACAACCCCACCAGGCAGGCAGAGCTTAAAGAGGGGTATCTGAGGCAAAGGCACCTCGGAAACAAATTCTGGGGTCCCCACAGCCTCACGTGGCGCATGGTCGTGGCACCCTGGCTCTTACAATCTCAACACACAGCAGCAGCCTCTGCTCTCCTGGCTGGGAAGGGGCTCTTCCCTGCTGCCCTGCTACATGTAAAGCGCTTCAGTTGTCCTGCAGGGTTGGAACCTGCGGAAGGGCTTGGGGACCCTCAGCCATCCGACACTCTTTGAAATGAGTGGTCACGGGGAGTGTGAGAAGTCAGAAGCACATAGCACACGTGCCACATGTGTGTTAGTGCGTGGGTGGTGTGCGGCGTGCACCCACCTCTTGCAGCGACCACCAGGGCTCTGCCATGTGTCAGGGCTTGAGGAGACCTAGAACAAAAAGCAAGAGAGGAAGAACGCAGCAAGAGAGCTTGTCTGACCTCAAGCCAAACTCAGAGCTTGTCTTAGCACAATAAAAAAGCGTTATTTAAGTAAGGACATCTTAGGGCAAACCCCAGATGGCTGGACCCCACGCAGAATCCTCTGTGTGCCTGCAGGGGTTTAGCCACCCCAGCACCGTCCGCAGTTGCATGGCAGTGCCGGCAGAGGATTGCAGCGCCTTGCACAACCCTCCAGCTCGCAGTTTCCATTTCACTTACCCTTACAGGCTTCAGCTCCCCATCTGCTCCCTCCCACCCCTCTCCCCTTGGCAGGGCTCCCCAGCAGTGTCCTCTGGTGCGCCTGGCAGCTCCAGCACCCCCTTTCTCCCAGCCTGCAGGGGCAGAGAAAAACTTTAGGAGCCGCAGGGCAGGCGATATTTTTGACCTGGGTCACAGATCCATTCCTCCCCACTCTTTCCCTGCCACTTGCAGGAAAGGGTCCCCAACTAACAATGTAGAGATGAACTTTTAAAGCCGAGGAGCAGGAGCACAGCGCTGCAGCCTCCCATTCAGCAGGTAACGTGCACGAGCAAAAATCCCCTCTTGAGCTTGTATTCTCTGGCTGTCGGGCAGCTTATCTGCTTGCCTCCCTCCTGCAATACAGCTTGAACCAGTGCTTTTGTTACTAGTTGGGTGGGAGGGGGACAGTGCATCCATCCTCAGTGCCCTGGCTTTGGTCGGGAGGTTTGCCGGGTGGGGGAGCTGTAGTGGGCACCCCACGCTGCTGAAGAGAGTGGTGCCCACATGGGGTTGCACAGCCAGACCGGGTATTGTGGCCTGCGCTCCCCCACCCCAGGACTGCCGAAAGTGCTAATGCAGTAAACTGGCTTTCATACTGCTTTTTCAGCACCATCAAGTATTTTTGCCATCTTCTGCTGGCTCGTTTCCTCGGGTGCTCCGCTAGCTGGGCACACCTCCAAGAAATACTATATTTGCCCCGACTGGCAGCAGAGCAGGGATGCATGGAAGGGGAGTCCCCCAGCTGTTTCTCCTTTTATGCTCGCAGTGGACCCGGTTTGGCAATGGTATTCACCAGCCTCCTTTGCCTGCCGATTATAGACTGTCCCTGCCGCTGAGAGGGCATCGTGACTCACGTCTCCCACACCAAGGGTTAGATCAATCAGTTAACATGGAAGCATGTGTGTGCAAATGCATGTGAAGCCTGGGCTTCTCAGCAGATGCGAGGCTGAGCGCTCACATGCTCCCGTCTGGCCCATTTGCTGCCAGTCAGTTGGCAAGAGCAATGTGAGAATCTTGCAGGGTTGCACAGCCTCCACTGGAGGGTCTCTGCTTCTGCACCAGCGAGAGAGAAGCACTCCACATCACTCCAATTTCTCTCTAACCATCTTCGAAAAAAAATGTAACATTGACGCAGGCTACAGGTAACTAACTAGACATTTCTACCTGCTGCAGATCTGTTTTCAAATAGATGAGGTGCAAACATTGCTACCTGCAGCGTCTCCTCAGATCCTGTACACATGCACCTGCACTCAGGTCAGTTCCTGATCTGGACGTGTTGGGTAACTTCTCCAGACAATGTCCATCGTTACATTATGCATCACGTCCATACTCTGCCTTCCCCATTGCCACCCCCTATAATCATAGCTCATCTGCTTAGTACTGTTTCAAAGGACATCTGTGCATCCCATAGGCTGTCTCTGCCAGCACCCTCATGTCCATGTTGTGCATTTTGTTTCCTGTCTCAGTACGGTCCAGCTCCCTCTTCCCCACAGGACCAAGGGGATCTGCTCCACCCCTCCAGAAGAGGGCTTATCTGATGCCCACATCCTCTGTTCACAACCAAGGCTCATTCCCCACAACTCGTTTTATGTCACATGAACCAGATGAGGGAGAGATGATCCTGGAGGCTGCTTCCTTTCCACCAAAAGCTATCAGATTTTGTTAAGTGAGGATGCAGCAAGCACCTGTCTTTGAAGAAGCCCCTCTCACCAGCTGCCTGGTTAGGCCACAGCACCAAGGCCAAAGAGAGCGGGTCACAGACATGAACCAGGGTCTCAAACTGCATAAAGACCACCCACCTGCTCACCTCATGCCAGAGCCTGGTATGCTTTTACAGGGACAGCATCTCCACCTGGGAGAGGATACAGCAAACCAGTGTTCCTCCTTGAACAGGAACTGGAGGCTGGAGCAGAGTTCTAGAGAAGTTTCCCCTAGGTAACCTGCCCCAATATCACTCTTTTTTCAGTAGGTAAGAGCACTCAGATGGGTTGAGATGGGCCACAGGAATACACAGCATAGCTGTAATCGGCCCCTCTTGTCTTTTCTGGCTGTTGGCTGACCTATTGCAGCAGCCAGTGCACTCAGGGAGAGATGCCTTTAGATATAGTGCACACACATTAGCCCCAATAATTTTACAAATTGCTTGATGCACACTTTTGCCAAGTATTTGTCTTTTTTTTTGTTTAATACCCTCAGCCCCCATGCGCACTGCACACCAGTCAGTGGGCAGCCTTTCCATGGATCACTGCCTCCTGCAGCCAGATGGTTCTCAGCCAGCAAGCTGAAAAAGTGGTGTAAAAGTGCATCTATAAACCTCCACAGCCATAAGTCTGAAATCCTACTTGCAGCTTTACATTCATTGAAGACTACAGAGTTTGTAAATAAAATCAGCTATATCCTTCCCATAAAATGTGCTTTTTGACAACATAGGACAGATCCAGCTCCTGAAATTAAAAAATACCTATTGCTTATTCACCACCTACTAACCAATACTGAGCAAACTGATCTAATACTGAAGCAGATCTTGCTTGGGCCCACAAGCTGGGCCAGAGGACCTCCTGAGGTCGTTCCTCACCAAAACTTACCTGTGACGCTGCACTTACATCTTTATGCAAGAGCTGCAGAGGAACTTTAACTGATACCTTCTGTTATCTGAAAATGGTTGTTGCCCAAAGCAAAACTGTTTGCCAGTAAAGCACTTTTAACTTGAGTTGTTCCATTATTCACAGTCTGATTTTTTTTTTCCCCTTCTCTGAAGTTATAATTGAATGTTTTTGAAACAACAGCTTTTGATTATTTTGCATGATACAGCTCTTCTGTTTTTAGCATGTCCATCCACCTAGACAGAGCTGAAATACTTGAAGTTATCCAGGAAAACACATTGATTAAGCTGACTAGGCAAGGATGGGGATATTTGTTTTTATGTTTTGTGACACTTTCAGTTATAAACTTTTTACCAGGATTCAAGGCAGGTGGGAAATGGGAATCACAAAAGCCATGTGGGAAGGAAAACTAAATTCTTATCCAGTTTCCACCCTGCTTTCTTCTTGGTCCCACCCCAGAGAAAGGGTTTCTTCAGTGGGGTTCAATCAGCAGTTCAAGGTTATGGTAGATGTCCTGTGTTCACTGAAACATTCTTTCCAATTTAATGGCAGCAGTTACCAATAAAAAGGCAGATTAGATAGCGACTAAGTACACTCAGAGAAAGGACAGAATATCTATATATAATTATTTTCTGTTCCCCAGTAAAATCTAATGACCTGTTTTAGGCAGCTAGTCAAGCAGAGATCGTAATAACCTTCAATTTTAAAGTCAGCTCCTCTATCAGCAGACTGCTGCCATTTTACTAGTTACGACAGGTTCCTGAGGAATCTGAAACACAACTCAAATGGGCCAAGCAGAGACCAGCTTTCCCCTCAGCTCCTCTAACACCCTCACTTGGTCCTCAGCTGGTCTCTCCTTCCCCCAGCTCAGAGAGACCCGGGGCAGCTGCTCAGACACAGGGTATTCACCAGGCTGTGAGTTCACCTATGTACATCCTGGAGGGTGGCTGGGGAGCCTCAGGGTGCCAGCACTTTGACATCTCAAAAGTTCAGGGCCATGAAAAGGAGAATAAAGGGCAATAAAAAAAGCTCGCTCTCTTATTAATGACCAAATTACCTACATACACATCCAACCACCTTCCTGACACTGCTTTTCTCCTACTTGCATATGGAGAGAGGGAGTCAATACTTCCGTGGAGGGCTGTAGTATGTCATCCCTTCTGTGAAACTCTGTCAGTAGGAGAATCTGCCCTGTCTTATCCCTCTTAGCCTGTAAGAGCAGAAACTCTACATGTTTGCGTAAGAAATAAGGAGGGATCTGAACAACTCCTGCTTCAGTGTCAGATGGAAGCATAAGCCAGCCTTTGGTTCCATCCAGCACATACTGCAAACACACTCATTAGGCTGGTGTGGTTCCAGTGGTGACAGTGGTAGAGTAGGGTACAATGTGTTCTTGGGCATTTAAAAATTATGTTGAATTTTTCTTATTCATAATGAGATTATTTTTTTTTTTTCCTAAGTTTCCTGTTGGGTTGGCTCTGGTTGTTATTGTCTTCTTTTTTTCCCCAGCAACATTTTCAGTTTTGGAGACACACAAAGTCACTAGCACTCCTAAAAGACAATAGCAGTTTTGAGTTCTTAAAGTCATCATTCAAAGAGGAATTAATTGCATTACGGTATTTGCATGAGGGTAGGTGCCCAATCCTTCAATCCTTCCACAGGACACCACTGCTCTAAGGAACAGCACATCCTGCAGAGCCAAGCATCATCTCAGTCATGAGGGAGGCAGAGAAGGAGAAAGCAAAAGCCAAGCTTGCTTCCAATACTAACCCAAAGATACCAGCATCTGCATCCCTTCCATGAGAACTGGCCTCAACAGACAGGCCACAACTCTGATGCAGAAAACGCTTTGCTATCTTGATCCATGACAGAGTAACTCGAAGTCAGGTTAGAGGTACATTAGTGGGTCAGTGAGCAACAAGGCTTAGCAGGGTGGGACTGGAGAAGAGGCAAGAACTTGCCTTCAGAGCTGGCTTTCTGGCACAGCTCACCAGCATTTCAAAAGCCAGAATGAATGGACCAAGCTTAACCCATGTGTCAAGCTGCTTTTGGACACCTCCAAAGAAACCGCTCTTGCGTATGCCCGTCTCCCTGTGAACACATTTAACCTACCAGCTGCCTTGGCACCCACACTAAAAGGCTCCTGAAAAGCTGTGAAAAAGCAAAGCCCAAACTGGGATGGCAGATGAAAAAGGGGGTGAAACATCCAGGGACCAAGAAGTGGTAAATAACTGCATGGCATTTAGTCAGTGCATAATGCATGGCATTTAGGCAGGTGTTCATGCCATCCTTACCAGCTCACTTTAGCAGTCTCAGTCCTGATATTTTACTCAAAGTGCACACAAACCCCCAATCAAAATTCACCAAACCAATCAAACCCAAGCTCCTTCTGCTCCAAGCACAGCATTTTCCACACTTGCACCCTCCACATACAGCGTATCCCTCACCAGGAACAAGCAGAGCATGCCAGAATTTGCACTCTTCCTCTCCAGGGACAGTAACAATCAAAGAACATCTCCAGATTTGCATTTTGCAACCCTGACTTTTGCAAAGCAGTAAATCTGACTGGCAACTTGAAAAGCCTCTAATTGGTTTCATTGCCTGAAGACACCCTGCCAGAATAACTGTCCTGGCATCACCACCATCATCTGCCCTTCACCTCACCAGTACTTCAGATGTTGAACTTCACAGGGCCAAAGCTGGGAGCATGTAATGGTAGTACTTGATAGCCCTTCTTCACACTAATTTTAGAAAATCGAACTTTTCATGCTTTCAAAAAAGAACCATTTTATTTATTTTTGAGAACCTTCTTGTATCTATTTGCTGCTGTAAATATTCTCTTCCATCTGATGTTTTGAACTTACCCACAGGGCTCTAAAAATCACAAGAAAATAGCACCTGAGATGATCTCAAAGGAACAATGACCTGTTAATTTTGTAAACTGAACAAAATAACACAATGCACCCAACACGCAAGTGATTGCTGATGGAAACAAATTACACATCGGTAAGTACTAAATTTCACCTTTCTTCAGTTAATATTGGTTCCTGATTTTTGTGGTAGACTGTCGCTCCATCACTACACTGTTTGCTTTGTGCTCACTCCATCTGCCTTAGCCATGTGAGACAGTCTCTGTGGGATTCAAGAGATCCTCCTTGGACACCCTAGATCTAGGCTAGATGCCTCTGTGAAGATAAGGGATCAGTCTGGACCATTGGAGACATAGCCCGGGTTTGTCCTCAGGCAATTTACACCTAAATGAACGAGACAGCCAGTGAGGATGAAGCCTGAGCAGCAGGATGGGAGCCAGGACCAATGCCTGGAGCTGCTGTTTTGGGCTGTCCCCAGAGGAGGAGAGTGAGGCAGAAGACCAGCTGAGGTGCTCACAGTAGCTACCCAAAGCCTCACCACAACCCTGGGGAAGGACTACCTAGCCAGCCAAGCACCTTGCTGCTTTCATGCTCTAAAATGGCTGCTCATATCAATCTCAATTATATTTTTCCTCTTGCTTTGCTTCAATTTCCTCCTCTGTTCTTCCCATCACCCTGAAAAGCCCCAAGCCCATGGTACTTTCTATTTGAAGGATGAAGAGTGCATGTCTTTAGCATTGCTAAATCACTATTACTTAGAGTTATTGTGAAGAGATTAAGCACCTTTCTGAAATTTATGATCTAAATCAAATTGTTTCACAGCAACTAAAATTCTCAGAGGCCCCAAAGCAAAAATCACAGGAAAATCACTTGTGGTCTGTCTCATTATCATCAGCACAGGATCGTTGTAACAGGTCAATCATTTCTGAAGCAAATGCTAGCTCCAGTTGTGCTAGCACACATTCTTTACCTGCTTTAGAATATACACATGATGCAGCATTAGAGAAAAGTGTGTTGAACCAGCAAGAGTTACCAATAGACAAACCTCAGAGCCTTGTTCAGCAGCATATCAGCTGCCACCTCAGTATTTATAGCTGCCCCGCTCTTTGAGCTTGTTTGTTTTGCTTCCCTAAGGTAGCGGTGGCTGGAGGGGAAGCTCTGACATTCAGGCCCAGGTGTCTCTGAGTCTGACCTTTCTTCCAAAGAGCAGAAACTGCAGACGTATCTCAAGAAACAAAGTCACTTGGAAACTTTAGACTCTTGTGTCCACCACCTCACTGGAGGCCCAGTACAGAGCTGCAAGGAAGGGTTGAGCAGAGATCTGTTATTAGCCAGCAAATATACATAAGGATGGTCATAAAACTGAAACTATAACTATTCTGTACCTGGAAAGAGAACCAGATGAAGTCTAGCTTCCCCATTTCAAAGCAAAACAAGTACTATACAGAGACATAGTACTCCAAACAGTCTTGAATTTTCCATCAGCTAAGCTTTCCCCAAGTTTAAATAATGCTGTTTTACAGTGTGCAAACTGTAGGCACTGCAATGGTTGTGAGCCATGTTTTTCAACCCCACCTTATATAAGCTCACATAGAATCATCCATTAAAGCTTGTTGGAAAAAAACAGCACTGCAGCCTGCTGTAGAAAGACAAGCAGCACATTTCACTGTTACTGTAGCCCCCACAGATTTATCAAAGAGTGGATGCTGTACAAATGGACATTCTCCTTCTGCATAATCTAAGCAGACAGGACAGAGAAAGAATAAACTGTAAAGAAGCAACATCTTGGTGTCTGCCTCAAGGTCAGAGCATTGAAAGTCCACATAGAAGTTCCAGCCACTCTCTTTGGGCACTGTCGACCTGCCAAGGGGATGGTAATTTGGGATGGGATAGTATAGCAGCACGAGGAACACAAGTAGTCAGCAGATATAGGGATCTGGAAAGCATCACTCTTCTCCACCAGGCTTTGAGGTGAAGCTTAATCCTGCAAGAAAGAGTCACTCAACTCAGCCTGCTCTCCTTTACTCACACAAGCAAGATGAGTCCCCAGGAGTGCTCTTCACATCCCTAGGAGAGCGCAGGTCCCAGCAACATGCAGAGTTGCACAGGAGAGCTGGAAGCAGGCTGGCTTTGCAAAGGTTGCTGCATAACTTCACCACCACAGTCACATAATCACAGAATGTTAGGGATTGCAAGGGACCTCAAAAGATCATCTAGTTCAATCCCCCTGCCAGAGCAGGAACACCCAGATAAGGTTACATAGGAAGGTATCCAGGTGAGTTTTGAATGTCTCCAGAGAAGGAGACTCCACAACCTCCCTGGGCAGCCTGTTCCAGTGTTCTGTCACCCTCACCAAGAAGTTTAAGCGGAACCTCTTGTGTTCAAGCTTGAACCCATTACCCCTTGTCTTGCTGTTGGTTGTCACTGAGAAGAGCCTGGCTCCATCCTCTTGACACTCACCCTTTACGTATTTTTTACATACGTTACATACATTTACATTAATGGTGTCACCCCTCAGTCTCCTCTCCTCCAAACTAAAGAGACCCAGCTCCCTCAGCCTTTCGTCATACGGGAGATGCTCCACTCCCTTCATCATCTTTGTTGTCCTGCACTGGACTCTCTCCAGCAGTTCCCTGTCCTTCTTGAACTGAGGGGCCCAGAACTGGACACAATATTCCAGATGTGGTCTCACCAGGGCAGAGTAGAGGGGAAGGAGAACCTCTCTCGACCTACTAACCACCCCCCTTCTAATACACCCCAGGATGCCATTGGCCTTCCTGGCCACAAGGGCACAGTGCTGGCTCATGGGCATCCTGCTGGCCACCAGGACACGTAACAGTCATCATGCTGTGGTTTCTCCACAGCAAATTCACCTGCAGAAGCTTTTCATTTTAGCAAGAGATGAGCAGAAGGTACTTCACAGATACCATATTTTCTCCTGAAACCAGCCACAACACCCTTTACTTGCTACTGATGGGAGAAATGAGCCTTCATCCCCTCTTGGCATTGCCCAAGATACACACCCAGAGTACCTGGGCTGCAGCATCCCTTCTTTGGGGCATCTTTCTACTATTCTGGTGACCCCATTGACACTCCCCCTCATCACATACACACCATGTTATTTCGTGAGGAGAAAGAGCACATCATAAAGTTAATTCAATTGTGGAAAAATTTCCCCTGGCAGATATAGGTATCAGGTATCTCAAAGAGCTACACACATCTGCTGCAAGCCAGGTCTTTCCCTGGCTCCTCACCACCACTGAAGCACTCCCGTCTCCCCAAAGAGCTTCCACATCATGTGCTCACTTCTGTGCTGCAGCCAGAACCTGAATTATCGCAGTTGTTTCTGTTGAAACCACATCTAGGTCAACGTGGGCTTTAAGTGGGGAAAATATGACCTTGCAAATCAACCCTTTGTAGAGAAGGAACCTCACACATGCAGCCTTTGGGGCCTTTTCTGCAGTCTCCAAGCTGGCAGGGCACAGGAATAGTAACAAAAGTTTCTGGCCATCCTTTCCACCAGTCAACTTCAGAACAGAGTTGAAACAAATCGGTGCAACCAGTTTGCCTGCATGCAAGGGCAGAGCAGCACTGCTTTCACCTCAAGCTGGTACATCTCTATACAACCCATTGCCACTGCTCTGGCGCACTTGAAAATCCCAGCATGGCAGAGTTGAAGAGAGGGAGATGAGACAAGATTGTGTCCATATTCCTCAGTGCTCTCTGAGGAACACAGACTCCTTGAATTCTTACCTCCAGGAGAAGCTGAAGCAAAGGATGGAGAGGACAAGGGTACCAATAAGCAGAAAGATGACAGTAAGAAGTGATATCTGAGAACTTTTTCCTGTTCCCAACACTTTTGGAAAGCACATGTAAAGACAGCACAAACTATTTGCTGCCTCTACACCATAGAAGCATTATTACTTGGAAGGTCATCTCCATAAAAAGGTTTCTCATTAGATGGTTCCAGACAGGTTAGTCAGCTCATTAGAGTGATGAGTTCCTGTACAGACGGCTATATTGACCTCATCTCAGCCATAAAAGCAGGCTATAGAGAATTTTTTTTTTAATAGCTGACATTGCCAGTGATTCTGGTTGAAGCCTGTGATGCTGCTTAGGTCTATTAGTTGGGGAGCTAAGCTCTCTGCTTCTTCTAGCTGAGCACTCCATCAGAGGTCTTCTGCATGCTGCTCCATCTTTCACCAAAACACTGCTCATTCCCATTTTACAGTCAATTACTCACAGTAACTATGAAGAATGCAGCAAGATGACAATGATCTCCTCAATGTGGCAGGCACACAGAAAGCCACTTGCCTGTATACATCAAGCTCCTTTTTGTCTTGTCACTTACCCTGATGTTTCTTCTCCTCCACTTTCCAGTCAAGGAGAGAGTTGCAAAGTCTTGGAAAACAGCTTTGCTGCAGGAACTCCTACATCAACAAAATCCTCAGAGTTGCCATTGTTACAACATCTTCCTCGAATTTTATTAAAGGCTTACAAAAAATCCAGGACACACAGTAAATTTAAGCATAAAGCAAACTGATGCAGGAGGAGAGAGAAGCTGCCCTCTCTCCAGGACAGCAGAAACAAGTTGCAAAATTATGTTGATGTGGGAAGAGGGCAGGAATAAGACTTTAAGAAGTGATTGGGGGACATGCCAACACAATGAAGTATGAAGACACGGGAGAGCTCAGAAAGAGCCCTGAGAGCTGACTTACAGACCTCAGGCCCAAGGCCATAGTGCCACTCTTTAGGGGCTCCGTTTCCCCATGTTCATAGCAAGGCCTGACCTCCCCAAAGAAGGGTGGGTCATCTCCATCACCAGGATGTCTTTTCACCAAGGCAGCTTCCAGCATAAGAGAAGCAGCTATTTCCTGGGTATCTTGTCCACATCCAGGAACAAAGCAGGCAGGTTATCAACATGCCTGCCACATCTGACTTTCAGAAAGAGGGTTTCAATCAGCGGCACCGGAGCCCACAGGTTAGAGAAAAGTAAATGCCTTTCCCAGAGAAGGGAAATAATACCCCACTGCTCATCTGGGAAAGGAGACCTCCAACCCATGTTAGACAGGGAGAAGGTGGCAGCAGCTATTTGAAACAAAGCTGCCATTGCCACTGTCAAGATGGAAAAGTGGCAGGAATATTTTGGCATGGGTACGTAACTGTGATTAAAGGATGACCTGGGAACTAGAGGGGAAAAAAAAAAAAACACAGGACTAAGTTGAATATGATTTGATGTACACAGAGAGACCAGGAGATGGAAGTCTCTCAACCCAGATGTCGTAGAGCAACAGAGGCTGTGTTGTAAACAGAGGAAGACTACTCACAGCTGGCACCAACAGAGTGACAAGCAGTCCTTGTGGTCCCTTTAAGCTCAGGATTTGTCCACTGCCCTCCTTTCAAACACTGATTCTTTTACCAGGTTTCTGTTGAGCTCCCTCTCTCCCACCACAAGCCACAAAAGTAGAAATTCTTCATCACATAGCAAAAGCCTGGCCAGCTCACCAGGCCATCAGATCCCTCTTTTCCTATACTTCAGAAAGAAGAGAGTGAACAAAGCCAGATTAAAAAAAAAAAAAAAAAAGCCAGAGTGTCATGTAGAACATTAAAACAGGGATGGGTTGTGCCAGCTGATCTAGTTCCTTTCATCCAACCGAAGGCAGCATGGGGTGTTGTTCACACCTCAATAGGAGCAGATTGAAATCAAGGAGGAGGAGAAGAGAAACATCCTTCAGTTATCTTCTGTGGAGCAGAGGAAGTAGTGGCATTGAGGGTTGCATCAAGCCAGGACCAAGCTCAGCTGCAAGACAAGAAAACAAGAAGTTCACGCATACTGTTTGGACTACCATGAACGATACCCTGGGCAGTGTACAGGGGCTGCATCTTGTCTAGCAATTACAGGTGGTTTTCTCCCACCCATTGCCATAAAGCCCTGCAAATCAACCCATAAAGCTCTGGCTGCAGGACAGCCAACCATGCTACGTGCCCATGGCAAAGCAGATGCTGCGAGCTGCATGCCCGGCAGAGGTCACGGCTGCCCAAGCAGTGGGAAGGATGTGCTCCTGCCCAAAGCGTCTCCTCCCAAGAAGGAGGAGATTAGCAGTTTTCCTTCCAAGCCCAAGAAAGCCATTGAAGTGGAGAGCGTGTTCCTACAGCTCCCGGCAGCCACAGCTCTCTGCTTGGGACCATCTGCAGCAGTATCGGGTTCCTGCAGCTCTCGATCTGCTCCACATGCGACAGCTGGTGCATCCGAGGGACTCCAGCATACAAATGACTTTTCCATCACATGATAAATGACTCCTCCACGCTGACAGTCTCCCCACCATTCCCCATTTGGGGTTGACTGCAGATGGAGCAGAGTTCAGGAGAACAGTTGGGGTCCAAGAGTGGGTGAGCTCCCCTCCACCCACCAGCACTCAACCAGCAGCAAGGAAACTTAACCCTTTGAAAGCCTCGACTCAGCTTCTAGCTCAGTTTTCTTCCAGTTTATCCTAAAGCCACCCAGCTTTTTCAGGCAGTGTTTTCCCCATTGTCCCTGCTTTTTAAGCTCTGGTCTTTCTCCCCTGGCAATAAAGCAAGTTCATCTGCCCCTTAGCTTTTGCTTCATTATGAGCAAGCGGAAGACACAACTCTTGCTTGTTGCAGAACCTCTCCTGAGCGCACACAGCTCTGAAGGAGACTCAAACAAAGCCAAGCATGACAGTGGAGGCAAATAAATTAAGAGCTCATTTCTTTTTGCTGTCTCTTAGCATCTCTCTGCCTCACTAGTCAAACACACAGATTCCAGCACAGTCACATGCCATGGAAGTTACCTCCCATAAGGTCTCCAAGTCCCACAGCACAGCAGGTTTCAAGTCAGATGCTGAGACAGAAGCAAGAGTGATTTTAATAGCACAGACTATTACAAGACACCACAAATCTTGAGGTTATAGGGCACAAAGCAGCCTCTAACTTTGAGAGGAGAGGGGAAGTTTTCCTGGTGCATGTACATTATATAATAGATAAACTTCCCACTCCAGAACCTCCATGCCCTCCTCAGTAGCATCTGGCATCTTTGCAAAAAAATCCCAGGCAAGCTCCTGCTGTGACCCACATGGGAAAGCTGCATTTTTCTGGGGTGCAGCAGTCCATAGGACAAGGAAAACAGCCAAAGAGCTGATCAGTAGATGGGAAGCTCACTGCCCTGCCTCTTTAGTATTACCAGCACAAGCCTGAAGCAAGTCCACCTTACAATTCTCATTTACCAGTGCTGCTAGACCACAGGTCATCTTGTGGTACAGGCTGTCCATGAGACCATGTTAACCAGGAGCACATTATATCATTCCACAATCAATCCTAACATCAGATGCATGTCCTCACCTTGCAGCAGATAAAAATCATACATGCAATTACCAATTCCCATACAAACAGAATCATAATAATTGCACAAAAGAAACTACACACCTCTACAACTGAGGCAGTTCGGCTTTCTGACCCAGAAGAATCAATAATATCCACAAGGCTGGGAAGGAGAGCAGGTATATGATGAACAAATGGGCTCTCAGCCTTTTTTGGGCCAGCATGGGCTTGTTTCTAAGAGTAGCTTTTAGAACAGAGCAAGTCCTGATCCCAGACTTGTGCCTAAGGCATGAAGCTGATAAGCCACTGGGAATGCCCAACAGTTGTCGACCCCAGCTGGCACAAATCCCCTCGAGCCCCCTTGCCGAAACATCAGGAGGTTTTTCATGCCTGCAGCTGAAATAAATCATAGAATCACAGAACAGTTTGGGTTGGATGGGATGTTTAAAGGTCATCTAGTCCACACACCCCCCCCAACCCAGGGGGCAGGGACATCTCCTACTAGATCAGGTTGCTCAGAGCCCTATCCAACCTGGCCTTGAATGTTTCCAGGGATGGGGCTTCTACCACCTCTCTGGGCAACCTATGCCAGTGTTTCACCACCCTCATTGTAAAAAAATTTCTTCCTTTTATCTAGTCTGAACCTCCCTTCTTAGTTTAAAACCATTACACCCCTTGGCCTATCCCAACAGACCATACTAAAATGTCTGTCCCCATCTTTCTTATAAACCCATTTTAAGTACTAAAAGGCTGCAATATGGTCTCCCTGGAGCCTTCTCTTCTCCAGGTTGAACAACCCCAACTCTTTCAGCCTGTTCCAGCCTTCTGACCATTTTTGCAGCCCTTCTCTGGACCCTCTCCAACAGGTCCATGTCTTTCCTGTGCTGACGAAGTCAGTTGCACCACTTGCTAGACGCTGCCCATACAGCCTGCTCTGGAGGGCAGCTCATCCACCATGGTGAGGGATGGGTCTTCAAGGCTTTGTCCCTCACATGCCACCTCTTCAGTGCCCTCATTTGCTGCTGCATGTTTCTGCGGCTTTTTCGTTTGGTTTTTGTTTTAAGAAGAATCATCATTCTTTCCCCCATCCACAACCAGTTTTGGCAGCTACACCAACTACTTGCTCGGCACAGATCAACTTCCCAGCCCGGTGCTGACAGCAGCACTGCAAGGCAAAGGCAACACTGGGCACTCAAGCACAAATAGCTGTTCTGCACTTTTGAGAGTTTTATTTGGAATGAATTTCCTGCACAGTAGGTATCACACTACACAGCCACACTAACCACAGCAGGTTGGGAGCCACCAGGAACTGAGCAGAGCATATGCAATAGCCCCTCTAGGCAACCCTGACATCACTGCACCTCCTCTTCCTCATTTCAGGATGCTCAATTGCATCCAGCCCTGGGAATTAAGGGGCTCAGTGATTTATGCCTCATTTCATAGCAAAACTCTGCAAGTCCATGCTGAGTAAGAGCCAGGGCAGAGTCAGATTTCCTTCTGGGGGCTGCCAAAGAATCATTGCAGGTCAGAGGGAGAGTGTTTGATGTTCCCCAGCCTTGCTCAGGAAAAGAAAAAGAACTAAGACTAGTTTTATCTTTCTATCCCCAACACAGACCGTTAGCTCCATTGTGCAGGTAACCTGACCAGTGCTTACCAGAAATAAGAGGGGATGATGGTGGGACAGCAACAGCATGGGAAAAGCAGCTGTGCATCCCCCCAGGACCAGCAGCGTTGGCCAAAGGGGGTCCAGGTGCAATTGCCATTGGGGATAAGACCCAACGCAGACCATAAACCATTTCTGTTTCACTGAAGAATGAATTATACAGTCAGAACAGTGGAAATGCTCCCCAAAAGAAAGAGAAAACTAGGGTTTATCTTAAATCGAGTGCAGGAGAAGGTCACCACTGTGCTTGATGCAGCAAGGAAAGACCAGTCAGAGTTAGTGTTGTGACAAAGCACTTTCTCACCAGATAAACACAGCTTTTTAAGTCCTGCATTTCACAGGGATGTCTTTCTGTCAGCTGAAATCAGTCAAGGCCAGTGTTGAGCTTGACACAAATGATACATGTAGTTTATGGCTGTTCTCTTGCATATAACATTGTATCGGAGTATTAATAACTGGAATTTGGAAAGTCATGAAGCATTCCTGATTTGTGCCTCTGGAGAATGTTTCAAAGCTTCAGAATTTCAGACCTGCTCTGTTTCTCTTGACATTTCCTTCCAAATCCCATTAGGGCTTGCCGAGACGCAAACATCTAGGGTGCCAAGGAGCTCTCACTGGATTTTGCATTAATGTCAGGAGCAGGAGGGTTCCAGGTTTGGTAACACAGCTTCCTCCCAATACATCTCTTGCTCTGCCACACCACTCTCAAGACTGGCTGAGGCTACCTTGGGAGACTAAGGACACCAAGACTGGTGCTCTTCTCCTACAACACTGACTCCATACACAGAGCTTGTGGAGAGAGGAAAAGGAGGCCTTATGTAAGAACATTTCAGAGTCTAGCCCAGGGCTAAGCTCACACCAACTCTAAGCTTTGTGTTTTCTTCCAGGAGATGACAATGCTGATAACGGTATCATCCTCCATCCAGCCTGCTCCCGTACACCACCACCTTTCTCCCCCTCCCACGCTACCAAAGCCTGGGAAGGACAACCTGCGGCTCCAGAAGCTGCTGAAAAAAGCAGCCAAGAAGAACGCAGTCCTATCTTCGGAGCCAGCCAAGTCCTTTCGGTCCTGCCTCTCACCTGTGAACGAGGCCAGCTCTGACCTAGAGCACAATGACAGCGCTCCCCCAGCAGAGACCCCCGAAACTGCAGCACCCCCCTCCGCCAGCCTCCCAACACGCCTCACAGTCAAGCCTGTCACTCACCGCGTCCGCTCCCCTTTCCGAAAGAGCAAGCCTTTCACACTGAAGGTCACCGAGCAGAGGCGCATTGCTGAACACCTCACGCTCACCACCTCCCCAGCCTTGCCCCTGCTACACAAGCCAGGAGCTCCTGAGACTCCGCAGCAGCCTGAAGGCACAGACACTCACCTCACCTCTCCAAGCAACCCTCCGATATCTGTTTTGCCCCAGCCTCCTCTTTCCAGTATGCCCAGTAAAGAAAGGGCACCAGAGGTTACCTATGTCACCAAGGTGCACACTTATTTTCACAGTGTCAAGCCACCCAGGGTTAAGACGCCCACATCAAATCAGATGCAAGCAACCACCAGCCATGAAGACGAAAGGCCATCTTCTCCAGCAGCTGAAACAAGGTGCTCTGAACCATCTCCAGAGCAGATACCCACCCTGCTCAACGACAGCAAGGTCACAGATCCCACACTGGAGCCTCCCCTCCTTTCTGCTGCAGAGGCAGAGCCTCCTAATCAAGCACCCAAGCCTGCTCCTACTGCAGAGCCTATCAAGGCCCCTTCACCCAAGCCCAGCAACTCCGATGCCCATGCCGACAAGCCCACAACCCATGGAAGTGACATGGAAATATCTGGGTCAGAGAGAGCTCCTGAATTACCCAAGCAAGATGGCAACATCCTAAAAACATCAACACCCAGCACTCCCTGGAGGCAAGCACACCTAGAGATAGCAACTCCAGCACAAACTAGCAGTACAGGGGCCACCTCCACAGACACCAAGGTAGAACATGTCATTCAACCTCAGTCGACCTCCAGCTTACCAAACACCAGCCCTCCCCTCAAACCTGAGCCAGCACTACTTTCAGCAGAAGCAGCAAGACCTCCTAGAGCCAGTGCTGGTGGCTGGCATCGCCTCAGGAAGCACTTGCTGGTGCAGCCAGAAGCACCCAGCTTCCCAGAGCCTGAGCAAGAAAAGCTGGGACAGGAGGAACGGAGCAAGGAGAAGGACAGCTCTCAAGCAATCATCAGTCAAGACCACAGGCCGTTCAAATCAAGGGCCACAAGGATGTGGGATGCTATTTTATACCAGATGACAGTCAACAAGGAAAAGCAGCAGCAAGCGGAAGAGAGGAAGCCACAGAAGGAAGGAAGCTTCTTTCTTCCCCGCCGCTTACCCATCCTTCTACATAAGCCGCGCTTCGATGCCCGGAAACTGAAGGAACTGGCTGCCAAACCCATGTCAAAAATCACCACCGTGTTCGAGGTGAGCCGATTTAGACCCAGGGCAGCTGAAGAACACACAAAGAGCTTTAACAGAACGGCATCAGGATGGTCAGTCAACTGAAGCCAGGCTGCTCCACCAGGCCCACATCTCTGGAGGTTCCTACGGGGCACCAAGCAAGAAGAGAACCTATTACCTGATTTACTGCCCAACAGAGCCAAGTGTAAGGAAAAAATAAAATTAAATAAAACACCTCCAAGTCAGCAGCCTCATGCTGTGGATTTAAGGGTTACCCTCCATACGTATATAAGCTTAAATGCATAACATACCACATCTGCAGGTCATGAGCCAGAAAAACAAACGTGCACTTGTTTTAAAAAGCCAACAACACGCACTGTATGCAGTAACATGAGGAAGAGAGGGGAGGCACACAGTGAAGATGAATTGCCTGTAGAAAAAGCCCAGTTTGGAGGAGAATGATGGAATCTGAATTTATTTGATTGTGTTTATTTAAGAAGAAGAGAAATCCTAGCAACAAAATCAATTGTTGATGAGATATGAAGGAATTTGCATTGCTTCACACCCCCTCTGGAGAATCTTAGAAGCTGAACTCAAAGAGGGTACAAACCTCTTTTAGTTTCCCCACCAAGGGTGCTGTGGAGGGCACCCCACACCTGTTCACTGAAAACAAGGTGGAAACTCATCCTTTCACCCAAGGCAAGGGGCAGTGTAAGATCCCTCCTGCTTTCACATAGCAGTTACCCTGCCTAAAAAACTGGGCATCATCATTTGATGCCCTCCTAGGTCAGTCTACTAAATAGCAGCATGCAGAAGACTAACTTTGTTGCAGTAATCAAGTTCCGTTATGTATTTTGCAGTGCTTTTTAAGTACAGCTGGGGGTTAGCATTTTCATGATACCCACCAGCTAAAGGAGGCTCTTGCTGGTTATCTAAGTCTGTTTTTAACAAGGTGCTTTTTTCTGGGGGTTCCTTTTAAGAGTGTGTCACCTCATTTTCAGGTTCGATGTCATGATAGTTACAGACCTACTGGTACCTGATAATCTGAAAAAAAAGAGTATTTAAAACAAAATCCCCAACTCCATCCGTACAAAAAGACAGCTGTGCTTTCAAGCATCACTGTCACCTTTTACATCTCCATCATCACCAAGCTTACAAGCATGAAAGCTGGAGATCAGCTATTTCTGTTTCTCAAAGGGACTTTGTCATATGCCAGGATGTTCCTACACAGCTAATATAAGATTGCTATGTTTAGTCCAAATAGGAAACTCAATACACAGCTCTTTACATTCTCTTCGTGTGCAGAGGATATTGAGCCGACCAAAGTTTCCCCAAGCCAAACTGCTAATAGACTTAGTAAAAAAAACAAAAGGCCATTTTGCCTTTTTGAAGTCTTCCAATTTTGAGATGATGCTATCATAAGAGCTCGGTTATAATCAAACCTTCACTGGAGTTTTCACTTTGCTGGTCTTATCCCCTGATTTGTAACCCCTTACCTATTGCAAGGGAGGGGGAAGGAAGAAAGAAAAAAAAAAAAAAAAAAGGGATACTGGGGTTATTCTTACTTAAGTCAGGATTTCTCCAACCCCCCAGTTTTCCAATAAAAAGCTGAAAAGAGGTTGGTTGGAAACACACCAGTAAATCATGAGTGGATCCCAGGTAAGTTTTGCAGGATAATTCAACATGCTGCAAGAGAAGGCTATAGCAAAAGATCCACACAGCAACACAAAATCAAAAGGAGTGCAGCTTGAAACACGTAGAAAGCCTAATGCAGATAAAGATGACCTTACCTCACCGTGATAAAATGGCACCTTACTGTAGCACAGACATATTGATGCTGGTGCACGAGAGTCTGAATTCACAAGATCCACAGCATTTGTGTGAAGCAGCACAGCCAACACCGATTACACTTGGGAGGCTAAGTGAATCTGGCCAGAGAAGATGGTTCCAGAAGCAATTGTGCTTTAACCCACTTCGTCCTGCAGCAAGGACAACCACCCAGAACAGACTAGCAGCTCTCACACGTGGCAATGAGGAGAGGCTTATGTGTCACACTCACTGGGCTTCCCACCAGGCTGCACAGGGATGGAGGATGGAGAATCACCAGTGGGGAGAGCGATGCCCACAGTGGGGAGCAGAGGAAGGTAGGTCTGGCTGCATGGTTCAGCCCTTCCGCCCCAGCAGTGAAAGGCAGAGGCATACAGCAGGCATGTATGGCGAGTCCTGCAGAGACAGCCCCTGGCACAAGAGCATTGCAGAGGAGAAGAGATGTCTGGAGGGAAGAGGAGATTTCCACCAGTGGCTCTGCATTGGGAGCCATTGCAGCACGTCCCAGCCTGAGCTGCTGTGCCGAGCAAGGGAAGGGAAATGCTGCTGGGCACAGAGCTTGGTTGTTTTTCAGTGTCAAACAGCCTCAGGCAGTCAGTAAGAGCCCAAACTGCTACTTACAGAAAACCTCTTGCTCTGCAGCCTGCCCAGAGGTCCTGCAGCCCAGGAAGGACGAGGAAGAAGAAAAGTTGATGAGGTGGTGTTGAGTGAGTGACATGGGGGTGAGCCAGAAGGGTTTGGGAGGAAAAAGGCAACCACAAAGGGATCCAGCAGTAGGAAAAAAGTATGAACACAGTTCAGGGGGATAGAGAGGCGCTGAGGGAGCAGGGACCTCTCAGCACACAAAACAGCAAGCTAAAACCCAAGAACAGAAACAAGTCAAGATCCTTCAAGCTATTGCAGTCATTTTGCTATTCACAGTCAAAAAAACCTTCCTTGTGAATGAGCCCATAAGGCAACAGTGCTGTGCAGTGGTTGTTTGGAGCACTGGGTGGATCCTAGAGGACATCACGCGACAGTCACCGGCCTTTCAAGAAAAGATGCTAGAAGAGGATCAGAGCAGAGGGCACTTTCATTTGAGCTGCTTGCAGAAGCTCAGGTAGGGCAAGCAAAACCTGCTGACAACCTAGCAAAACCTGTTCACTATGAAGAACTGAAGCTCAGGATGATCCAACTTGGTGCATCAAAACAGACTTCAGGAAAAAGAAGAGGACTGATCAAAGAGGAGACCTTAAAATAGGTTTCTGAAAGCCACAGGCAGAGAAACAAGTTGAGGATACAAGTCCTGTGGGCTCCTCCTTCTTTACATCTAAAAACATAGCAACGTGGCTTTGGCCAGGCTTGGGTTTGTGCTGCTGCCTGTCTTGAAGTAGCACTCAAGAGAGCTTCTCTTCTAAACGGGCACCACAAAACAAAACAAAAAAAAAAAAAAAAAAAAAAAATCTAGGCCTATTCTCCACTCAAAAAACAATAAATTGCTGCACTCAAAAAACAATTAATTGAGGAAAAATTTAAAAAAAAAAAAAAAAGGAACACAGCCCCCAGAAGATTTCAGAAACAAAAGGTGTTTTGTAACAGACAGAGCTATTTATAATGTTGGCTATGAAATAAAGCTTCTTTTTTATAGTAGGAAAAAAAAAAGAGATCGAGCTTGTTTTCATTCCCAACAACTTCCTCTCCTCTCAGTGCCAGATGCTGCCCGGTTGGATTCAACCCGTTATCACCTCCCTCTATGCCATTCCTCCTTATTGCCGCAACCCTCTGTTATCATCCACTCAAGATAACACCAGGACATCTATTAACATAAACACAATACGAGCATGAGATCTAAGACCATTGCAAGAGGGCACAGAAACAGCAACCCAGCTCTGCCTTCCCCCTTGCTGCACATCAGAGGGTGGTCCTTTCTGCTCTGTAGGCCTACTCAGCACAGTATCCCCACTACAACACTATTATGAACCAGGTCCAAGAGGTTGCTGAAATCATTAAAAGTTTTTCCCGTGATTAATTCAGTATGTCAGGAAATTAGACCTGAGAAGCATCTGAATTTCAGGAGTACACCGGCCCCCACTGTCAGTCAGAACAACCTCCAGCTATCTGCTATTCCTTGCAACATAAGAGAGCATAAGAAAAAACAGAGACAGACTGGTTCCTTTGAACTAGCAAAGGCAAATGCATCATCACCCAAACAGCAGTAGCTAAGGGACTTATTCTACAGATTAAACTAACACAGGTATCCAGCTTCCTAGCAGCATCAGAAAGTCAGAGACCAAAACGAACCCCCACTGTGTACCCACACCCTTCCAGCTCAGAAAGTCTGGCATCTGCTCAGAAGCAAGGCTCCAGATGTTACCATACAGCGCCTTCCAACTCGCCCCAAGTGTAGCTGGCAGAAACAACCCCAGCATCCTGCCACAACAGAAACAGGAGTTTGTTACACAGTGCAAGGTCATTCCCCACCTACCTGGTTAATGAGTTCTCCAGGCATGCTATTGCTCTGCAGCTTCGTCTATCAACACCTTCTTGTACTGGCCATGGCCTGTTGCAACAAATTTAAACTTTTTGCCAGAAGGAGTGGACTGAACAGGAGAGAAAGAAAGAGCCAAAGTCAGCATTTTTCTCCCTCAAATCAGCAGTCAAGATCAAATAACTGAAGCCAGAGAAGCATGCGATATAGTTGTCTGTAATCCCAGAGGGCTTTGAAACAGCCTACTCTGTACTCCCTTCTTGCCCCTTCCACGTAAACTCTTTGCATAGACCAACCACCGCTTTCTATAAGCGTAAGGTAACAGCAAGCATGGGATGTGCAATAGGAAAAGGAGGATGCAATGTCAGGGCATTGTGAGAGAAGGCTCATTTAAGAGCCTCAGGCTCTCAAGCCGGGGTTGGTTTCACCCACGGCAAGAGCCAGTTTCATTTACCACATGCTGGCAGTAGTACTGACTCAACAACAGACAAGATACCTTGATCTTCCTCTTCTGGCCTGGACAGTTCGAGCAGCAGCTGCTCACTGCATTTTAATAAGCATTCCCACAAATGCACCAGCAGGCACAAAACCCCAGATCCATCTTAAAGTGTTGATACTGTCTGAGGTTCAGTTCCACTTGATTTTCTATGTTTTCTTTACTCTTGAGATTAAAAGGCATAACAAGAGCAGTTCAATTTGAGCTTAGAAGCCTGGGTCTCCCAACCCACAGGCTGAGAACATCATGCTATTCAAGAGACACTTTGGTATTACTGGTTAGAAAACTATTTTTGCCCCCATTTTCACTAGGCCTTAAGCAACAGCAGCTCACTGTTAGAATGAGCTTTTAGGTATGCAATTGAATTGATAGATACAGGGAGCCCTTGTCCCTACAGAACATCATCTTCTCAATACTTCGACAACCCAGCCAAGAACTCTTCTTTTTCACAGCAGAGCACGTGCTTTCATACTCATACAGATACTAACTCACCTTGACATTGGTCTCAGGTTTGGGATTGCCCTTCTGTTCCCAAAGGCTTCTTTTACTCATGATGTCTCCAGCCACAATATCCTGAGAAGATGATGGTCTCATTACCCTTCACTGTTAACGCTGCTGAACGTGCCTTTGTTCACGTCTCTTTCAAACCCACACATCTGACCTCCTTTTTTATTTATATTACATCATCTGACCTATGACAGCTGCAGCTAAAACCCATGGCGGCGAAAACTTCTTCCTATTCCCAGTGTATCCTATGTTTTCCTCTCTCTCATCCAGGCTTTTGTTGAAGAGGGTGAGAGATCTAAGATGTTTATTTTCTTAAGTTTGTTAACTATTTAAGACATGTTAACATCAAGGCTTTTTTATGTGGAAGGAACTTTGCTCAGATAAACACAGATTTGCAACCAACATGTTACAGAATCAGCCTCACTCACAACCACCAGAAAGTGAAATTATCAAGAGAGCAATACATAATACTCTTTGTATTTTCCAAGTTTATAAGATTTATCATCCTGGTACTAGGTACAACTTTGCACTCAACAACTGGAGCTCAGTCCTAGTCCCTGTAGAAGATGCATGCATTCTCCCCACCAGCTGATTTTATTGCCATTTCAAAAAAGATCCATACCTTACAGGGTGAGGACTTCACAGCAGACTGCGCTGCAACCTCTCCAGTCTCCCAAAGGCTTTTTGTGCTGGCTACCATCATGCTTGTGGTGGGAAGGTCAAGAGAGGGCTGTCGGACAGGTTTTGGAGCCTTTGTGGATGTCTGGAAAATAATTAGAGAAATATCACCATCAAGGAGTGTGTGCTTTTTTTTTCCCTTTGTAATTGGAGGTGCTCAGGGATGAGGGGTTGTAAAAGGAGACTTGTAGGGTCTTGCTAGTTCCTGCCAGATGCTCCCACCCTTTAAGCAGGGAACATGAGGAAAAAAGGATGGGACAGCTCACTAAAGAAACCTACTTTATGCTGTGGAGGGAGATTGAGACAGGAAAAATAGTTGCTCCCATCTAAGGGCAAATGATTCAGTTGTCACCTCCTGGATGGTAAGACTAAGAGGCACAGTGGGAGAGCAACGCCTGGCAAAGGGGCTCCTTGGAGCATGGGGACAGAGAGACAGCACAGCAGCCCACCTCAATAGCCTGAGTGTACTGCTCCAGCCTGTCATCAATCTTCGACACAGGGAGGGGAGGCTGGGTCTTCTTTATGCTGTTACTGGAGAGCAGAGAAGAGGATTAAGGTGATTCACCCAGTGCCTCAAGTAGAAGGAAGGACTTTGAAGGCCACAGGCAGCCTGTCGCTCCTGCCCTTCCCCACATCAGCGCCCTCCAGCATCCTCCATTTGTAGGAAGGGACCCACTTTACCCAAATGTCAACCCTAGAAATACCTTTTCTTTATTGAGCGGTTCAGTGACTCAGTTCTGTCCACGATCTAAAGTGGGAGAGAGAAGACAAAGATATTACTTTTCTCCACATACCTCAGATGGATGTAGGTCACCCACATTTCTCTTTCTTGATCCCTCACCCAGATTTTGGTTAGAAATGCCTGACTCCGTCCCATGTTCCCACACTGGTCAGAGAGACATCAAGCACCCCTTTTCCTTCTATCTTCTAATGCAGGTAAGCAGAATCCCAACCAAAAGCATCAGTGCACAGTAGCAACCCAACCAGTTTCAGGGGCAAACCAACAATGTGCAGCTTGACTGACAGCTGAAACACCAAACAAGACCATTTTCTCTACTCCCTCTGCTCAAGGACCAGGTATCTTTCTCAGACACCTGGTTTCCTAGCCAGACACAACAGAGGAAGTGGCAAGTGTAGAAAGACAAGGGGGAAAGCTAGAAGCACTGCCAGCCACATCCACAGAAGAATAGGAGCTAAGCATGAAAGCAGCACAGGTGTGAGTTTCATTGACTTATCCACACCAGAGGATCACACAGACAGTGCAAGTGAGCACATGGAGCCAACTTCAAGGCAGCTCTTCAGGTCAAGCCATCAGGAAAGAAAGTTTTGCACAAGAGGCTCCTCTGCAAGAACGCTTTGGCCAAGACAAGAAGGCAAACAAACATTTCACAACCACTGAATAAAGTAAAGCTGAAAAGTTGCTAAACCTCGCAGCTCTTTTGTGCCCCAGGACACAAGAACTAGGAGATAAAAATCACTTCGAAGTCAAAGGGGAAGCTCTTTCTTAACACCAGCTCCTACAGAGCCAAGCAGCAGCAATCAAGTAACAAGGAGTCTTCTCTCCCTGTACAACCGCTGCCTGTGCCACAGGAAACATCACCAAGTCAGCAGATAAAAAGCAGTACTAAGTGCTCATTTTAAGATGCATTCAGGATGCTGGTGCTAAATTTTAGTTAAGCAGAATACAAGACAGTGTCACAGAGAGGACACATTTAACAGCTGTGCCCAAGGCCTATTAGAGAAGAATACAACTACCAACAGTGCAAGCCTGGCTAATAGAGATGTGCTAGGGAGAGTCACTCTGCAGAGTCCCAACACAGCAACATGACAGATATCCATCAGCCAGCTTTCTCTGCTGGACAGGCTGTCTGCTGGCTCTCTCCTTTGCTCGGTGCTGCAGGAATTGATGCTTGCCTCTGAGCCGTGACTTCAGAGATTGGGTTGCTCCTTCTTCTGGGACACTGATGCACAGGCTGGCACCTCATGGGGCATAATAGCACCTGAAAGGGGAATCTGGTAGACCCCTGCCTGTGTCTCAGTTTTTCAAACACAAGTAGGTAGATAAGACATCCATAGGAAAAAAACCTTGCCAACCCTGACAGAGACGGGCTGTGCAGGTGCAAACCACCCACAGGTGCTCCCAAGAGGTCATAAATAAGCATCAAGTTAAACACAGAGTGGTCTAGAAAAGGCTGTAGGTGACAGTAGATCTCAGCAGGACAGCTGAAACTTTATTACCACCTAGACTATCTGGAGATAACCTCTCCCTGCCCCATACAGCAATTCCTTGCAACAAGAGTTATGCATTTCTCTTGTCCATAGCACTTGCTGAAGGCCAGAGGAAATCACAGTTGCCCACTCAGCCAACCTCAAAACTCAGAGCTCACAAGCAGCCCAGGCTGGTACAAGACTTCCCATTGCCACCACACACCGGTTTCAGGCCCTAGGCCACACTGGCCCTCTGAATCCCAAACACCCTGTTATGCTGCACCCCAACATCTACCTGCCCCAGATGTGCACCTTGCCTCCACCAGGCACAGCTGTCAGGGGAGCTCACCACCCACTGCAGATGCTCTCGTCTTTCCACTGCAAGAAGTACTTCTGCTGAGCAATCCCACGTCAAAACACCTTCTTGGTGGTCAATGTGTTTAATTTTTAGTGCTCACATAAAGCCCTGCTAGCTGGGGTATAAAGATCCTCCTTCCTCTGGAACGATCCCAAGCTCGTTTTTCCTGTACAGCTTTACATTCAGCTTTGTGTATCTGTGAGCTCTGACATTACCATTATAAAACACAAAGACTATATTTCTAAATCTTTCCCTGGGCTAATCCTAGCAGCAGCAGCAGTTAACCTCAGGTCAGGAAGCTATGTGTGTTTTGGGGCTGTAATAACGAGAACTTCAGCACATAAAAGGCACTGGAAGCATTTCCCACACTTCCCCACCAGTCTCACTCTGGGGATATGCTTTGGCCACCCCCATCCCACTTTTCAAACCTAACACTAGGATATGGCCTGCACCCAAACCCACCCTTTCTCCTCTCTCTATTTGATTTTTAAAAGGCTTCTCCGTAAAAAGCAAGAATCTGATGGTTGTAGAGGATTAAATCCTCCACCAAGAGCAAGAATCCAATGGTTGTAGATGATTAAACCTTCATTTTACAATCTATTTGCTGGTGTAAAAGGAAGTGCTCATACAATCCTGCCCATCCAGGAGATACTAAGAAGCAAATAGCACAGATATAAATGCAAAAAAGGAAATATAATACCAACAGCAGATTAACAGGCTACCCAGGCTTCTCACCATTACCCTCACTGCTATAATCAACAAGCTTAGGGCTTAAAGAGACAAAAAGCCATTCACTACAGAAACCACTTATCTGTAGCTATTGTATTTAAAAGCACATGCACAAAACTGAGGATTTGTAGCAAACGCAACACAAGTCATGAGATGCAATTCAGGTGGTGTTAAAAATGGAAGTTTCACAAGAGCATCAGCGCAAATAGATGTAATTGAGAACGATACAGTGAGTCAGAGAACAGGAATCCCAGTTTGTTTAAAAAAAAAAACTTAAGTCATACATACTGATTTTATTCTAAGAAAGACAGGGAAATTCCAGTGCTTCAAGTTTTGAGGTTTTTTTGGAGGAAGAGAAATTTCATTTTCTGATTGAGTTCATGTGTCGTCTTTGACCAAATTCACAAGCTTAAAGCACAGACATCTTCTCAGTATTACAATATTCCCTGGAGTCCTCAATGAACTTTAGACATTTATAGTGATTGGCAAAGTATACACAGAGACAGTTACAGCCTCCAACAGCTCAATCAGGCAAAGCAGGGAGAGAGGAGGCTGACAGCTGAGCAAGACAAAGGAAACAGATCAAGTGATTTGTTCCAGCCCGTAGCAGGAGTGGAATAACAGGATTCACACCCTACATGACCACAAGTCCCTGGCCATCTTTCCTCATCATTAGAATCACAGAATATTTCAGGTTGGAAGGGACTTTGGAAGTTCATCTAGTCCAATGCCCCTGCAATAAGCAGGGACATTTTCGATGAGATCAGGTTGCTCAGAGCCTTGTCCAGCCTGGTTTCGAGTGTTTCCAGGAATGGGGCATCTACCCCGTTAGTTAATGGCTATCTAACCGGTTAGTTGGGTGCTCTATTGCAATAGCTGTAGCTGCCATTGCCTCCAGAGAGGCCCCAGAAACACAAACCTTGGTGGAGCACACCGCAGTGTGGTCGGAGCACAGCTCCTCCTCCTCCAGGCTGGCAGGGCTCGGGGCCTTCTGGCGTTTTTCTGCTGTTTCGTCGTCTTCTTCTTCTTCATTTCTCCTTCTCTTCTTTTCCTGAGTGCAGAAAACAAACAAGCCAGGAAGTGAGCTGGTCAAAGCACTTACTATGCAACAAAAGTGATTTTTCTCCTGTCTTCCAGGCTTCCTGCTTTACATTAAACAAACATGTGAGCACAGAAGCTTCAAGTCCACATCATCTAATTTTGAAACATCCAAGAAGAAGCTCTTGTGTTAATTTGTGGGGCAGGGGGGCAGAAATATCAGAGAAATTTTGCAGTTTCAAGGTTCCAAAAAGATACAGAAAAGGGTCCTTGCATCAGCTAATAAAGACTTCTTACCATTATTAAGACCAGAAAATGGGAATTTCCCATTTAGAGGCCACAAGGATAAAGAACAGCTGCTTTTAGAATAAAGAGCTAGAAATAATCACACACAAAGTTCAAATACAAAAAGCATACTAGCCTCAGCAAGTCAAAAATCCATTTATAACAGAAGATATTTGCAGCTCAGCCAACCTAACGAACTTGCACACCACTCAGGTTATAGCTTTGTCTCCATCATTTATCAGAAACTACACCTTATCAGAAGAGCAAAGAAAGCAAGCTCAGCTGGGAGCAACGCAAGATTTAAAGTATCTCTAGAAGTGCCAAAGTGCTCCAAAGGCGCAATAAAAGCTGGGGAGATAAAAACAAGCAGTAAAATTTGGATTTGAGTTCTCCTGAAGAGCTACTCACTGCCCACAAAACCGCAGGAGAAATAGTAGCACTTTCATTCTCAGCATTGCAGGGACATGATTAAACCACCATAAGATCTGGGAGCAAACACACTGCCCTCAGAAGAGGGCAGAGGCTGCCTGCAGTGACCCCAGGAAAGCACATAGGCACAAGTGACACCAGCCCCAGGCTGTGCCAGGACAGCACATCTATGTGGGCTCAACACCCAGCACTGTAAGCAGCAATGGTGAGCCCTGTTCTTGGAGAGCAGCCCCCAGCCCCAGTTCTCCCACCATCCCCACAGAAACAGAGTCAGATCCTACTGATGCCACCTCTTGCTCGGCTCTCTCATCTTCCTCCTGCTCTTGAACCTGTTCTTCCTCTTGGCACAGCCTCTCTTCCTCCCTGATGACCACATTTTCCTCCTGGATCTCCTCCGGGCTCTCTAGCTGAATCTGCTCCAGTTTGACTTCAGCTTCCCTCACACCACTGTCCTCTTCTTCATACAACTGTTGTGGAGACCTAGAGGTGGGGGAGACAGGTCAGAGAAGCAAAACATGTTGTTATAAGCCTACAGACAACATCAGGTGCCTCAGACCTCTAGAAATCCAATTTTATCACTCCCCCAAGCCTGCAACTTGCTGGGTGTTTTTACACCAGGGCTCACAGCTACTTCCATGGTTCCATCCAGTTCCAGGCACCCAGATATAACAGCAGTCATATCACAATCCCACACTTTAAATGCCGAGGATGCGGCTCAACTAAGAGTTGTGGCTGAGCTGAAGGTATGTGCACCTTTCCAGCCTCACCACAGATGAGACCAGCAGGCAAACAAGAGGATCAGAGAGACCTGAACACCAAGACAAAGTCCTGGCCTCTGCTCAGACCCCAGGCAGAGAGGACAATACCACCATGATGTGGTGCTGGCTCAATTCTCTGCTCAGCCACAGCCAAAATCCAAGGCGAACCAGCACGGTCCTGGTGCACAAGCACACATCTGACACCACCTCCATGTCTCCCAGCATCAATTCAACACGGAGCACCAAATGCAGCCTTCCTCTGCCTAAACTAATTTCCCATGCTAACAGAGCCTCTCGGTGGAGGACAATCCAACAATGACATGTGAACATGCTTCCCAAGATCCCCCTTTTCCCTGGTTGAAGCTAAACTGCAGGGCCAGGCTGCACAGCCACTCATGTGAGGTTTTTTGTTTGTTTGCAAGGTACAGTGCTTCGCAGGCAACACTATATCTATGCCCAGCCGCAATCCTCAGCTTTGCCCACTGCAATAAATTACACCTCTAATCACATCACTCATGCCATAGCCCAGCAAAACAGAGGAGTCCCAAAGCAGCCAGCATCACACCTTGGCTTATTTTTTTAAAAAAAAAAAAAATAACATTACGAGTTTTTTACAAGAGTATTCCTTCAGGTCTTTGAGGCTACAGAGAGGAGACTCAGGAGTACGTTTTAACAATTTGCTTTGCAAAAACAGAGTATCCCATGCCTTTTAGCAGAGAGTTGGTGGGAACACGTAACCCCAGAGTACTGACTTGGCTCACTGCCATGCACCAAGATGTTATTGCCATCTTGCTTTCCCCAGCCGGAGAATAACTTTCTCCTCCCACTCTTTTCTTAGAAAATCACCCAGCTTGTGACAGCAAGGCTAGAGAGCTGGCTAGCAGGCAGCTGCCAAAGGGCAAGGCTGACTCACTGCTTCTGCCTCACCAAACATGAAGAAAAGTTCAAGGAACACTTTTCCACCCACCTCTCTGGTGCTGGGAAGGCAGCTCACAGGACAGATACTGTCCAGTCCTCCTCACTGACCACAGGGGAAGAAAGCTCATGCCTGTGCTGGCTCTCTTGGCTTGCTACTAACCATCTTCCCATGACAGTGCAGTCACCAGCAACAAGCAGGCTCTGAAGGCCCAGGTAAGTAGTTCCTCTTAACCAGGATGCCAGAAATGCCTCCAGCTAAAGTGCAAGCTCATATTAAAAATTAAGACCAACAGATACGACACAGTGTACAGGCTGCCTTCTGCACTACAGCAGTTTTGTATGGGAGACAGCTAGTCTGACACAGCTCCCACCCTCTTGCATGCAGCTGATAGCATGGATCTCCCTCCACAAAGTAGGGAACCAGAACCAAAAATAAAACATCCCTTAGCACCAAGGCTCTCAGGGGGACACATAAGCTGTTTTAGCTCCAAAGGAGAGCAACTGTCTCCATTCTCTCATTCATAGGCAGCACCTAAACACCCTTCACATGAAAAAACAGGGTTTGCTCCATATTCAGTTAAGCAGGAGAGAGGGGAGTCAGGAAACCCAGCCACAGTGCTGCTTGTACCAGCACAGGGTGCCCCAACATAGGGCATCCTAGCCAGACACAAAACCTACCTGTGCTCACACCACACTCCAAGCTTGCCCTCCGGGTGAGGCAGGTGAGCAAGGGCAAAGCTCCTGAAGGAACTTCACAGGACACAGCCACCCACTAGCAAACAAGCCCAGCTTTTGCAAAAACACCCACTCCCAGCAAGCCCACAGGATCCAACCCCTCCAGCTGCCTCTCCCAACCAGCCTCCAGGCAAAGGCCTCTTCAGCTACAGCTACTGTCTTTAAAGCACCACCCCTCTCTGATGCGCTTCACCTGCCACAGATGCCACCTCCCCTGCTCAGCACCCTCCTGCCTTGCTACAGAATAAACACAAGCATCACACAGAAACCCAAGGAGGATTTTCTGGAGGGGTTAACTCAACCCTTCCAGCTAATTCTCTTTTGAAAGCAAGGGAGGGAATAGCAGCAGCCTTTCTCTCCAGACAAGCTCTTTACAAGGTGGGTGGAAAAAGAGACAGCATGCTGAAAAGCAGATGGGGCTGATTTCTAATTGCTCCCACAGATGTGATAATCAACACTACGGCGAGATGCTTGAGCAATGCTTGTAGGGTCAGGGCTGCAAAGGTACAGCTTGTGGAGTGGTTCAGCTACAGCGTTTAGGAAAAAGTAAGAAAGAGGCAAGCTCTATTTATTTGTTCAGCAGTAAATATTAATCTTAGGCATTTTTTCAGTCTCAGGGGTAAAGAAGAGGCTGTGTCATCACAGGGGCAAAATTCCTGATAAAATCAAGCTGCTGAGAGAGCTGAGTCACAGAGTTCACATGCAGGTAGAAGGTGTCCAAGGAAAGTGGTTAAAGCAGGAGTTTGGTTCAGCTCAGCAAGTGGAGAGTGATGGGAGATGAGGACTAAACAACTGGCACGCAAGCACCTCTCAGGGCTCTCTGCTGCCTGTTTTCCCCCATTGAAAGAGAAGTTAAGCACAAGGTGGGCTGGGGCCATAACACCCACTATGCTGACATGAGTCAGGAAGCAGCAATAACTTAGAAAAGCTTTTTAGGCTGGCCTGGATTATGTTAGAGGCCATTTCAGCCCCTGCAGCAGCTCAGGTGGCTTAAATCTGCTGTTGTCGCTCCTCCAAACCCAGGCGTCCTGGCAGGCTGCCATTGCTTGGAGTGCAAAGCTCAGTCCAAACATCCCTGAAGCCTGGGGCAGGCCCTGAGCCTGTTTCTCCCCGCTAGCCCAAACGGCAGGTAGAGAGCATCCATCCCAGTGGTGCAGGGCCTGTCCAGCCCCGATGATGCTCCAGCCTCTGGCCTCGTTCTTATGCATGCTAAGCTTGACCTGGGCTTGGTCACCCCGCCTTGGGGACGGTCCTTTTGCTGGGCATGTTGGTTTCCCTCCCCTCGGTCCAGCTGTGTCCTACTCACCTCTGTTTGCGCTGCTCGAGTTTTTGGGACCAGTCACTGAACCCCTCATCTTCCTCCAGCTCTGAAGTCCCGGATGGCTTAAAGTCATAGCTGAAACACAGCAAGAAGTAAAATTAGGATGAGAGAGACACAAAACAACCCAAACCTGGCCTAAAAGGGCCATTTCTCTGAGACTTAGGAGTCTCATATTGAACTGACTGCAGCACCTGAGGGTTTCTGAGAAACACGTGCTGTTGCCAGACTCATCAGGGAGGGTAGCATGGGGCTGCACATAAAAATGGCTGCTCAGCCACAAGTCTGAGCACCACCTAGCTCCTGCCACGCTTCAGCATCCTGTTAGACTGCTGAGTAGCAATGCTGTGTCAGTCTAGGACAATGCAGCCCAGGCTGGATTATTTTCTGCTGCGTGTAGCGGTAGTTTATGGGTGCCCCAGGACTACACTCCGAAAATTTGATGCAGGGCCAGGACGAGACCTGATCTAGTTGAAGATGTCCCTTCTCATCGCAGGGGGGTGGACTAGATGACCCTTCCAGCCCAAACTGTTGCATGATATTTTTTTTTTTTTTTTTAGTATGAGACCATGGTTCTGCTGAGTCCCAGGTCAGGGCTTTGGGAGCTGCAGTGTTGATGATGCCCAAAGAAGAATTGCTCTGATATTTGCAGCCCCAACCACAAACGTATTCTCAGGCTATGAGAAAAGCTCCCAGGAAGCAAGGGACACTGGCCAAACGCTGTTTGAAAACTGGTCGCTTCCCTGTACCCCTCTGCAAGCATGGCCCCAGTGGAAGCACCGAGACAGCGCAGCCCCATCAGCTCTGCTTAAGCTGACGCACATCCCCCTGGCTCCCACATGTCTTTCCTGTAAACCTGCCATTTTGCAAGTGGTTTGTTTGTTTTGTTGTTTTGTTTTGTTTTGTTTTTTTAATTTGTTTATTTTTGTGCTTTGGTTTGGGTTGGGTTTTTTTAGGGGCAGAGAGTGGGGAAGGGAGGAGAGGAGCTTTGTTCTGTCCCTTTGGTGCAAGGAAACCCCGAGGGTGTGTTTGCACAAACAGGAGTGACAAGGGAAGAAGGGGGCAGTGTTTACACAAGAGAGAGCAAAGCTTTTCAGAAGATTAATAGTCAGGGCCGACCCTGGCTGCATGAGCAAGCCCAGGTGGCTGTCAGCAGCTGCAGAAGAAACCAGGGGATAGCCAAAGAAGAAACATCCTTCTGGTGAAGCCTGGCCCAGCAAGATCAAGCATCATGTAGCAGGGAGCAAAGTCCTTGTCGTTATCCACTTCGCAGATGCTTAAGCACACAATTAGATGTGGGCAACACCAAGGGTCCTGTGGGGTCAGCAGTGTGTCTATACCTATACCCACGGGACTGGAGCCTGCAAGCAGGGTTACTGGGGCTGCTGCACGCTGGTCTGTGCCTGCGGCTGCTCACAGAGTCTCCCTGCAAAGCAGAGACCAGAGATCTTGTCTGCCGTTTTAAAGACCTTTACAAATTATTTTCCAGCCCCTGTGTGAAGGGGAGTGTGGGAAAACTAACTATTATTATTACTTTCCAGATCTTCTGTTTGCTTTCAGGGCAGCCTGCAGCGGTTTTGTCTGCAGAATATCACCAAGTGTATTTCCACAAAAGATTTTGAAGCTTCTTTGCAACACTTTTAGACCAAAAAAAAAAAAGGTACTAAATAATTTTTTAAATATCTGAGAAAAAAATTAAGTTTTCATGGAAAAAAATAGATCTTTATAAATAGCTTTGCTGTTTTTCCAGTAAAATGAAGCTGCTGCATCCCTCTGACTGTAATCCTGAATCCCGCTGCCACTTTTCCATTGTGTTTAATATATTAGAAATAAGTTGAACACAAAAATAGTGGGAAGACCGGGGTCTTTAAGGCATAGTTGGGCAACTCAGAGTGCAGACTGGTTTTTGTGCCAGCCCCAAGGCTGCACAGCACCTGGGCTTCTGAACCGTGGACACAAGCAGGCTGCAGCAGGATGCTGGTGATGTGGGTGGCCATCCTAACCCATCTCCAGGGGTTTCGTCTCTGACAGCAGATAGCTCAGCATCTCCATAAATGCCTCTTGAGCTATTTCCATTTAGGACCTGTCCAATTAGAGCACCAAGTTAACTTTAACCCTTGGAGCTGTGAACTGCACCAGCTCAGGAGCTGCTCCATGTTCCCCCCTGCTGGGACAGCAGACCCTGAGAGAGGAGCAGGGAGGCTGGCCAGGAGGGGTGATCCATTGCTTGGCCACCATAGCCATGATCTGCCCAGGGCTGTGCATCACATCCTCAGGCACATGTCTGTCTTTGCACGTATCAGGAACTTCCATTAGTTTCGGTGTAGGATGACTCACAAGCTGAAATTTAACCAGGCACTGAAATCCCTAGCGATGGGGACTCCCTGCCTGAGCTCAGCCTTACTCAAACTGTCCTAGTTTAAACTCTCAGGGCAGTAAAATAACCAGCCTCCAGCCAAAAAAAAAAAAAAAAAAAANAAAAAAAAAAAAAAAAGGGCAAAGCAAACGTGGATTCTGGCTTTTTCTGCTCAAACTAGAAACACACTATTTGTTAGCCTAGGCTAAGTGCTCCAACTCAAACCTATTAGGGAACTTCCCCATCTCCCCAAACCAACCCAAACAACAGAGGCACCCACTCCATGGATGCACGAAGATTTTGCTGCAAGGAGAGAGAGAGCGTGTATCTGAAGGACTTATCCATGAATATTTCTTACTGGTTCTCCTGTGCTGGACCGGCGCTCTCCGAGCAGGAGCCGGTGTCATTCAAGCCCTCTTCTGCCTGGGACCTCAGCTGCTTTTCCCGCTCCCGCCGCCGCCGCTCTCTTGCCGCCTCCTCCTCATCTTCCACGCTCCACTGCGCTGTCAGCCTGCCAGAGGGAAAACCCATCCTTAACACTGCTGGGCAGTGCCTGTGAGACCTGGCAATAACTCCCCAAGGTGTCGGGGCTTCCTGCAGCAAGCAGGGGGCTCCTGCAGAGAAGCGTTCCCACCATGAGTGCTGGTCCTCAGAGCAGCATCCCCACCTCCACCAACATGGTTCTGCAGCGGGACCGACTGATGTGCATGGACTGGGAGAGGGGTGCAGGAGAGCCTTTCCCAACCACAAGGAAGATGTAGTGCGTATTCCCCTCCTCCCAGACAACCACCTCCCAACGGGCTGGAAGCCCACTGGGAAGCACTATTCTCTGCAAAGCAGCTTTGCACCTCAGGAGGGGTTTGTAAAGGGTCTTGCGGTGCTGCAAGAAATGCCATGCCCCCATCTCAAGCTTTGGCCCAGGGAGGGTGAGATCTGCATCCCAGAGGGTGAGTTTCCTTAAGCGGCTGAGCTGTTCCTGCCTGATGGGGAGCAGAGGGAACGGTGGCAGAGGGCAGCAGCTGCGTCCCGCTCTGCCCTGCCGAGCTTCCTTCCTCCTCTGCAGACAAGAAAAGCCTGCCCTGGCTTCTCCTAGGTGTCTCAGCTGCTGGATAATAACACCTCTGTCAGCAGAATGGCCCCTCACATCCCTGAGGAAGTGATAAGGCAGCTGCCACATTCCTCCTGCAGCGATAGCAAACGTCTCCGTGTGGGATCAGCTCCTGCTCCACCGCTGGCAGCACCAGCTGGGATGCAGGCAGAAAGGGACAGGCTGGGGTGGCAGGGTCACCGTTCACCCAAAGGGCCTGCAATGGCAGCCGGAGCAGAGCAGGTCTGGCTCATGGTAACAGGGACTGATGCCGGGGCAGATGTTGCAGCAGCTGCTGGGGCAGGTGCTCCCTCACCCCACTCATCCCTGGCTCAGCCAGGTCCAAAACAGATCAAGAAGGCTGTTTTGCCTGGCATTTTCTAGTCTATTTACAGAAATCAGAAATGCTCTTGTACAAGGCACACACATGAGAGCCAGGAAGGCGATCTCCCACCAGCAGCAGGACTCAGCCTGAACCGTGCCTTCCCCACTTCGGGCACAGCCCAAGGACTGCAGTCTCTATAGGATGAACCTGCCCAGTAGGAGACACATCAGTTCAGACTGGGACAAAGAGCTTGTGGAAAGGAAAAAAATCAACAAAAATGTCTTAGTTAAGCCTTGTTTCAGCACAGTTTGAGTGAACAAGAGGCAGATTTCAGCTGAGCCCAGAAGTGCCAGCCTGCCTGGCTTTGCCTACAGCCTGGACTACGAACCATGCTCTTGCATCCCTCTTGGGTCTCACTAAGATGCTGTTTTCATTTGAGGTTCAGGACAGATTCTCCTCTCTCCCAGCAAAGGAAAGGAAAAAAAAAAAAGTGATTAATTGAGACATTTTGTTCAAGAACAAATTGGTTTTTCTAATTACCTTGTCAACCTTTCCAGGGGAGACTTACTCAGATCCTATTTTACTCTGCAGAAGGCTGGACTGCTAGGCTTACCTGCAGCAGCATCCCTTTGCTGCTCACACCGCCACCCCAGCAGGAAGCTGGGGGTGACCCCACATCCCCGCCCTCCCAAACTCCCATCTCCCCCGAGGCAGCAGAGTTGGGATGTGGAGCTGGACAGAGACAAGTCGCCCATCCCCACTGAGCCCATGGGGAAGCAGGGACTGAAGCAGATCCCGAGACCTGGCCAGGATGCCTCCCTGCCACCGTGTAATTATCGCCTGTCTTATTTTGGGTGGGGTCTTTTTGCAAGCAGCAAATTCAGCAGCCTTTTCCCCTTCTCCCCTCTCACCATGCCTTGCCACCTTGCTCTACATGGGGAACAAAGCGGACCGGACCAGAGCCCGGGTTCCCCTCCTCCTTTCTCTACTCATCCCACACTCCTATTTATTGTTTTCTCCCAGGTTCCCATAGAAACCCTTGTCTGTGGGCCTGGCAGGAAGCCACCGTGTTGTTGATTTTTTTTTAATATATAAATGAAGTCATTCATTAAACTCTGCCATGATCTCCCTCCCTTGTGCGACAGCTCCAGATAGTCTCCAATTCAGAAAGGCTCTTAACCCCCTCTTGCTCACATTGCCCCAGTTACGAGAATCAAGGTCCATGTTTATGCCAGAACAAATTAGATTTTAATTGAGTTCCTTCACCCCCTCCTCCAGCTCCTTGGGAAGCTGCTGCAGAGGCAGCGCTGCACCAACCCCCCAGCTTAGCCAGGGTGCCCAGAGGAGCCCAGAGGGGGGTCCTTTCCAAACCACGTGAGTTTTCCATGGTGCAAGAGCAACACTGGTTGGCAGCCCTCTCCCTTTCCCAGTTGGATGTGACTAACTCTCTCCCCATGACCTCACCGGCTCGCTATTCTGTCCCTGCATCCTCTGAACAGGCTGAGGACAGGGCTGGGGGCGACTGTTTTGGGCAGAAGGGTTTTTCTGCAAAAGCGGGAAATCTCTTTCCCAGCTCCCTTTGCTGCAGAGCAAACCAGCCTCCAAGTTGCCCGCCACCCTGCTGGGATGCAGGTCAGACACACTGAGCATCCTGGTGGGGCTGTGATGCTGGAAGGTCCATGCCTGTTCCCCTCAGCAATAAGAGCTGCAGATAAAGCCCCCACCAAGCCCCCACTCACGCTGCGTTCAGAAATATCAGGACCCTCCAGCAGACACCTAAAATCAGTTCATTAGCAGATTCAGAGCTCGTTCTAATGCTTAAACAGGCTGGCGGTGGAGCAAAATTTAATAAGTGATGCTTTGGGGTTCTGTAGTCACACCCACAAGCAGAGGGAAAAGGATGATTCCTTTTCGACTGACCTAGCAGCACAAATATTTGTCTTCAGTGAAAAACAAAACCTCAACAAATGAGAAGCTAAATCTTGCCAAAGTGTTTGCATTTGGGTCAGCTACAAAGGTTTGTTGGACCGCAGACCAAATGTGCCATTTCAGTTTGGACAAGCCCAAGTGTGAGGAGGGGGTCAGCTGTTAAATCGCTTTTCAAAGCAAAAAGGTGGAAAGATTTAATTTCCAAACGGTTCTGTTTTCTAAGGAGAGGCCACGGTCTCCCAGTTGCTCTAATTGCTCACAATCACTTTTGGTAACTCAACATGCTCAGCCCACAGCGGTATTGCACAACCATCTTTCCCATTTCTAGAAATAATTTCCTGGCACTTCAGGACTGGGCTGATACTGTGTACCTCTGCTTTCACCTCCATCCAGTACTTTCCCAGGTCAGGCCCAGGCTGGAGAAATTTTGGGAAGAAGTAGGCTCATAGCTGCTGGTGAGACAGAGCTCCCCACTACATTTTACCCAACACAGGATGGGGAAATGGGAAGGAAGAAGTCTTGAAGCTTGAGGACTTGCAAGATGAGCTTCAGCGCGCTGCACTCCTGCATCCAGTCAGTGCCTATATAAAGGGATTTTCATGTGAGGCGAAAGGAAATTCACTCCCTCACGCAAACATCAGGGGGACTGGAGAAGGGAAGAAGGAAAGGCAGAGACTGCTCTGCTGCCCCAGCAGCCAGGAGCTGCAGCAAGGCTTGCTCCGGCAACACCTCATCACACAGCCAGGTCCTTCTCTTATGTGGTCCCTACAACTCTGCCAATAGCTTTTGGAGGTCTTGGTTTGGGAAAAGAGACTTTCTGTGGAAGGGGCTTATCTCTTCCTCAGGAGGTGACAAGATCCCACAGGTCTAAGGATGGGCTGAAAGCACCTTGGTTCAGCTTTGGCCACAGAGTCACAGCTTGCCAAGCATCTGGGATGTTCAGACTTCTGCTCTGACTGTGGCCGGCTGCCCATTTCAGATCCAGCCTTTGACTTCAGCTCCCTCCAGACCCCCAGCCAAGGGAGGGGTTTTATTTCCATTCTCCCTACAAAACACATCCTTCTCCCACAGAACAACAATACAGGCACCCACATTCTGGCTGCACCATTCCACATGGCCACAAACACCCGCTCCAGACAAGCCAGCATTGCTGGAAAGGTCATGTTTCCTTCGGGCAATTCCTCACCGGTGCTTGAGGAGATTATAATATTCAGGCGAGGGAAATTTCTGGCACCAGATGAGCTGTGTTTAAGGGAAATGCTGAAGACTCAAGGAGTCTTTTGCATGGCCGACAGCTCAAAGGAAGCTTTGCTGGCCCAATACCAACCTTCAGCACTAAAGCTAATTCCAGAAAGTAAAATGAAATCTCTCCCGGAGGCTTTGGGCTTTGCAGAACTGAGCCAGAAAAACCCAGGAACCCTCTACCAGCACACTGGACATTCCTGTCTTCTGAGCTCAACAGGGTATCAGGCCAGAACAGTGTTGACTTCGGTCGCTGCCTCTGTCAGGTAGGCTGCCCCCACAAAGCCAGGGTTCACAAGGGAAAAGGTTATGGGAGCAGGGTTTAGGAGGAGCTGTGTGCGACCCCTGGCATGACAACTGCTGTTTCCCAGAGGATATATTGCCCCATCGCCTGTAAAAAGCAACAGCATCTACCACCACTGAAAATGTCACCCACAAGAAACTGGGCTGCATGAAGTAGGGAAGAACTGGGAAGGGTGGCCCTATATCCCCCGGCAGCCATCCCATTGGCCTCTCTGTTGACGTTAGGGGAAAGGGAGATGCCAGAAACCTATGCAAGGGACCTTCCCCTTCCCACATAGTTCATTGCAGCCTCCACTCCTCTGTCACAGTGCTACATACAATATTGGTGTAGAATACAGTGTGGGACTGTCAACAAGCTCACCTTGCTGCCAAGCAGAGCTGTTGGGCTTTACTTCATTTATCACCTGTTTATAAAGGGCCCAGATGTGGTTGGCAGGGGTGTGGAGAGGTGCAGCTCACCGTCACATGAAATGTAAGAGGACACGCTTAAAAGGCTACCATGGAGCATCTCTCTTACACACTTGACCTTCCACCAACAAATTAATAACTTATTAATCTCTTATAAACAGCATATAATGGAGCTGTGTGACTGAGTCAAGTATGCTGAAATACACAGATAATACCTTCGCTCACATAATTCAGGACAACTGGTATCAGGCCACTGCAGAAGTCATGGCTAAGGACATTTGGATGCAACGCATGGTAATGCTGCCATGGCTTTAGTATCTCTCTACTCCTGCAAATCACATATGGGCTGGCTCAAAGCAGTGTCCTCAGTGATGCCTCACACTGCAGGCACCCCTGTAGGGCACCGGTGTTAGGCATCAGAGTTCAGCATCTCAACCCTTTCCAAAGATCCCTCTAAGACCAAGGGCTTGTCCAAGGTCACCACAAGGCCAGGAAGACATAGGGAACGGAGCAGAGGTCCAGCTGACATCCTGACCCCCGATAAACACTCTGTCAAGAAGCTACTGCTGAATGCCAGCAACCACAGCTGTGCTGTCTGACACCAGGGGACATGGGTTGGCAAAGCATCTACAGTACGGCTATCGTAAGTCAGACAGCAAGCAACAGTTACACTTCTTGATGGACAGGTTTCTGTGGCTTAGGAGTGACGTGGCTTGATAGCAAAGACTACAGCTGGGTAATCATCGCGTTGGATAAGGAAGGTGCTGTGGATAGCGGTACGATACAGGGAGACTGGGAAAAGAAACAAAATAAAAAAATATTATGTCACCGCCTGGAGTTTATTGCAGCCTAGTCTCGGGGGAGATGGCTATCACAGCTCTGAAATATCAGCTTGTCAGTCAAAGGCAGCCAGATATGCTGCACAAGCCTCTCCCTCCTTACATTCATGTAATTCCTCAGCTGCATGGCTCCATTCAGAGTTCAGGCTACAAAGTTTGAACAAGAAGGGGGGCAAGGGAGGGAGGAAAAAAATGTGTATATATGCTTCATCCTCAGCCTTTTTCTCATACCAAGCTTCTCCACCCCACCCATAGTTGTGCAGTCTCAGCCACGTCTCCCCGTTTCTCCTATAAATCACAGCTTGCCTTCAAGATGTGAGCAGCAGGGTAGAGGCGCTTCACACCCAGGGGCAGCTGCAGAGCCTGTTCCCACCGATGTGCTGGAGCTGGGGGCTGCAGAAAGGCGTCACACACGGGGCGATAAGGACATGCCAAGGCGTCTGAACAGAATATGATACGGCCTGAACTTTCATCGAGCAGAAATGGAAGAAAAACCACAGGCAGCACAGCGGATATCTATCTCCCCCTTAAAAATAAAAGCTACTCTTCTTTTTTAAAACAATCTTGGGTTTTCTTCAGAAAAGGACATCCCATTTCTGCCCGAAGAAGGATATGCAAATGTGCAGCCGTGCATTCACACGTGCCACGTATAAAACTTTGCCTGGTTTAACCTTTGTTAAATTCCCTGCAAAGATTGACCTGTCACTGTGACATGACGGGCAGGGAAAGGCCTGAGCTGGTAATTTACAGCTTCCACAAGCAAAACAAGAGACATTTGAGAAAGCTGGTGGCGAATGGCAGGAGCAGACCTTGGAGGAGGGTCATGGGCAGAGCTGGTCCTTCAGCATGAGCCTTGTCTGTCCCCTGCTGCCTCTCACAGGACAGTGGCTCCAGAATGGCACAGGGGGTGGTCCACACTCTCAAACATCATGGGTGATGCATAGCCCAGTGGCAGAGGTGTGAGGGACGCGATGGGAACAACTGCTTCTTTTTATTATTATTGGTTTTAATCATGGCAAACAGAATCCAAACGAATCCCTTACAAGATGACGGATTGCACCCCCAGGACTGTGGGTCCTTAGCGCACAGATAGGCTGGTGCAGTAATGTATTAACATCACCGGTCAGGAATTTGGCGGGGTGGGGGGAGGAAACGGCTGGAGTTTGAGCCCTCTCAGCACTCCACGGTATTCAGTAGGTGTGAGAAATTGGTGCCACATACAACTTCGAACCGAGGCCCTTTCTCACGGTCTCTCCATTTCAGCCCTAAGGTTCAAGAAATCGGAGTTTTTTCTACAGAGCAGGAAGTCTGGGTTCTGTTTTTGCAAGGGAGAAGCATGCCAGAGGAGAAAATAGACTTGTCACAGAGGTTTGGACTAGCTTATCCAGCTTTCATATTTTATTTTTTCCCTCTTGGAGAGGGAAGCAAGCCCCCAAAGCCTCCCTGCCTCAGCTACAGTCAGCCAGCATCCTCCTTGATGCACCCAGGCTAGAAAACAAGCCTGAGCCTAGGGAGGCAAGCAATAGCCTCACCCCTGCTTCAAGCTGGGATTAAGAGTGAGATTTGTACCAGGCGTGCTGCTTTTTATAGCACCACTGGCTTGGCCACGAGTTCTTCATTTTGCAGCCCTCAGGGTGACTTGGTCCCCACAACTCCCGCAACCCCCAGCAGCAGGAGGTAGTTTGCTACCCAAGCACTGTCAGGAGGCAGCAGAGAGGCCGTGGGAACACACTGCTCTGCTCCCTGGGAGAGCTGAGGTTCTCTTCATTTACGGCCATCCCCGACGAGTTGCACTGCAACAGGAACCCAAGTCAGCATCAAGCCCTTAGTCCCTGCTGCGCTAAGGCAGCCTGTCTTCATGAGAAAAAACAGTCGTGTCCCAAAATACTGATTGCAACTCCCATACAATCAAACAAGTTTAGTCATACAAATGGTGGGAGAAAGGAAAAGAGTCTGAAAGCTGAAAATTTGTTCTTACAGGCTATCCCAGCTGCAAACCCTCAGACCCTGGTGTCCCCATCCAGCGCCCTTTCCAGCTGAACCACGCTCACATGTGTGGTGGTCCTTCTCCACCTCACCAGAGGATGCAGGTAACCTGCAGCAGCAGCCCCAAAATTTCCATGGGCTCAGTTTCAGGCCCTAAATATCCAATTGCTTGAGAGCAGGTAGAAGTCCGAGACAAGTAAGACTAAAAGAAAAACAAACAAAACAAAACCATCAGCTGGCTTCTGGGAGAAGTCAATCGCAGGTGGAGTGCTCCTGATGAAAAATGCCCAGGGCTGGGAAAATCTGGGAATGGATCCACAGGGTACTCAGATGGGATGTGTGAGATGCCACCACTAGAGAGAGAAAGATAAGCTGCCCTCCTTGGAGTGAAAGCAGAAGGTGGGCATCCCACGAGGCACCCAGGGGGTGGGTACCCGCCACTAACCAGCTTCGTCCCTTGCCCCCACCCTGCCCCACAGCTCAGCTGGGCTGCAAAGCCTCAGGTCCCTTGTGGCTTGAAAAATGTGGTGACATCATTCTGGAACCATCACCAAAGACAGACGTGGAAAGCCCCTGGACATGCCTCACCAGCACCAGGCGATCAGTCTGACCCAAGGGCTTTTCCAGCCACCCCTCTCCTCCAGCAGTGCCTGGTCACCTCTTCCGTCCCATCCACCTTCCGCTCATGGGGTCGGCAGAGGTGCCCATTCGTTCTGCCTTGGCCCAGGCAATGGGACACAGAGGGACGAAAAAAAGGCCAATAAAAAAACAAATGAAAATAGAGAGGATTCAGGAAGGAGAGCACTGTGATAGGTGAGCCCTGCAGGGACCACAGGCTCCTTGTGAAAGGTTGCGGCAGCATTGGAAAGTATGAATTGGACTGATGAAGACCCTCTGCCACCCGCTGTCCCCATACCAGAATCCCTCCCTCCTCCACCATGCATCAGGACTGCTAATGGCTCATTCCTGCACATTCAATCTCCCCATCTTCCCCTAAAAAGCTGCCCACTTCTTCAGGGCAAGCTTTCCTCACTCTCTGTACCTATCCACAACCCAGACAGGTGGGGTGAAGAGATGCTGCAATAGCCCTCAGAGGCAGTAACCACAACAAATCGTGCCCAGACCACGTCCTGGCATCAAACACTCTCCAGAAAAATGTCCTCCCCTTTCAAAGCATTATCCAGCCCTCCCAGGCACTCCAAGCTTCTTCCTGAGGAGGTCAAGACAGAAATACTGGAGTAGCATCTTCCCTGCCGAGACACATCCTGGCAAGCTCCAGGAAACATTGCACACAGGCAGAAAGGAAAGCTTCCCACAGAAGAGAGCAAAGCCCCCAGATTCCCATCAAACTAAGTATTACACTGATGACATGCACCAAAATTGAAGGTGTTCAGGGAATTTTAAAGCTACCTCTACTGCTGGGGGACACTGGGCATCGCCAGGGCATTGCTCAATGATGCAGCAGCATGTTTCAGGGAGAAAGAAGAGGCTGTGCAGCTGCCTTGTGGGCACCAGGACCACAAGGGCTGGCATCAACTGGAGGCAGAAAGCATCTCATCTTCTATGGCAAGCCAACACACAGGGCCTGCTAGAATGATTTCAGATCTCACGGTTTGGCTTCCTATGTTAACGGCTCCGCAGAAGATAAAGCAGCAAAAGCCCCATCCTACAGAGGAAATAATTAGGTTTCACACCCTATCTAATTTTCTGACTCGTTTTCTTCCCCTGGGCCTTTCATCCCCAAGATTCAGTCCCCCTTCCCCAACAGCATTATTTGTACTTCAGACTCTATGGTGTTGCAAAGACATATAATTGTAGACACTCTCTTATTTGTTGCCCGTGCAGCAGCCATGCTTTGGAGCCCCTGTTATGGGCCAGGTCCCACATTGTGCTAATAAGGGTGCAAGCGGCATGCAAGAAAACCATCCTTTCTCCCCAAGAACAGACCACAGCTCACATCCTAATGACACCCAGGATTCACTCACATGCTGGATAAAACCCAAATCAGCTGAGACGAGAGTGGCAGCTCTTCTAACACACATCCATTTGTACACACACTTCACCCCACAGCTGCACACCTCAGGCAGGCACCAACAACCCAGCAATGGGGGGGTGACCACAGCAAGCCAACGCAGCACTTAGCGGGAGCAGAGTCAACAGAGAGGCCCGATAATCCAGTTTCGAGGAGCGGCACAGCTGATTTACAGAGAGGCTGATTTGTAGGTTAATTAAACAGCCATATTCTTTTGTGAAACACTCAAGGCTCGATAAATAGAGGGAGAGTAAAATTCCAGCAGGAGCAGATAATGAACTGAATGAATCGACATGACAGGCACTGGATCTCTATCTTATTTATAGGAATTCATTAGAAGGATAAGGAAAAACAGACCACAATAACAAGATAAAGCATCTAGTGTTTAGAGAGGGCTTTAAAAAATGCGAAGTCTTGTGACTATGTCAGGGATCACCACTGTTAACGTGCTACAAAGGGAGAAATCTTTCCCCAGGCATATCCCTATAGAGAGACTATGCCAGAAGAGGCTACATGCAGGGCGAAGTAGGGGAGGTAGATAACCCTGCAATTGCCTATTCTTCCCTATGCCTTTCCCACGTAATTACTTGGCCATTTGTGCCCTTGTGATCTTCAGTCCAAGGCAAAACCCTGGGCTCTTTTCAGCCTCCAACATTTCAGATGTAAATGGCACGCTCCTGCAAAGGGGTCAGTGTCTGCTCCTGGCAGGCAGAGAGGAACATGGAGGTCTAATCTTTCCAGCCCACCTCCAGGATAGGAAAAGCTGAAGGATGTTTTCCAGAGTGCTGACTCAGCGCTTAAGCCTGCAGGGCCTCCGATGCGGCCCACTGCTCTCAAGCACACACCGACCACCCCGAAGCCTGGCGTGTGCTAAACCTGGCCATTTCACATAAATTTAGCTCTTGGGACTGTTGTTTGGGTGATGGCAGCCAGGGACTCCTGCTCCACATGCGGGCATGGGCTACTTTGTTCGAAATGCTGGGGTTTTGTCTCAAGGACAAGGCTGGATGGTCAAGCATTGAGAGTCAGCTCTTCAACCCAAAATCCACAAGGCTTTTACACTGGTTTCAGCTCAGCTGTGGGACAGCCTGGCAAGCAGCTCCCTTGGCTGAGCGATGCTCAGAGAAGGTAAATCCCTGGTTATCCCTGCTGATGCTCTGCAGCAGGAGCAGCCAGGTAAATCTTGGCATCACACCAAAATCCCCGGTGCTCATGAATATGGCTCTGAGCAGCCGTTTTCACACTTGTGCTCCAGGTCACTGATGCACTTGGGCACAGAAGAGCCTAGGACCTACACAGTGTAACTGCTCTGCCTGCAGTCACCTTGGGACAGATAAAAGCAGAGCACAGCAATCTTGACAGCAACATATCTTCAAGCCAGGAGCCTCAAATCATTCACAGACTGAAGGAGCTTGTGCCTGCACCCGGGCTGGCAGGGCTAGCAGAGCCATCCCCATGGCTGGGCTTAGGAGGGAAACTGCTCTGCAAGAAAGTGTAACTGCAAAATAGGATGTGCTGTGCATGGAGCAGATCCTGCCTTTTCTCCTGTTGATTCCTGCGAGCATTAGTGGAGTTATCTGGGCATAACTGGTTAATATTCAAGGATCACCCCCTCCAAGCTCAGGAGTGATGCATCCCGACAAACAGGAAGTCTGGCAAAAACACTAGGAGGCCTGCATGGACAAACTCAAACAAACAAAAAGAAGCCTACAGAGGGTGGAAGCAAGGACAGCAGCCCTGGAATATAGAGAAACTGTCTGAGCAGCCAGGGATCAGGTTAGGAAAGATAAAGCCCTGATAGAATTAAATCTGGCCAGGGATGTCAAGGGCAATAAGGAAAGCTACTGTAGGTACGTCGGTGATAAAAGGAAGACTAGGGAGAATGTGGGCACTGTCTAGAAGGAAACAGGAGACCTGGTCACCCAGGATATGGAGAAGGCTGAGATACTCAACGACATTTTTGATTCATTCTTCACTGGCAAGTGCTCTAGCCACACTGCCCAAGTTGCAGAAAGCAAGGGCAGGGACTGAGAGAATGAAGAACCTTCCACTGTAGGAGATCAGGTTGGAGACCATCTAAGGAACCTGAAGGTGCACAAGTCCATGGGACCTGATGAGATGCATCTGCGGGTCCTGAGGGAACTGGTGGATGAAGTTGCTAAGCCACTTTCCATCATCTTTGAGAAGCTGTAGCAGTCCAGTGAAGTTCCCACTGACTGGAAAAGGGGAAACATAACCCCCATTTTTAAACAGGGAAAAAGGAAGACCTGGGATACTACAGGCCGGTCAGTCTCACCTCTGTGCCTGGCAAGATCATGGAGCGGATCCTCCTGGAAGCTAAGCTAAGGCACATGGAAAATAAGGAGGTGATTGATATCAGCCTGCGTGGTTTCACTAAGGGCAAATCATGCCTGACAAATTTGGTGGCCTTCTGTGATGAGGTTACAGCACTGGTGGATAAGGGAAGAGGAACCAACATCACCTACCTGGACTTGTGCAAAGCATTTGACACTGTCCCATATGACATCCTTATCACTAAATTGGAGAGACATGGATTTGATACACGGACCACTTGGTGGATAAGGGATTGGCTGGAAGGTCACACTCAAAGAGTTGTGGTCAATGGCTTGATGTCCAGGTGGAGACCATTGACAAGTGCCATTCCTCAGGGGTCAGTATTGGGACCAGCGCTGTTTAACGTCTTTGTCGGGGTTATAGACAGTGGGACTGAGTGCATCCTCAGCAAGTTTGCCAATGACACTAAGCTGTGTGGTGTGGTGTGGTCAACACGCTGGAGGGAAGGGATGTCATCCAGAGGGACCCTGACAGGCTGGAGAAGTGGGCCTGTGCAGACTTCACGTAGTTCAACATGGCCAAGCACGAGGTCCTGCACATGGGTCAGGGCAATCCCAAGCACAAATACAGGCTGAGTAGAGAATAGATTGAGAACAGCCCTGAGAAGAGAGACTTGAGAGTGTTGGTTGATGAGAAGCTCAATATGTCCCAGCAATGTGTGCCTGCAGCACAGAAAGCCAACTGTCTCCTGGGCTGCATCACAAAAAGTATGACCAGTAGGTCAAGGGAGGGATCCCACCTGGACTACTGCATTCAGCTCTGGGGCCTCCAGCATAAGAAGGACATGGACCTACTGGAGTAAGCCTGGAGGAGGGCCACAAGATGATCAGAGGGCTGGAACACCTCTCCTATGAAGACAGGCTGAGAGAGCTGGGGTTGTTCAGCCTGGAGAAGGCTCTGGGGAGACCTTATGGCAGCTTTCCTGTACCTCAAGGGGAACTAAAAGAAAGCTGGAAAGGGACTTCTTACAAGGGCATGTAGTGATAGGACAAGGTGTAATAGCTTTAAATTGAAAGAGGGTACATTTAGATAAGATATAAGGAAGAAATTCTTCACCATGAGGGTGGTGAGGCTCTGGAACAGGCTGCCCAGAGAAGTGGTGGATGCTACATCCCTGGACTTGTTCGAGGTCAGGTGGGATGGGGCTTTGAGCAACCTGGTCTAGTGGAAGGTGTCCCTGCCCATGTCAGGGTGGTTGGAACTAGATTATTTCTAAGGTCCCTTCCAGCCCAAACGATCCTATGATTCCATTATAAACCTGTATGAAATCCCTCACATATCTTCACACCCCACCTCCCTCCTCATTTGCAAGTGGGACTGGAAAACACAGCCACAAAGCCAAACCTCAGCCAGATTAAGTGTAATAACCCCACACAGGACAAAAATCATCCCAGAGTTCCTATGGCAAAAGTCCCTGTGAGTCTCTAGAGCACCAAANGTCCCAGAGTTCCTATGGCAAGAGTTCCTATGGCAAAACTTCCTGTGAGTCTCTAGAGCACCAAAAGTCCCTTAGCCACAGCAGGAGGAACCTGGAGCCACTATTAAGGACAAGAAAAGACCTCTGGCTTGGGCTGTGCCGAGGACAGCTGTTCAGACTACCCTTCAGTGTGTATGAAGCACGTGTCTCCCCTTCCATTTGCCATTCTGCAAAATAAGTTGCCGCACAGCTGCACTCAGGTGATTCCCACCCCGGTCCATTTGCCTGGCCCTCCTCAGTACTAGCTGGCCTCAAATCTGAGCTCATCCTTGCCTGCTGCACACCCACACAGAGGTTTCCATACCCCTCATGAGCCCCTGACCAAGCCCTGTTCTGAAACAGAGATCTGTAACCAAGATCCCAGTCCCTCTGGGCTGAGACCAGGGAAGGATTGCAACAGGCCAAACATGAGATGAACAAAGAGGACTCAGCTCCTCCTGCCCACTTGCCATCCCAGGGGTCTGTGCAAGCAGTGGGAGCTTTTCTGATGACTCCCCTGTGTCCAGAATGGGCCCTGGAAGAAGGTCAGAGAGACTGGTCGGCAGTCGGAGCCAGTTTCCGTTCCAAGGCAAGAAACTCATTCAAGGGGTGAGGTTTAGAGGTCACATTACCAGCCAGGGAAATCCCAAACTGACTGGAAAATGCCTAAATAACCCCTACGCCTCCACCTTGACATCTTCTACATCCCAGCTGGGATGCAGACCAGCTGATACTGACAAGCACAAGGGAGCCCAGAGGTGCCCAAGACGTGGGATGCAAGTCCAGCACTCCCTAATTGCATCTCTCACCCCTCCAGCTGCTCAGTTAGACATGAAGAGGTGAGGAGTGCATCTCTTCTGCCCAGTCAGAGCCATCAGCACGGCACAGAATAAGCTTCCCCAGAATCGGCAGCCAGAGGAGGGTCCCAGGGACCCACAGAGAAAAGCAGCATTTCCAGCTCCCACTGAAAAGCAGTATTTCTAGCCCCCGGGGAAAAGCAGAGTGACTGTGTGGAAGGGAATCCTAGCGCCAGCAGACAATGTAGCCATCCTCCCAGCTCAGCCCTGGCTGACAAACGGGAATAAACCCAACTGAACCGTCCACCTCCCTGCCCTGGCAATTATACTCTGAGAGAAAGGTTCAAAGCACTATTACGATCAATTAACTCAAAAGAGCAATGTCAGCTTGCAGCCCTGGGAGGATCTGGCCCTTTACATATCTCTGAATTGAAAACGCACATCACAGCATGCCCCAGCGTACGTTTCGTACCAAAAAAAAAAAAAAAAAAAAAAAAACCTTTTTTCTAGGCACAAGCCTTCAGTGCTCAAGGGGCACAAAAAGACACATGCTGAGATGAGACATCCCTTGCACAGAGAGAGGGGGGGATCAGCCGGCTCAGGTGAGTGTCACAGTACAGTTGCGCTCAGTTATTTCAGTTGTCTGCTCCTGGAAAAGCCATCAGTAAGTTCAAATCTGCTTTTCTCATATTGCTTTTGGGGAGGATGGGGAAGGGGGGGGTATCTATTTTCCCTCCTTCTAACGCATCGCGTCTGCTGGAGAACCGGGCTGAGGAAGAAATTCAGCTCATTTAAAGGAACATGAAGACGGTCCATCCAGAACACAGTTCCTTTCTTCCCCCGGTACCCCAGCCGCGACCCCCGGGCAGAGGCGCGCCCCTGCAGGCAGCAGGCAGCAGCCAGCCTGGTCCGGACGCCCGCGGGCAGGTGGGCTCTCACCTGATGAGGTTCTGCAGGCCCTGCTTGCTGGAGTTCCTCCTCAGGATCGCGCTGGTCATGGTGGCTACGGCTGAGCGGCGGGCAGGGTCCCGGCTGCCGCCCCCTTCCCCAGCGCCGCAGGCAGCTGCCCGCCCGCCCGGCGCTGCGCGCTCCCGCGTCCCCCCTCTCCGCCTTCAGGAAGTTCTGCAGCTGGTTTCCTTTTGTTTCTGCGAGCCCCCCCTGCTCCACACCCCCGGCTTGTCTCCTCCACCTCTACCTCCTGCTCCTCCTCCCCCTCCGCCTCGTGGAAGTGTCACGGGAGAATCTCTCGGAGCGCAGCCGGCGGCGGGTCTCGCAGCACAAAGCCCGGCGCTCCTCGATCCCCAGAGAGAAGGGCTTCTCCCCCTCCCACCTCTGCTTTAACCCTCTTCTCTCCCTCCTCCGTCTTCTCCAGCCCCCTCCTCCCTTCAGTCAGTCCCACTCCCCCATATTTCCTCCCCCCGCCTTTTTTTTCCACCTTTACCGCTGCTTCCCTTATTACACAAAGCGACGTGGGAGCAGAAACCCAGGTTGGTAACTTGCGCTCAGCGGGCTGTAAATCACTCCTGGTCCATTCACAGCAGAAGTCTCCCGCGAAGGGCTCACCTCCAAACAGTCCCCGCGTGCCCAGAGATGAACAGAGAGCCACAATAATGCAAGAGAGGCTTTGTGCTTGGAAACACTGCACCAGAGAAAAATGTTCTCCTGGGACGGAGATAGCAGCTGGATTCTGGGGAAAGCTAGCCCCAGGCAGGCAAGAAGCACGCAGTCTGCTTCTGCTCTCAAACCTCCCCCTCACCTGCTCAACTGACCAACTCTCCCATACCTCAGTTTCCCCAGTCATCAAACTGGGCAGGAACAAAAATGTCTGGCTTGCCTCCATGCAACACTGATATTTCAGGACATTAAAGAGGTGTGTGAGCGTTTGATGAAGAACCATCAACACTGCCACCTGCTAAAACAAAATGCCCATCTGCCATGCATTCAGATGAGTGTTCTCATGCTACCATGGACCAGTCTTGGGGGGAAAAAAAAACCAAAAAAAACCAGTCTTTTTTCCCTAACCTGCATCTCCTGGTCCACGTGTGCTTTTGCGGAGAGAAGAGATCTTCTGCTATACCAAACCAACTGGCACCTGGACTTGCACCTAGCAAGTTCCAGTCCTACCTTATACATCATGGTGCTCATGGTATGGCCTCCCCATATTCCCCCACAGTAAGTGGGAATATTCCTCTGGCTCTCTCCAAGATGTGAGCTGTTATGATGGGACCACCCTGCACAGACCCTCACCTTCCTTCTGCTTTCAGTGCCTCTCATCTCATTTACATGTTTCATTTTAATTACTTCTGCAAAAGTGTTCCTTGCTGCCTGGTAAGCTCAAATGGGGAAGTTACCCATGAAATACACCCAGAAATCTCAATAAAAAGGAAGTACATTAAAGCCAGATCAGAAGGAAGTGTCTGCCTTCCACTCCACTACTTCTTCATTTCAAAACATCTTATTTTTTTCTCAGGTATTTACTAAGTATCCCCTAAATGATCAAGAGCAACAAAACCCACTAAGCACGGACACTGATAATGGCCTCACTCGGTGGGCTAATCAGATGCTGTCACACTGCTTTTTTTTTTTCTTTCTAAATTTGGAGAGAAGATGCAAGAGATCCACCACAAAAGGTCTCTGTTGCTCAAAAAGAGCCTGTCCCAGCCGTGCGAGTACTTACAAGAGTAATTAGGTTTAAGCATGTGAACAATCCTACTGACTTCACCGAAATTGCCCACAGAGCTGAAATGAAGTATCCACCTACAGGGTTTTCTTTTTGGAGAGAATCAGCCCAAACCTGCCACTGATTCCCGTGGTCCACGTCAGCCAAGGATGCAAGACAGAGGAGCCCTGGCAGGCGGCAACATAGCTAGCAGCCATGGGCCAGCAACAAGTGAGGGCCGAATGAAATCACAGCAACACTCTTATTTCAGGCAGAGACGCTTGGCGACCTGCAGGGTGCTGGTGGGGTGCAAGGAGGAATGCAGCTGCTGTCACTAGGAGAAAGCAGGAGCTTGCTGGTTGTGGGAAGGTGAGCTCCGCTGTGTAAGCAGGCAGAGGGAAAAGCTGTTGATTCCCTCAGGAAGAGAGCCTTGCCTCCACACCCAGGTTTGCCTTCTGGAGGATGCCAGCACGAGATCCTCATCTTGCAAGCACTTGGCAGACTTCCAACCTAAGCCCAGGACTGGCTGCCTCTGGGAGATGGGGGCCTTCAGTGAACAGGGCTGACAAAAACCATGCTTGGATGATGAAATCCAGGACCAGAGAGAGGTCGTGACATTAGCTCTTACTGGTCTAAGGTGGTAAGGTCATTTGGAAACACCAGAAGTGAAGCAGTGAGGAAAGGGGTCCCTACATTGCAACAGGCAGCCTGCTAAGCTCTGCATTGCTCCCGGGGAGAGAAATTCCCAGTACTGAGCTCTGCCTGGAAAATCCCCCTGCCTTTACAAGGTGGCTGTGCTACTTGACCTCAGGGGAATTCTCCCTGCCCTTCTTTCTGGCTTTCAGCTTTGAGAAAGACATCAAATATGACAAGAAAACCCATCCTTCCTCCAGCACTAGCAGGGTCCTACAGGACCACAGGGAGAGCAGAGCAGGACCCTCTTTCTAAATTCAAAGCCTGCAGGAAGGGAGGGAACTTGTGCACTAAGTGGCATGTTGACAGATTCACTCTCCCCATCTCTGTGGGGCACAGCGCATTTAAACCCACTGTTCAAAAGCACAAAGCCTGGGCCTAAGGGACCAAGAAGAAAGAGCAGTGCAGGAGAAATTCCACACCATCACCTTGCAGAACAGAGGCGCCTTCTGTCCCCTCTCCTCCCTCACTTGCTGCTGAGCCCAGGTGCATCAGAGTCATACCATGTATCCAAGAACAGTAAGGTCAGCCTCAGTCCCACAGCTGCTCGTATCCTTTCACAGAAACAAACCTCCTGGTCCCACCAGGAAGTAGGTAGGAGTGCAGCGGACACAGGAAGAAAAACAAAGAATTAATTCATCTGCTATTTTTTGGCACAGTGTAAGCTAGAAAAAACACCAAAAATCTTTGCAGCAAAACTGCACCCCACTACAGGAGCAGAGGTGCCTGGAGCACCCAGGAACACTCTACAGGACACCAGAGAGCTTCCCAGAGCTCTTCCCAGCAGCAGGGAAAGCAGAGAAGGTGAAATGCCAGCAGGGAGTGAGTCTGTCTCCATTGCTGTGAGGAGGAGGGCGGGAGTCCCAGAGAGATAGGACCGCACCATTTCCCATTAATTACACAATCACTCTGCTATGTAGGACTAGTTGCAAAATCAGTTGGAGGCTAACACATGGTCTAGGAAAAAAAAAAAAAAAGACTTTAGTGCTGCTAGCAATGAAATGCAGCCTGAGCGATTTTCTCCAATATTGTGAGGGTGTAAAGCACTGTCAGCATAAGTCCCAATGTACAGCTGCTTCAAGGGCCACTCCTTTATAGGCGCCATCAGCCGCCAGTGTTGTTTTCAGAGGTCCATGTCTGCGTGTCAGTGGTGGGATCCCACCCAGAGAAGATGCTCCTCAGACACAGCCTTATCTCTTCAGCAAGGACTAAGCAGCCCTGTCTCAGCCAGAGACCCTGCACTTCCACCAGCAGCCCCCCTAGGATGATGGAGTAGACGGGGAGTCTCTCTGTTTTGCCTTTTAAGTGATGCATCCTTCCCTCTGCCATCCCAAACTTCTCTCCCTACCCCAACACCTCCCCAGCCTCTCTTCGCCATGCACTAGCAACCCCCACTTTGAAAACAGCCTGGTGGACATCAGCACTCGCCCAGCTCCCTGGAAGCCTCAGTTCAGTGAGAGCTGCACACCAGTTGGTACATCAGCTGTGTAGATGGTGTGGTTTACACGTTAGCCTGATGGACAGGGTTTGCCCATCTCACCTTCATCCCTAATTCCCAGTTAGCTCAGTCCAGCTTACTACACCAGCACTCACTTTTGGGCAGCCAAATACAGAGGCCAAAACAGGCTGCCAGAGACAACCCCAAGGAAACAGGGTGTCTAGCAGACAGTTAGCTCAGGGTGTGGGGAAAGGAGTCCTGTCCCAATGATGCTCCTCGGGCAAGTCTTCCTCTGCCCTGGCCATGAGTCAGGAGGGGACATTCCCAAGCCAACGTGTGACCCCGTGGGTGTTCAGGGAGGGAGCGCTGTAGGCAGGAGTTGTCTTGGCTCAGAGCTTTTGCCTGGCCCATGCACTCAGAGGACTACCATGAAGAACATGTATAATTGTGGATTGGGTCCAGAGAGTCAATAAACACAATCTCATAATAAGTCTGAAGTTCTTAGCTTGGGATGAGTGAGGACTTTCTTCCTATGACATCCAAAGAGGCACACATGAGAGGGAGAGGAAGCCGGGTCTAGAAGGAGCACCCCTTTTCCTCTAAACCACCACTATCCCTCACCCTCACGCAGAATGGAGGACGGACCCACCCTGTGGGGCACTTCATGGGTACATCCTAAAATCTAAAGAGTTTCCTCCATCTCTCAGTGAGAGGCAAAGATACAAGCTTACAAACCTTATAAGAGAAGATGCTTTTGCTCCAGGAGTGATACAAATGAGGGAAAAGGATGAGGGGATCAGGGGAGAAGGAACCAAAAGGAACATCTGAAAACCGGGTTTAAAAAAAGGGGAAGAGGAAAGCAAAGAGAGGTAGCGTAAGCATTGACTGGGCAGCCCAGCATGGTTAAAGGAGGTGAGAGCCCCTGTTGCTCTAGGTGCTGTGCAAACAGGGAGAGATACCACCTAAGTCGCTCTGGTGAGCTACCATCTGGGTTTTACAGACCAGGCCCGAGACCAAGTGACTCAGCAGAGCTCTAAAGGAGTGCAGCTAGTCCAGCACGTTGAGCCAGTGTGGTTACTGCGGGTGCATCGTATCTATATATAAGGTTAAATCAACAAAGCCATCGGGAAAGAGACAGGAAGACAAAACAATGGCTGCAGATAAGACACTCCCAGCCCACACAGGAGGGTCATTACAGGACAAGAGAACAACTACTGGCCTTGTGGAGACTGGCTCCATCTCTTTGGGATGCCTCTCCACCTCAGGGCCAAGCAACAGGACAAAGGGCTCCAGCCAGGATGAATAAGCCATAGGCAATTGTTGCCAAGAGGTTGTCCCCCCACCAGCAGACACTGCAGGAAATGTCTAGAAAAGGCCTTCTTACAGCATCACATTGCCTTGTCACTGGTCTTCGCTCACCAAGGTTTGGAAAGCTGCTGAACGAATTTGAACTTTGAATGTCCATTTAAAATAAATGGAATGGCCTTTGCTTTGGCTGGGTGGATTAGATGGGCACTAATTGGCAGCTGAAGATATCTTCAGTCATCTCCCAATATCTCCCAAGTTTAGCATAAGAGGAGCGCAACCTGTAATAGAGGCACTATCTTCCTTCACCAAGTGGCATCTGTGTGATATCTTTAAAGCGTAACCCAAAGCCAAGCAACACCTTTCGTTGACAGGCTTGTAGGATAGTACCACTGTGCGAGTACAGCCTTATGCTCCAGCCACGCTGCTCAGCTGACCAGCACAGCTTTCAAGAAGTGAAATACAGCTTCTTCCTGATATAAACTTATTAGCTCATCTGCAGCTGGCTCGAGGTTTTGATGTAGCACCGCATTATGCAACACAAGCAGTTTTAGCAGCCATTAATCCCTTCCTCACACTGTCAGGCTGGTTGCTCCAGCTGGGTCAGGGTAGATTAATGGACAAGAAGGAACCCCCAAGCATCATCTGACTGTTCCTGCTTCCAAGCCATATCCTCACTTCAAGCTGCACCTTGTCCTGGGGAAAGGCATCTGATCTCAGCTTGCCAATCCACCCATGCCTCCCTCACGGAGCTGGGCAAAAGATAGGAGCTGTTACAAAAGGGCAAGCAAGAGTACCCAAAATGCTGAAGCCCAACACATGCCTCTGTCAAGGGGGGAGATACTCATTAATGCTCCGAAGTGAGGCCCAACGAATAGTTAAGATGATCCTTTCTGCACAAGGAGCAGCTAAGCCTGTATACAGGATGATGGCAACCGGAGCAGAAAAGCAGCAGAAGAGACAAATGGCACCCCAAGGAAGGAGAAGCCCCATGACAGCAGAGGTGCACAGCCTATATTTCACATTAGTCTGTCCTTGAGGACAGCTCAGCTCAGACACACTGCTGTCAGCTCCTGTTACATGAAGCTAAATTACAACTGCAAGGATGCACTTATTTTAAGAGGAAATAATTATTGACACCAATTTCATTGGGGGAGAACTTTGCCCCTCCCAAACAGCTGGCAGTCATGATTGTTTGGGGTCTGTCAATAGTTCAGGGTTTGTCAATGTTAATGGCTCCAGAGTAAGCTTTCACTGGAAAGGAAAGTGCTTTTGCAGCAGAAAAGCACATGCATGTACAAGCACACAAAAAGATATCGCATTTTCAAACTGTCTGGCAAGGGCTTGATAAAAGGCATTGCACATACTGTGTATTTAGCTGCAGCAAGCAACAGATACCTAGAGCTGGGAGAGAGACTTCTTGGTAATACGGAATTAATCTCTAGCAAAGGATCTATTTTCAAAACGAGCATATAAGTGAAAGAACTGGAGACCTCCAGCTGATGCAAACTGGCACAGCTTTATGGCAAACAGTGGGATGGCGCTGATGTACATTAGCCAAAGCATTTCGGCCCACAAATCCGTGGCTTAGCAAGAGAAATCCAAATAATCTGACTTCCAAATAAACCAAGTCTTGCATACCTCAGACTGGCTGCTCCCAGGTAGCTCCAAGCTTTTAGACCACTGGGTGCTGGCCACCAATCAAGCTAATAATAGAAGCCCACTGGCTGCCATTTCCATTCATTAATAAACTCAGCTGGGATAGCTCATGTATTTTCCTCTTTAGTCATGTATTCCCTGGGCAGTTATCAGACACACCAGGCTGGTGTGAACCACCATTGGTCCACTGAGAAAGGGTGAACCCAAGTCGCTCCTGGGTTTAACACTCACTCCATATGACTCAAGATGGAGCTATCATCATCAGCTCTTCTGCCAGCTTCAGCAGCCCATCCCACAAGTGACTTGTTTAAAGCAGTAAATAACAGAAGATATTTCATCCTGCTTTGCTGCAAATTCTCCTGCAGAGGACAGGGACTGCCAGCCTCCCTGTTCATACAGTGCACGAGCAGCAATGGAGACCCTAGAAAACTGCTGCAGACCTGCCCGTGAGAAAGATAGCTCTGAGTGCCGAAACCTGGGATTAAGACACTCCAGAGGCTGCCTCACACATCTGGTGTGTGTTAGAATGGATACACTGGCAAAGAAAACACACACGGCCTCCAAGCGGGGATAGTTAACCCATTTGTGACTGAGCCTCTGTGGAGCACCCAGACAGGCTGAGGGCTGCGAGATACCTGGCCAAGCCTCAGGAGAGGTCAGTTCGAATCTCAGCAGTGACCTGTGCTTCCTAGGTGATATTGAGAAGTCAGGGAGCAATTCACGTGCCTAAACACAGGTGTCAAGTGCCACTGAGGATGCCTTGGGTTACATAAGACACCTGCCAAGACCTAGCAGATGTCACATGGGTCCAACAGGAAACCACTTCTCCTGGGTACCCAATCCACAGTAGGCTAGTCCTACGGCTAGGGCATCTCTTCCTAAACGTCTCAACCTCAGTTGTCTGGCCTTGCAGTAGAGACAGCCTGTCCTCTTTGTCTTGAGGCAGTAGGCCATCGGGATACCCACAGAGCACCCACCATGGTGACACCCTGGCCTTGGTTGAGCACTGTAGGTGCTGCTCTCATACCAATCATGTTGCAGTCATGCCATGCATGACAGCTGCCTTCCCAGCATGTGCAGCGCCTCCTAGAACATTTTTTGGCTCATACAACAGATTAAAATGATCCAGAACACAACCTGGGTGAAGAGGCCCCTGAGTCCCTATCATACAGATACACCGCTGTGTCTTCCTTTCATTGATGTACATCCTCAGGATTCCTCCTTATGAAGGGCTTGAGGAGAACAGAACTGCCCCATGAGAACCCATTCTCCATGCATTTGGCTTCAAATGATGCCAAAGTACCTCCTCAGTGAGCCCAAAGACCCAGCCTGATGAGGAGCTTGTTGGACTCATATTAAGGGAACAGGAACTGCAGCTATGAGAGGTCAACACTACTGCATGAACTGGGTTGCCTTGGGCAGAGCAGAGTCCTCCCTCACCTGTGCCAGGAGAGCAGGAACTGTCCTTCCCAGACAGGTTCACGTAACTGGTCTGTACTGGGAAGGCTGCACATGGAGGATGAAGCGAGAGCAGCAAAGCGTTGTTTCCTATGAGCCCCTGAGGGTCACAGCAGGTTTGCACTGTCAGAGCCAGATTACAGTCCTCAGAGCCTGGCAGCCACCAGTCCCCCCTGGAATCTGGGCAACAATTTTCTTCAGGCCAGGATTCCCACCTCCCAAAAAAAAAAAAAAGCTGTTCCCAACACAAACATAGCGCTGACAAGGCCTCAGTATGTCTGGACGCGAGTCAGTGTCCCGATGGAGGCAGCGGCCAGGCTGGATGGGTGCCTAACTGGAGCAAGCTCAGGTCTGGGGAGAGCCCTGAGGTAGCAAGGAGCCCACTCAGCCACCACACAGACCCCACAGCCAGGCGCGTGGGTCACGGGGGTGACGGATGCGAAGGGAGGATGCAGGCAGAGCACCAGCCAGGGCTGGGTTAGCGGGTCAGTGGGGGTCAGAGCAGAGGGGCCCAGGGTCCCCAGGCATGCCGAGGTTAACCACTTCACTGCCACAGCACCAGCTGTGATACCTTCTACCCTTCCAGTTACTGCTAGGAAAAGGGCTTTCAGATTTTGGGAAAGGCCTGAAACCTTCTGAAGAAGCACACCACACAAAACTCAGGTGTGCAGGGAGGATGCCGAGACCAGGGAGGTGCAAGAAACTCTCTTTCCTGCCACCTTCTCAAACCAGCCTTCCACATACCTCATACTTCTCTAGGCTGAACTCAGCCATGCCCATGGAGCAGCACTTGTCCTGTTTCAGTTGCAGCAAACCTGGGAAACCTGCAGCAAACCTGTTTGCAGCACAGCTGCAAACAAACTGATCTGACGCAAGGCCAGGATGCCACCCTGTCCCAAAGTGACATCATACTCCCTGACAGCAGCTCGCCCCTGAGGACACTGCCACCCAGGGGGGTGCCTGCCTGCTCCATGCAAGTGGTAAAGCCCTGCCACGTCCCAAAACTCTTCCTGGACATCTCTGCTTTCCCCCTTGCTGCAGATCTATCAGTGCTATTGGACAAATCAGGCTGAGCAGAGCTCGCCCTCTCGTGGGGTGCAGCCAGGGAATGCCTGGGCCCCCCACAGCCAGAGGGGCTGGGTGCCCCAGGGGTTGGGCTGCACCCCTTCCTCCGGAGAAGCTGGAGTCCCAGCACCACCTCAGCCAGCAGAAGTGCTTTTTCACCCCACCCCAGCAATGCCAGTCTAGCAAATTCTCCTCCTAGCAGCCCCCAGGATGGTCCCCGGGACAGCCAGCCCAGCCTTCCCCACAGCCAGGTCTCTCCAAAATCCAGGCACAGAGGATTCCCACAAGCTTCAGAGACATACTTCACCCCAAGAGTTTTAAAACTGTCAGCTCTGCAGCCAGCAGAGAGTCTCCTGTGGTTCAAAAAAGTAAAAATCAAATAAAGGCTGCTGGGCAATCCCCTGCTTTAACACACACACACACACACACACACACACACACCTCCAAACCCGTAGTTTTACATTGCAAAATAAGTTCAGAGGCAAGGCAAGCCAGGCTTTTTTTTTTTTTTTTTCAAGGAGAAAGGGGCAGTGAAGGCACCTGATACCTCCCTATAATTAGAGACAGGTCTGTATCCCTAATGCTGCTGCCAGAGCACCTATATCCAATTCTGAGACACTAAAATATTGCCCAGCTTCATTAAATTATCCATCTGGCCCTCCCTTGTTCATTTCCCTACTGTTTTTCCACTTTAATGAGCCCAGCTGGGTCAAACTGTGACCGGTTAGTCCTGAGCGCGGATCAGTCGCCCCTCCATCCCTCCCCTAAGGAATGCAGTGCACCGGGGGGTCCAAAGGCTCTATGCGTATCAGTTTTCCCAGACAACCGCCTTCCAGCCATGGGTAAACTTAGCAACAGCAGTCATCCCAGCAAGGACCCTCGAGACTCCTCCAAGGATCTGGAGAATTCAAGACAGCTGGGGACAGACACGGCAAAGGAAAGCCTGGGGCTTGCTGGCGCAGCAGAGCCTCTCCCCAGGCAGTGACCATACATGGGCTGCCAAGGGCTCCCTGCAGCTCGAGGGGTGGGAAGCCCCAGAAGGATGGAGACAGGGGAATTTGGGAGAAGCCAATCTCTCATCTCAGACCCTATATGCAAGAGAAACCTGCCTGAAGACTGCGGAGCTCTATGGAGAGTATTCTGAGTAACATATTGGGTTGTCTAGCCCTGCTATAAGGCAGGCTTCTCCCACACCTCAGGCTCCCAGCCTCGCTCTGTCAAGGCAGGAGAGCTGACTCCTGCATCCTGAACCACCATCAAGGCAGCCACCTCTCTACCCTCTCATCCCCTACTTTCTCGCTTCTTTTGGGAATGCTTCACATCAGGCCACAGTGCAGTGGTTTAATATATAGCAATTCCAGTTCATGGAAAGTAACATAACACCGGTTTGCTTTAGGTGGTGATACACCAGTGCCAGCAAGACTTTGCCTGCGTGTCCTCATTTATATGGGGAAACAGAGTAAGCTATGTCCACATTAGGATTTTTAGGAGATTTTCTAGTGCAAGCTTCTCTTCTACGTACACTGAGCACAGTTAACTAGATAAGGCTCATCGGTTAAGCAAACCCAGCACCCTTCTTCTCCTCATATCTCCTCACTGTGCATTTATACTAGGCAGCCTTGGGATTTACTTTCCTAGCAGTTGCATCACAAGACTCACTGCTCACACCTCCAGCACGCCTTAAGCTGTCATAGGAGCACCGTCCACACAGATCAGCTTGAAAAGCTTTTTGTCCTCAAGAAGAGGAGATCAGAGAGCTGAGCTAGCCACAGAGTGAGAAAAAGTAGCCCCAAAGAGCAAGTAAATGCTTCCTTCCTCCATTTTGGGAGTGGAGATCACCAGACCCCAGCAAGCATCTAAATAGTGCAAGTAAAAGCAGCAGAAGTTTAGAACTGCACATGAAACTGTTACACAAGTTGGGAGGGAAAGTAATTCTCCATATTTTTAAAACAAAAAGGAAGTTACTTTTGCTCACTACTTTTGCCCTCAAGTTTCATATTTCATCACAATTCTAAAATGCAGGTAGGGAGGAAGGGATATGCCACCCTGCCATCGTTATTCACACACACAATTTTAAAACATGTTTCTGAAAGCTGTAAGAGTTGGAGTGCTACAGAACAAACCCCTCCAGACACCCTCTTTATTTAGCTGAGACTCCAGCAAGAAACAGAGAAGGGAACGAACCACCCCTGCCCCACCAGCAGCCCCCACCGCTGGCCTGGCTGTGCCAACGCACCTGCACCTGCTGCAGCAAAGGGGGAGCGGGAAGAATCAATTGCCTTAGGCTGCTCCCAGCATCTGCTCCTTGCTCCTGCAAGGTGAGCTGAGCCTGCAATGCAGGCACAGCCAGGCTGGAGCGGTGCTGGGAGTGTCATAGCTCACACTGGGAAACCCCTGCACTTCCTCAGCAGCCGAGGCTTTCCCTTTGTTTCAGCAGAAAGCCATGCATGGAGCCTTCCAGCAGCTTTTGAAGCTTCCAGTCAAGTCTTCAGCCAAGGCTAATTGCTGTCATGTGTCAGCCAAAACACACACTGCAACCATTAGTGACAGGAGATGACACACCTTTCTCCTCTCACTGTCACTCAGGGGTTTTTCTTTCCTATCAACAGTAACGGTGCTGCCTTTCAGAAGCCTGGTGGAGAAATGCTAATGTGAGCTTTGAAGATGGAGGCGAAAAATCAGGCAACCCCAAGCTCCCTGGATGCTCAGCCTGTAGCCAGTCCAAATCTGAGTACTTGTGGGTGATATACCTTGACCAAGCTTATCTCTGTCTGCCTCCGCCACAGACAGATATGGTCTCTGCTACTGATCTGTCTTCTTCTATCCCCCATGGAGAGCTGTCTGCATTGGAGTGAACAGACCCCAAATTTTACAATCTCTGCTGATAAAGCAACAAAGCAGAGTGAAGGCACAGGGTGATGTATAACCTTAGAGCAACCAGCCTGAAATATTGCCAGATTAATTCCATTAGAGACACAGGGGACACAGCAAGAAATCAGATGTGCCCAGCCACTGCTGCAAGTAGAGGAGGCAGCTTATCTCCACCCACTGGTCTTAAAGATGGGGCCGATTTCAGCTGCAGAGCTGGTCCAGGTTACCAGACTCCTTGCTGAGCTTGGCTGCTGCTGGAGCTACAGTTCCCCACTGGATCAGTCCCCTCCCAAGGGCTTTGAAGTTCAAAGGAGATGAGACCTCTAGGATGCTGAAGTCTCTCCCTAGCTGGAGGACCTTGTGAAAAGCCTTTCAGAGCATCTGACCCATTTTAGCCTCATGGGTCATCATGGTTTTTGCCGTGCACCCTCCTTTCCCACCAGTGACTCCCCAGTTTCCCAGTCTCCCAGTTTCCCAGTACTGGAAGGCAGCTGTGGTGTTGGGGTACCGGGTCCCCAGAGCTCACCTCTCGCTCTCCCCAGAGGATTCATCTCCCACTTGGTTCACACCTTCCGCACCCTCCTGGCAGCCCTCCGAGTCTGACATCTTCTCCCCTGGCCAGCACAGCGGCCCCACAGACAGCTCTGGCGCGGGGGTGCTGCCGCCGTTTCGCTTTCCTGTGCACAGCAGAAGTGAGCTGTGCCGGAAACTTCATGGGCTGAGGGTTTGGGGGGATGGGAGAGGGGCAGAGGGAAGGCAAATTTGGAGGGTTTTTTGTTGGGTTTTTTTTAAACCGTTGGGAATATTTTAAGGTTTTGTCTCTGCTGACATGTCAAAATAGGGAAGTTCCAGGCTTACCCAGGGGAAGGCAGGAGACACAGACATCCCCACCACGGCAGGGACAGGAGTGGCCCACCGCTCCACCAGCTTCCCATGCCACTTTAGGGATAGCCAACATTTCTGTACCACAGCGCCCTACAGTGCACTGGTACCAAGGTGCTGCAGCAGGAGCTGCCTGGGCTGTCCTCAAAGCCTGCTGGAGCCGAAGGGTCCGCTCCTGCCCTGTGGCTGCCACCCCGCACCTCCCTGCCCAGCTCTGCTCCTTCTCCACAGCTTCCTGCTGTCACCACCGTGTGTGGGGGTTCTGCAACACCTCCTGGGGCTTGGACGCTCATCTCTTTGTTTCTGCCACTGGTGAAAGACATGGCCAAGAGCTGGTGGTACAGCCTGGCAGGAGGATGCCAGCAGAGCATGGTGGCACAGCCTCACCCTTTCCTGCCCACAACAAGAGGGATGAGCATCCCAGCTTCGCTGGGACCAACAGCAGAGAGGTCTCCCATCCCCGCAGCATGGACCCCACCAAAGCCTCCCCATCCCTACCAGGATCCCCTCAGTGGGGGCAGACCCTGCTGTCACCATGGCATGGATGAGGGTCCGGACCCCAGGCAGGCAACACCCGCCTCTCCCACCAAAGCTTTATTTACACCACTGCTGCCAGGACGCAGCTCTTCGCAAAACCAGAGGGGAACAGCACCCAGTTGGTGACACTGAGCCGGGGGGGGGATGGCAGGGACAGGGTGGGGAGGAGGACGAGTGTAGAGAGATCAGGGCTTAGGATTCGCCAGCCTCGAACATCTTCTTCCTGCCCTCCATGCCAGACTTCTCCTCGATGTTCTTCCTCCAGTCGCCAACATCACGGAGGTCCTTCTCCTGGGGGAGGGATGGGTGCATGGGTGCAAGCAGTGCCCTCCAGGGTGACAGCCTACCCAGGCAGGGCCCTTTACCTGCCCACCCACGGAAAACCCCATGTCAGCTAGAGAAACCCAATTCCACCCAAGCGGTACATTTTCGGGGCTGCACCCTCGTTTTTCAACATCATGAATGCCAGAGGAGGAAATACTGATCAGGAAGAACGTTATAGAGAAAGGCTCACCCTCAACCCTCTCTGTCACACAGGGAGGCATGAGCCTCAAAAAACGGAGGCCAACTCCTGTATGGGCACAGGGGAGGGGGAATGGGTACCTTCTCCGTGTCCTCCTTCTTGACTTGCTTCAGGTTGGCTCGGAGGTCCATGTTGACCTTATGCTTGGAGCCCAGCAGGGCCCGCAGCATTGCATCGGCGGACATGCGCACCCTGCGCAGAGGTGGCCTCTTGAACTTGCCCCGCAGGTCAAAGAGCTTCTGGCTCAAGTCTTCCAGCTGCAAAAGGACAAAATGGGAGGGGGCGGAGGAAGAGCGGGGCGTGGGTTTCATGAGATGGACCCAAGCAGTGCAGGGAGGCACAGAGGATGGGCTGGAGACTCCCCTGAAGGATGTCTCTGGGGGAAACTCACCTCCTTGGTAGTCTTCTGTAGCTTCACTTCTGTGTCATACCTTTCCTCATCCACTGACTCTATCTTGGCATGAAGCTTTTTGCACAGGTCCTGGGAGGAAAAGCAGAGAGGGGTGTTGACTGCTAGGACCCACACACATGATTACTCTCTTCTGACCGCTCTGCTCTGAAAGACCACAGTCCAGAAGACCAGATTGGGCCCAGACCAGATGGTGAAGTGTGGCTTGCAGGCCAGCTCCCAGTCTCCATGCTGCTGGCTTCATGAAAATGCTGCCTCAACATGTTGTTAGAAACAGCTTTCCTGCCAGCCAGAGCCCTTTTTTTTGTTTTTTTGTTTTGCAGAGACACCCCAGCTGCCTCACAGGCCAGTTCCACATCCAGCCAGCTCCAGGGCCCCCAAAGGTGAGAAGGAGGTCAAGATGGGAAAGATCTAGATCCACCAGGCTAACTGATGGAGCCAAATCCTTTCTTCTCTGGCACAGTGAAAGACTTAAAGAAGTCTTTACCTGAAGTTCCTGCATGGATCCTGGGAGCGACAGGGGAGGGCAATGCTCTGCCAGGTAGTTTTGCTTCTCCACTTCTTTAGCAGCTTGTTCTTTTTCTATTTCAGAGACAGCGAGCTGGAGCATAGCACTCTGGAAGGCAGCAGAAGGATGGTCAGCACAGGGTGGAGGCAAGGGAGGAGGGCAGGGGGGGCTGGCAGGGGAGAGAGAGCCCTGATGGAGAGACAGCTTGGGGAGCTCCACATCAATACCAGCGTCTCCAAGAAAGGGATACTGGTGAGGACCCAGCAAGGAGTGGGGAAGAGCATGGGAGGCCTCTTACAGGAGGGAAAGTGCCAAGAGCTGGCTGTCTCAGAATGAGAGACAGGACGGTCGGGACACATCTCACCCAGCCCTAGCAGTGCCACGTACCTTCAGGTGCTGCCGACGGGCAGTAGCTGCCCTCCTTTTTTTCTGCAAGTGGGAGGAATAAGAGAAAAGCAGGTTATCAGGCGCCCATTCCCCTTTCCATTCCCCTTCTCCATGCAACCCCACAGTCTGCTGAGGACCTGCAGCCCTGCCAGGGAGCTGCGTCCAGCTGGGATGGATAGGTTAACACACAGCTGGTCTCCAAAACAGTGGCACTCGAAAAAGAGGGTCCCTACTGAACCCAGCTTTGCCATCCTCAGGTAGTTAAAACCTACAGAGTTCCTCAAGAAAAGATAACGAGGATGATGAACTTGAAGATATGCGTATAAAATATAATTTCAAACTTGGCTTCTTGGTACTTTTAACCTTTTCATTAATTCCCTCTTCATGCAGATATGTGTTTTGCTTTGCCCTCAGGCCAACAGGCCCGACAGCACTCGGGAGCTGGGGGATGTCTTTCTGAGCAGCCCATGGCACACCTGGTGAGAACGATGGCCAGGCAGGTGAAAATACGAAGGCTGTGTAACTTCTTGGAGCTGAAAAGCCCAGCCCAGGTGATACTGAAGGTTCATCATAACTGGAGGACAGACACAACTACAAGATCTGCAGGCCTGGAGGCTGCTCTGGCCAGGAGAGGTGGAGGGCCACAAGGCTGTGGTGTGGCTGCAAGACTCAAGCCAGTTCTTTCTTCCCTGAGATGCCAGGTGAGAAATAATTTGGGAACCTGGAAGACCAAGCTGGCCCTTCTGTACCCGTGATGTGCTGGAGCAGCAGCAACAGGTCTCCTATTTATAAAAGAAGTCAGAATCTTGATGTGCTGCTGCATTGCAGCTGTTTCCTCAGCATTTTGTCCAAAAGACCCAGCAAGGCTGAGTGTGGTTGAGGCAGGGGAAGTGCACCCTGACATCTGATACGCTGTGGTGGAAGAGTAGAAAGCAGCATTTGGGTGTGAGTCTGTGTTGCATAGAGGAGGAAGTGGATAAGGATCTGCAGAGTGAAATGTAACAAAATCTAACATTTTTCGTATGCAAATGGTGCTAAGGCCCTCCTGACAGGGCTGGAAGGCTCTGCAGAGAAGACGCATCCAGCTCAGGGATGCAGTGCACCATTAATCGGCAGGATTTTGCTCGGATGAATCTGGGCATGGGCCACAACAGAGCATATCCCTTGAGCATTGTTAGGCCAGGGCTTATTCTTTATCTGAAAACTGGTACCGCAGCAAAAAGTGCCCTCCCAGCCTTTTCCAGGGGCACTGGCTTTGATGGGAAATAAAAGCACCTGTTGGACACCAGGACCATATTGTGGAGTTTCTATGTGTCCCTGAAATCCTTTTTTTCTCTCAATGAGGATAAGCTTGAAGTTGTGGTGTTTTGGACATATGTGGAGATGCCAAGCAGAGATGAAGAACGGAGCAACTTGCTAAGAGGCAATATGGAGTGACAAAGCCACACACAACTGTCCCATGCCTTCCCCTGTGTTTCCCCAGCCACCCCCAGGCTTTGAGCCCAGTCCTGCTCCAGTCCTGCCAGAAACCAGGGAGAACTTGCTAAGGATGCAACCTCCCTCCTGCTCATGCTCCCCTGGACCCAGGTCTCCCTGAATCGCCTTTGAGAAATGATTTGGCAGCGCTCAGTGGGCAGAAAATGCGGGGCTAGGCGGGGGGAAGGAGGAGAGGATGGTAAGCCAAAGACTGGATGGTGGATGGGTGATGGAGGAAAGGCGGCTCTGGACCACCGCCTTCCCAGCACCATCTCGTGGCTGGCTGGGGAAGCAGGGAAAGGAGGGAAAAAAGCATCTAGCTCCAAGCCAAGAAGTAGAAAAGACCTTCAAAAGGGATTTTTCTTCTCCATCCCATCTTTTTCAGGAGTCAGCAAGCAAGCACTGCCATCAAACACCCTTCCCTACCCCCACCCCCGGCAGCTGCTCTTCCTAAGGAGGAATGGTGAAGCCAGGACTGATGCCATGAGCATCAGTAAAGGAAAAACCCCAGCAAGACACACTTACCTCTTCACTGTTCAGGAAGAGCAAATGGACAAGGAAGGGAAAGAAGAGAAAGGAGAAAGGAGAGAAAAAGGCAAATAGCATCCAAATTGGAAACAAGCAGAGGAATCTTAATAAGCACAAAAATTTGGCTGTTGAACAGAAGTTTTTAAATGCCAACAACATATTAGAGTCAAAAAAACTGGGAACTTACTCAGACATCTTGCTTTAGATGGTTGTGAGCCTGCAACGAAAACCAAGAAAAATGGTTCACAATTATTCATGCTGGTGGTGACTTTATTTGGTTTAAAAACAAAGCAAGATTCCACTAGGAGGAGGGGAAAATTAAAAAAAAAAAAAAGAAAAGAGGAACAGGTTTGCTCTTATTTCTCAACTTCTCCGAAATTTCATCATATAGGGAACTAGGCTGCAGTTTGTAGACGAGAGCCAAACATGTGCCTACTCATATCCACACAAACTTCAGCATTAGAGGCCTTCTGGACTGGACCAAAGGGTGCTGGACCAGAAAAACAGAGATTTGTGACACTAATTCCTGCAGTTATATCTCTTGTTTGACCCCCAGGAAAACATTTTATGCAGGAAGGAAGATAAGGAAACAGCTGTTTTCAGTTTACTGCTTCACTTTGCCATGCAGTCTTGCTCCACTTCATGAACAAAAACCACCCCAAAGCCTGTGGAGGGTTGGCAGTGACCCCAGGTGACAAGGAAGGACTTCAGAGGGTGCTGCTGCTGGTATCTGCATCCACTGCATGGGGCAGGGTGGCCTGTTGCAACAGCCTCAGCACAGATGACATAGAACAAGGTTGAAAGTTGTTGAATTGGCAAAGGCACAAAGTTTCCCCAGACAGTTCCTTGCATTTCCTTTGAGTGGAAATTTTACGGGTACAATGCAGCATATTAGAGAAGAGATGGAAAAGCACCTTTGTTTTGTTGTAAATTATTTCCCCATAAACAGAATTTTACTTTTCTAGTAGAGTAATATCTCCTGCTTATATCTCCAAATGGAAGGATGCAGGAGTGTTGGCCAAGCCCAAACTAAGCTGGTCCTCTGCAGGCAAGCCCCCAAAACACAGCCTGCAAACCTGGGAGGCTCTGTCAGGAGGTGAAGTGTTAATGGGGGCTCAGCTTGCAGGGCCAAGGAAACTTTATCCTGGAAAATGTGCAGGCCCATCACATTACTTTAGGGAGGAGGGGGGAAAAGTGCTTCTAAAAATGGTCAGGGAGCTGCAGAAGGAGCTGCAGCTGTCTCCTCGGACGGCAGCCTTTCCCTGGTGCCAGCCCCCGTGACTCAGGGAGGTCGGGGCGACACGAAGCAGAAGCCACCGCAGGTGCCTGGGCTACAGCTGAGGGACGGGGCGGCCGAGGAACGCCAGCTATTTTTACTGACACCCCTGCCCCACACATACACGCACCCACTTCAGCGGCAGCGACGCTGCAAGTGCCGAGGAAGCAATGGGACAACGCCAGGCTGTGAATCGGGATGTCAGTCCCTGTCTGAGGGTGTTTTTTGGGGGAGGAAGGCACTGCAAGGACCAGGTTGGGAGCTGGAGGAAGGGGTGTAAGTAGGAAGCATCACTGAGTTACCGCAGGGAAGGGTCCCACGTCCTGGGGCCCTTGGGAGGTCAGTGTTAGGGAACCTGTGGATCTGCTTGCCCTCGCCGCTCAAGCTGGAGAGCAGAACCAGCCAAGGGAGGGGAAGGCATGAAACCAAAGAGAAAGAAGGTCACTGGAAAAGACAGAGGGAGACTTTCCAATGCACAGATCCTCTCCAACAGGCAAAGGGCAGAGAAGGTTTTATTAGCACCCCCGTTTCTCCCAGCAGGTCACCCCCACCTAGTGTTTATCTCCGTAAAACTCAGGTGAATGAATCTGCTCCCCCGTCACCCCCTAAGAGCAAGCTTGGTCATTAAGAGACATGCAAAACGGCTCACCCAAGTCTGGACGAGAAAATCAGAAAGTCCCGCTGGCTGGACAGGACGGACTGGCGAGCCGCAGGCAGCTGGCTGAGTAAGGAGGTATAAAAGGGCTTCTCGGGTGGCTCAGCAGAAAATCCACCTTCTTTTAAGGGCATGGAGACCTTCTCAGACCAATGATGTGCAAGAGTCCCCTGTGCACCTCCCTTGGCTGGGGCAGGCCAGGCAGGCAGCCCCGCAGCAGAGGGCAGCCACCAGAAGCGGAGGCGTGTGGAGGGGGAGGACATCTTCTATCGGTGGGGTGGGCAAATGGAGTCACCCCAGAGGGGCCAGGGAGGTGCTTTTCCTCAGGAGAGCCGAGGAGGGAGCCTTCCTCCCTCTCTTCCTCCCACCAACCAGCCACACTAGGTATGGCTTCAAGGCCGGGGGAAGCCCAGGCTCCCTGCACACAACCACCCATCTGCAAGGCCTCTAATAAAATTTCCCCTTGGAGACACAGACAAGGGCACAGCTCCATTTGTCTCCAAGGACTTGGGAGCAGCTCAGCCCTTCAGGAATGAAGAGGGGAAAGAGCCTGCACCCCACAATCAGTTGCCAATAGCATGTGCTAGAGCAATACCTGAGCAAGCCATCCATCACTAGCATGTTCTTTTAACTTCACTTACCACACAGGAAACATTTGCAGCTCCTCCCCATGCAAAATATTTCAACACAACTAGTTTTATAGAAAACAAACTTGTGGAGCCTCCATGGGCAGCCCCAATGCTCACTGCAGCACAGGGGCTGGAGAGAGGCCACAGATCACGGGGGAGCAGCCCTACACTACCAGCAAGAAAGGTAACCCTCCTGTGGGATGACCCAGACCCATATCTCCATGGGTCTGAAAGAGAGTCAGGTGGAAATGTAGCTGGAAATATTTACCAGCCCCGGTCACAGCACATGTAGTGTGTGTGCGTGGGGATCCCATGGAGACAGAAACCCAAACAGCTCCTGTCCTCCTCCCCCGGCCCAGGCGCTCCCTCCCCTTTCAGCCGGGATTTTTTAGGCTGATTCAGACATGGGCCTAACAATATTTGCCAGGCATCTCTCAGATCTTTAATAGATAGCAGCAGATCCACTGTTGCAGGCTTCCTGTTTCACCACCTTTAGCATCATGCAAGCAATGCTGCAGATGCCAGTGAAGGAAAAGCAAGTGGGATTGGTGTCTTGCTGGTGTGTTTGCCCTGGCAGCAGGTGTAGGAGGGAGAAACCTCTAGCGTGGGCAAGGCTGGATCCACTCAGGATTTGTCCCTCTGAAATGTCAAGAGGTAGATGGTTTGAGTAGCGAACATCCCAATGTTAATGTATGCTGCCCTGTAGACCTGAGCTACCCTGTTTGAAATCCACTGTAAGACTCCTGGAAATGCACAGCGAACGTGCAGTTCAACAGAGATTTGGGCTGGTTTTGCCCTGTTCTGGGCTCCCATGCAACGGCTGTGGGTCAGCACATAGTGAAGGAGCCAGGCTCGGGAAGAGCTGTAACGAGGATCAGCCCAATCCAGCCCTCCTCCCCACATACCTCCTGCACATCCATGTCCCCCAGACTGTGAGCTCTCTGGGATACAGGGGTCTCCAGCTCCAGGCAGACCTAGAAGACATGGAGGTTAAACTCCAGCAGCTTCTGCCTCTCAGGAATATCCCTTGCTGCGGCTGCTGCGGCTGCTGAGGAAGACTCATTGGTAGAGGCACCATGGCACCCAGCACCCACTTCCCATCTGGACTTCAACAAAAAACAGATTGGCAGAAGGAATATCTGCTTGTCCTAGCTAAAGCCAGTTTCTCAGAAAACAACAACAACAACAAAGATACCAAAGCAAACACATTCGCAGACAGACAGCAGCCACCCTCAACAGCCAACAGCCGAAATCACTCATTCAGAGACAGCTTAACCGCTTCACTTTTCCTCTCAGTGCCAACTCCATAAGCCACATTTGACTCTAGAGTCAAACCAACTCTTTATTTCTCTTTCCAAAGTCTCTACAGCCGTTTTCTTTAGCTCCTTACACAGATACACACATTCCAGCCACTGTTGGCCCACCAGTCCTCCAGAGAGCAGCTCTGCTCTTGGTGGAGGAATCAAAACTGGTGGAGTTATCCATTCAAATATTCCCCACACCCAAGGAGTTTCCTTCAGCCGTGTGGAACAAAGGCTTTCCTAACCTCCTGGAGTCCAGGCATGCAGCATAGCAAAAGAGATTTGCTCTGAGTTCAGAGTTTTGGTTATCACCTTGGGATAAGCAAGTGTTGGCCTGAAATAGTTGGGTAAGAGAGTTCAAAAAAAGAAGTCCCACGAGCAAAATTTTGGTTAACGGTTGTGTTTGTAGGATACGGAAGGAGTGGATGGTGCGGTGTAGTAATAGGGTGAGCAGAAACCATCCCAAACTTAAGACCTATGGTTAACATTAAGAAAGACAGAGGTTTCCAAAGGAAGTAGTGTAATTGTTTGAGTGATGAATGAACAAGTTCCTTGCAGAAAAACTCAAGGAAGACATAAGAAAGCTCCAGGCAAGTCCTTCAGAGAGGTGCTCATCACTGCCAATATGAAGTATGAGTGAGGGTGTTGCACAGGGGCCAGGAATGTACACGCTGTTCACACTTGGGCACCTTTCCTGTGGAGCACATGACCTTGTTCCCTTCCCTTGTTCCGCTCTGCTCACGCTAGAGGAATGCACCGTGGGTATGATCCACCATTCCCAGAGCACTTTCACCATCCTGCGAGGCCAGAGGGAAGACCTGGTACATACAGGAGGTTCTGCTTTACGCTTTAGAGAGTCTCAGGTGTGGCACTTCTGGTCCAGGCTCCTTCAGGGAACCACCACATGTTTGAAGGACTAGGCTGATGGATACACACAAGCTGTCCCTCATGGCCATCTCTTACACCCTTACACCTTGCCTCCTGTTAAACATCCTAGAAGCGTTAAATGGACAGGCACCATGGAGTGACATGACACCAAGATGACACGATGTCTTATTTCCATGGATGACACTGTTAGCAAAAAAAAAAAAAAAGCCTTCTGCTCAGCAGCAATTGTGCTTATGGTAAAAGCATAGGCAGGACTGCTGAGCAAACCAGTGCCTGACTGCCCTTTGCTTTCTCAAAATCACATCAGACCAAAGCAAAGCTCATGGCTTCCATCCTGCCCAGGACATTCCCTCTCCCTGCAGTGTATCCTTTAAAAGAGTTCCTCATACTCTTACTTCTGCCAACACCAGCCTCTAGGAACTGCTACAAAGGAAGGCCAATGCCTTTGCATCTTGTGCCGGTACTGTCCTACATACACCACAGCTACAGTCACCTCATTCACCCACGAGATGGCTTTTCCTCTTCAGGGCTGCTGCCAAACAACATAACCACCCTGTTTAGCTCCATGCCATCTTTCTTGACAAGGAGTGCTTCAGGCACATGATGTTGATGCTCCCAGGCTGCAGGGACATCTCCAAACCCACCAGCAGATCCCGATGACACTCTTGGATGTTCAGCGGGTACCGCGCCCTCACCAACTCATAGGCTGACAACAGCCTCATGCTGTGCTTGACCATCAGGTACTGTATGACGCAAGTAGGACCTAGAGAGTAACCATCCCTGCAGTGGATGAGGACACGCTTCCCTTTCTCCAGAGAGGCTTCGATGCACTCGTTGATGTCTCGGAAGCAAGGCTGCCCCATGTCACGATGATCCCCATGGAGCGGAGCCTGGATGTCAACCTTGAGACGTGACCAGCTGTGCCTGAACCCTCCCCGTTGGCAGGTGCAGGGGATGACACTCAGGCTGCAGTCACTGGGCAGGCTGCTCATGTCAATGATGCTGTCAATGCTGTTTGTGCACAGCGCCCGTCCACTGTAGGCAGCGTTGAGGTTCCCCAAGTAGATGCAGTCAGTTATCCGAGCAATGATGGGTCCTGTGAAGGGGGAACATGCAGGCCTCCTTGGTTTCAGACTAGCGTGCTCCTCAGGACATGAGTTCTTCCAGCTCACCCTGAGGTATTTCTTGGAGCTGGCATGGGGCAGGGGGCTAGAATCTGTCTCACAGCCCCACGACAGTGGTGAGAAGAGAGAGAAGCGGCTGGAGAGCTTGGTCTTGGAAGGGGAGCCCACTGGACAAGGCAGGGGAGGAGCAGGGGTGGGACCAGATCTATGTGCACGAGAAATGGATGTCTGAACCAGAGACCCTGTGCTGTGGGCTGCCCCTCTGCTCTCAGCGACTTCCATCTGCAGAACAAAAAAGGAAAGGACTGGTAAGACCATTGAAGCTCATCCCTCTAGCTGCACGAGCAAGGAGACATGAGCTTGCAGCTGGCCTTGCCCACAGCAGAGCTTGGAGACACTAGAGATCCTGAAGACCTTGCACATAACCAAGCCAAATACCCAGCCATCCTGTTCCCTGGGGACAGGCACAACCGCACCGTAAAGGCTCACCTGGACCTGCAGAGCACCCTGCCAGCCCTGGGGTGCCAGCATGCTGGAGCAGTCGTCCCCTCCTGCTGGTGGCACTAAGCAGCGTGCCTGGTGTGCGCAGCCAGGTTGCAGGGCTGCAGGCACCACATCCCCACCCTTCTCTTCATCCGCTTCATGTTTACTCATCACCAAGTTTGGACAAGACCCTGTAGGAACGGAACAACTTCATATAGGCACTCACAGGAGGTGCTTTTGATACAAACACTGGCCTTGAAGAGAAGCAAGGCATTTTAATGATCCCTTTCACTCCAGAGGGACACTCCTCGGTGTGGGCTGCTGGAGGAGTTTACAGCTCATTGCAAGCTGAAGCCAGGAGGAAGGACAGCATTTCAAACTGAAAACACGAAGGGTTAAAGAGCAGCTGCAGGGCGAGGGCAAACAAGAGAAAATTGCTGTGGATGACACCCCTTCTGACCATGTTAGCACCCGAGGGCTTCAGTCTCCAGCAATGGAAAGGCTGTGTTCACAGCCAGAGTCAGGATCACTCGGTTCCCAGCTCAGCTCCAGCCACACATCTCATGCATCGCAGGAGCTTTTCCCATCTCCATCCAGAACACTTGGACCAGAAGGTGCCTCGGACACTACCACAGCACAGCTTTCTCCACAGCCCCAGGCTGAGTTGGCAGGTCCTCTGGAAAGGCAACAGCCAACACCTTTGCCCAGTGCTGGTCCATGCCCAGGCCTTCAGCAGCTGATGTGCCCAGGAGGTGATCCCTCTGGCATTCCCACCAAGCCTGCCCCTGGATAGTATTACCACAGTGACCTGACACCTGATCACAACCCTCCACGTGTCTGCGCGTCCTCAGACTTTCTAAAGACCAGGACATGACTCAGAACACATTTGGAGAACAGGTTGAGACCTCTGTGTGCCCAAATCAGTATGACTGCAACATGTTTCTGCTCTCAAAATGTCTTTCAGGCTCTCTGTGCCAAAACAAAGTAGCAGCAAAAACACTGTGTTAGTTTAAAAAAAATGTCCATAGAGCTCAAGAAAAAGTGATAAATTACAAATCTTTTCTCAAGGTCAACAATGGCCCTACAAACTAGTAGCCGCATAGGGAATGACCCCCCAGAAATTATCCATTTCAAGCTCACTGGCTTTTTGCAAGTGCTGTGTGACCCCCCCAGACACCACATTTTATAAAAAATGGCAGCTGTGAAGACCCTTGGCAGCCTCACCTACCTGCACAACACTGAGAGACAGCCATGGGAGAAGACAGCTGCAAGGAGATGGGCCTCTGGAAGGTCTTCTGGAGGTGCTTCACAATCAGGCCTGGGTAGGGAGGGGATGAGCTCAGACTAGGAGAAGGCTGAGCCAGGAAAAGTCAACACCCAACCCCACCAAGCATCTTTCAAGAACATGCCCAATGCAGCTTAATTCAGGGGGTATCTATGACATGAATTTTCCCCTATGGAACCAAACCTGAGTTTAGCACATGCGCAAAAGTCTGGGGTGGTGTGGGATGAGTGCAACCAATGCAGAGAGACCTTCAAAGGAGGCCGTGCAGATGTGAACGTGTCCTTTGTCACATCCAAAGTAAAGTTTCCCACCAGCTTTTTATAACACCAAGGCCAAGTGTTTTAACTGAACTGTCTTAAGTTACAGCCTTCAGGCCAAAATTCAGGCTTCTATCTCTAAACTGCTCTAACTTTTACGTAAGTTAAGAGGAAAATGCTTTCCATCCAGGGCAAACCCAGATGCCAAGTGGGAAAGGGCCTCCAGCGGAGCCAACCACCTCCATCACAGGCAATGGGCTCATCACTGGCTCTTCCAAGGGTGGAATTTTTCTAATCCTAAGCTAACTATGAGTGATTCATGACTTGAGGTACCTATTTCCCACAGAGGGCTTGTTGCCCCTGGACAACTGGCTCAGAGAGAGACATCTGCAACGTCCATGTTTATGAGCAGGGTGATGAAACACTTGTCTGCAAACCTACCATCCTCCCAGACACTGCTCACAGGACTTAAGATATGCGTCAGGCTGTTTGCAGGTCAAGAACTCATTTCAGTTCTGTTGAACTCCTATTCTTAATAGACTCTGTACTTGCTTCTGCTCACATTGAACTGCAATAAGTGCCTGCAGGGGTTTCATCACCTCTGTGTGAAATTTGCAAGGCTAGTTGAGAAATCCCCACTTTGTTGACACGCAACAAGTCATCACGGATGGGTACCCACTCACCTGTAACGCCAAGCTTCTTTGGGGGGCATTTTTTGCCCAGCAGCGTGAAAGCTATGAAGTCCTTGTTCTGCTTCTCCCCTGGCTCCATCCTGCTGAGACCTGAAATATGGAGAAATGGGAAGTTTAGGTTTTTTAGGTCTGCCCACAAAGTTCAAATGGAAGGAGTCATCGGGGAGCATCTCTGCACAGCCATTTTCAGCCTTGTTCCTTGGACCAGGCTGTTTGGGGCAGGAGACTGCGACCCCCATGAGGGAAACCCTCTTCCCTTCCTGCCCACGGCAGTGAAAGGTGCACTGGGATGTAAAGTGGTCCTAAAAACACCTCCGTGTTACCAGACTGAAACAAAACATGCCCAGTCTGTGGCAGGAACACTCTCAGGTCCAAGAGCCCCAGCAGCAGTCAGGGCAGGGGAAACGGGCAGGAAAAGGGGTGGAAGGGTAGGACGAACGGGGGAAAGGATAGGAAATAGGGGATAGGGAAAGGAGTAGGGATAAGGGTAAAGATAGGGGCAGGGTTCCTCGCCTCTCTCAGGGAAACTGAAAGTCTCATCCACAGCAGCCTCAGCCAGGGCAGAGGAAGAAGCAATCACCCCGAAAGGAGCAGCGCACCGTCCCGCCCCCTCCGCTCCGCTCTTCCCCCGCGCCCGGCTCCAGCACAAAGCCCCCGTCCCTCCCTCCCGTCCGCCCTCCCCAAAGACCCCAGCACCCAGACACGACCTCTCCCCTCACCCGTTTCCCACCGGCACCCCTCCCAGCACTCCCCTTCCCCTTTCCCACCGGAGTTTCCCAGAGGCCACTTGGCCGATGGCTGCCGCCCCTCCAGCCCCGCATCGCACAGGACCCTTCACCGAAGTTCCCCCCCGCCACTGCAGTGCTTTACCGTAGGCAAGGGCAGGATGCTGGGGGTGGCGGAAGCCGAGGGGGCGGTGGCTGCCCCCTGTCTCACCTCCCGTCCCCCCCCAGCAGCCCCCCTGGGGAGCCGGCAGCGGGGCAGCGTGCCGGGCAGCCTGGGAGATGTAGTTTCGGTGGGAAGCGTGGCCCTGGGCCCCCCGGCAGCGAGAGGCACCGGTGAGGGAAGGCTGGCTGCGGCCCGTCCGGCCTCCGCTGCTCTGCTCCGGCCGAGAGCCACCAGCTTTCCTCCCACCGCCTTACAAACTTCAGCGGCCGCGGGTGACACTTGCATGGGGCCTCCCTCTGCCCCACGCACGGCCAGCCTCCCACGGCGAACCCCGGGCTGGCGGCATGGCCCAGCTGCTGCCGGGACCCCCTTTCCTTTGCAAGAGCCTCAGACAAAAGCCGACCGCCCCAGCTTTGCCTTTGGGTTTTGAGGTGGGAGGCATCCCCACATATTTCTGCTCCCTACCGCCCTTCCCCGCCCCTGCAACGGCAAAGGATAAAAGTGTGCTTTAGAAGAAAAAGCTGCATCAGACCCCACAAAAACAGGAGTTGGTGCTTTTGAAAAAGAAAACCACGCATGGTGAAGTACACCTTTTGCCCATAAAATTGCAAGACATGATGATGCTAGCTAATGAATATTTATAAAACGGGCATGCTTGCTCCTGGTGAGAAGAGCTTAGATACTCTCCGAATCTCAAAAACTGTGAGACTAGCCAAAAAATCTGTGTCTGGAGAACAGCCAACCCGTACCCAGGCTGAAGGATGACAGTCCATAATCATTTTTGTCTCATGCCAGATGAATGGTGACAAGCACGTATAAGGCTCAGCCTTCTAGTGTGGGTCTCCTGTTTGATTTGTGGAAGTGCAGGGACAAATAACATAAAAATCACTGAACAAGGGAATAATTTGCTTTGGGAGGGACTTCTAGAGGACAGAAGACTTGGATCTAGATGTAAATAATTGAGATTATAAATCTTAATATCAAACACCATAATTTTCAGTACTTCTTGCCTCCTTTAACAGACCTCTGCCTGGCCCAAGCCCTGCTTTTCACCGTGCCACTGACCTGCAAAGCTGCTAATTAAATTCAGAGGGACTGTCCCTTGGGTGAAGCAGAAGAACAATTTCCCCACTCCCCACCAGGGCGCCTTTTGCCGTGCACACTGGTTTTGGATACCTGCCTTTGTCCCCCTTAACCCACCAGCAAACCCCCTTTGCCCCTGTGGTATAGGATCAGGTAAAGGCTGGGTCTTGCCTCCTGGAAAAAGCCGCCTGGACACAAGAAAAAAGACGGCATGGTGGGAACAGGCTTGTACCACAGCATCACAGCTTTCACTCCCTCTCACACACACACTTCATCTCCACAAGAAGAAATCTTGGCTGGTGAGGCCGTAACTGGGATCACAGACCAGATGACAGAGACCCAGCTCGGAGCATGTACCTGCCCTGCCCTCTAGATGCAGACGTGAGAATCCAGCACAGACACAAGTTGAGGAGGAGCTGGTTTCCCCCTCCTTTAGCTTGTCTACTTGTTGCATCTTCCACAGGGGAATCCTCCTGCTCCAGGTCCTCCAAGTACACAAGGAGCACTGGTCAGACAGAAGGTGCTCATACATCTGGCCTTGGTGGATGAGGGACAGCTAGCCTTGCCCAGGCCATGGGGACGTGAAAAGGAGATACTTGCACATGAGACAAGTGCACCTTCCCATGAACAGTGTCCCAAGCAGGCTGTGATCACCTTGAGTGAAATAAGCCACCAAATGATGCCCAGCTCTACCAGCCCTGCTTCAAAGAGTTGCCAGCAGATACTAAGAGGATCCTGCCAGAGGAAAGCTCTCAAAGCCTTGTTCTAAGAGCACAAGGCAGATTGAGAAGGAAAAGCAACGACAGAGGAAGAAAGCAGCCTCGGCAGTGCATTGAAAACTGCAAGTGGATGGAGATCATCCCCACCCATTCGCCTCACCCTCCTGAGCAAACAAATCAGTTTGCGGAGTTTTGCAGCACCCAGGCTCAGCCCAGGCTGCCCAGAGCTGCCCCAGCCAGACTCTCACTGCCAGAGTCCTCAGCTTTACCCCAAAAAGCACCACAGGCTTCCCCCACCAGCTCTGCTCACCCAGGACTGCGCCAGTGATTCAGGCTTAGGAGGCCAAAGCTGGAGAGAAGAGTGGTGGGAACTGCTACTGAGGGTAACATTTCTCGAGCAGGGGATATCCCTGCACTTTCTTCAGCTGCACACATTTTGGGGCTGATATGCACGTGCTTTTATGCCTGCCACCATAAACTCTGCAGTGAACCTCAAGACCACAACTTCAAAAAAGAGGGATGGAAAAAACACATACACACAAAGAAAAAAGAAAAAAAAAAAAAGAAAGAAAAAAAAAAGAAATACCTGTTCCAAATACCTCCAAAAGCCCTTCTGGGTCTTGCACGGCCCTAGATCACCACACAGCATCACCGAAAAACAAGCTGGCAATGGATTTGGCACTCCTAACCCAATTCAGAGATGTTTCCTTCTGGAGAGCCCATTCCAGCCTGACTTAAGGCTGAGACTGAAGGCTGAGACTATAAAGCATCCCTTTATAAGTCTTTCCTCAGGTGACTGATTTCCTCCTCCATCTCATTAGCAGCCACCAGCAGATGCTGTTTCCCCAGCAGAAGCCATACTCCACTTGTTACAGCCATCTTGAAACCACCTTGTCATTTCTTCCCTCCTCATGGCCATGGCAAAGCCTGGAGAAGATTTATTGAGAAGCAGACACAGCAGCTTTTCCTAGTTAAGCCGAAGCCATTAATCTCTATCAAGAGTTTTCATAATCCTAGTCAGCTTCACCATGTTTGTTTAACTCTCAGATGGTGTCTCTGTGGAGCTCTGCGTAATTGCAAATTAACTGCTTTTCAATATTAATCGCTCTTCAATATTAATTGCTCTTCATTAATGCGCCAGGCTCTCTGCCCTCCAGAGCCCAGGCAACAGCTATTATTATTATACTTTCCTTTTATCTTTTGGGCTGTAATACAATTATAGGAGCTCAAATCTTCCATGTGCTATGACTGCTTTGTAGCAGAAGTGTTCCGGAGCAAGAATGATTCTCTTCTCCAGGCAAATGCAGTGACCTTCAGAGGAGCTTCTTCAGAGCCACCCCAAACTGCAGCGCACTCAAGGACAAGTGGGAACAGTGGCATCTCTCCGATGTCCTCATCTTCCTAGGAAGGATCATTACTTATGTAACCCCACCCCAAGGCCTTATGAAGCAGGGCAGGGCAGGACATGGGCCCACAAAAACCTCCCAGATTATATGAAACCTGCCCAGAAGTGACATGAGGGCTGCAACCTAGCCTTCAACAGGGTAGTGTGATCTGGTCATGGCAGGAAAGTGAGAGCCTCAGCCGCTCTGCCCTGGCAGCACCTCCAGGTGCCAGGAGTGCAAACCTTGCTGCACCAGCACAGCAGAACCACACGGTGTGGATGGACCCAACAGTGATGCCTCATCTACATCGTCCGTGGGGATGGTCACTGGTGAGTCCCATTCTCTGAGTCGCATCTTGGGGTGCACAAGTCAGCACAGGCTGAGAACGGGCTAAAAGTGAAGCTGCGTGGACAACCAGTGGCTGATCTAGCTGTCTCGTTTAGGCTCTAGCCAGGACACAGAGCATGGTTATCACAGAGGCACTAAAGGGCTAGTGTTGTATCTCAAACACCTTCCTTGACAGCCTTTCCTCTTTCTCTCCTCTCAAGCCTCTTACAGTGCTTCAAGACCTCAGACTTGTTTAAAAGCATTCCCAGGACACATAAGGCCTTCCCAAGAACTTGCCTCTTGCCAAGTTATTCACAACCAAAGAAACTGCCCACTCTATGCTGCCAGTACATTCATCCTCTGCTTTAGAAATATCAACAAACTCGGTGTTTTTGCATGAGCTTGAAAATCTGTGTATTTGTCCCCCGACCCATAAGCAGCTGGGACAAGCCAGCTCCCCAGCATTCTCTGCTGCACATGCAGCCTTGCTCCAGGGTGCCGAGCTACCTTGCTCCAGGCATTACACAGAGCATGAGCTGCACAAGCAGTCAGCTCACTTCTTGGCCAGAAAGAGCCTCAAGCCCCCTATCTGCTGACGCTGAGCTGAACCAACACGTCCAGATGCTGCCGAGCAGAAGCCTGCCATGCATCCACCCATCCGCAATGTCCCCCACCCTCCCCTACAGAGAAGCCCCCCAACTATCTGGGGGGCAGGGGCAGCTTGAGGTGGGATTTCAGCCCCAGGGCTTTGTCAACCACGTCCGGGGGCTGCAGGCTGTGCCACTGGGCGAGGGGCCGGCGTGGGTTGGACAGCATGTCAGACCAGTGCCGCAGCTGGTTGCCTGTGGCCCGACAGCCCAGAAAGAGCTTGCCGATGGGCTCGTTCTTGGTCACTTTGTCGTGATCCCAGACGGAAATGACCACGTCCACATTCTGGTGGGTGACACAAGAAAGAGGGTCAGCAGGAGGGGGCTCATTGCAGTGGGGACCTGCTCACTCCTGGGCACTGCAGGGAAACCCACCTGGATCTGACTGAAAGGCACCTCAAAAACAAACACCTCGTTGAAGTAAGGGCTTAAGGTGTTTTTCTTCACACTTGTTGTCTTCTTCTTCCATTTCTTCCTGTTCAGGATGAGATGCACCTTGACAAAAGGATCTGAGGAGAGGGAGGACACAGCTGGCACAAGTGACAATTTTCATTGAGGATCTCAGCCACAAAATAGTTTCCTTGGATCATTCCAAACTAGAGCCTGGCACCCCACTTGTCAGTCCTTGTGGTGAGCATCCATCTCTCTTCCTCTTGCCAGCCACCCCAGAGCTCATGTCCTCCTGCTTCCTCCTGCCACAGCCCCACGTACCACCCAGCAATGACACCTCCTCTTGGGAGATATCTCCAGCTCTGCCCAAATCTGGGCTATCTGTGCTGGGGAAGGCTAGGAGCCTACCAAGGGCTGGGTATGGTGGTGGGAGAGGGAAGCAAGTCTCTGCACTGAGAGCTTTCAAGGGTTTGTAGCTCCAGATGCCTCCATTAGGGCCTGGCCAGGGGTAGGGAGATCTGAGCACAAGCAGTCCCTGCTGACCTGAGAGCCCGTGGGAGTCCATCCGCTTCAGTTTCTTGGCTTCCAGGATAAGCACCGTTAACTTTCCAGTGCTGGGGACGTAGCGCAATGAGAAGCAGATCTCGCCCAGCTGCTCTTCCTGATGGAGAGGAGCCAGCGGTGAGCACCAGGCAAAGGAGCTCACTCACCTGGGGCTGGAGCATCTGGCTGAACCCCGGTTTCTCAGGTCTCTCCCACCCTCATGCTTGCCCACAAGGGGCTGCTGCTGGGGTGGTGGCAAGCACAGTAAAAGCAACAGTACATTCCTCCCGGCAGAGTTTCCGGCCCACCCGGACCAACCTCCACTTTACTGGCTGCCACCAGGTCGCTCCACTGCTCGATGACGTGCTGCAGGCTGACCCTGGCCAGGGGCAGCCGGACCTCACCGATAATGTCATGCTTGGCAAAGCGGTTGAAGTCGTAGATCTGCATCACCAGCGTGGATTCAGGTACCTCTGCCTGGGGTACCTGCAGTGGAAGACTCGAAAGCCTGAACTCACTCCTCAGTGGCAACCCTGCCCCACGGGATGGGGTGGTGGATGCAATACAAGTCTTTCTCTCCAATGCTTTACCATTGAGTTGCAAATGCATCTGCCTACCCGGAGAAGTTTGTGCCTGGGGAGCAGTGCTCATGCAATGTTCTTGATGAGACTGTAAAACCATCATCAGCTGTACTTTCTTACCTGGAAAGTGAAGGTCTCATTGAAGACTGGGTTCAGGGTCTTGCGGTAAACCTTGGTCTCATACTTCTTCTTCACATCAGATGTTAGGTAGACAATCACGTACGGATCGGATGTGCCTCCACTGTCCATGGCCTTCAGCTCAGCTGCCTGCTTCACACCAACTTTCAGCTTGGAAGGAGCAATGGACAAATTCACCGGGTGGAGGAGGATGGGGCAGATGACGGGGGGCTCGGTAGGAAGCACGTGCAGCAAGAAGGATGCCTCCAGCCATGTGAGTGTGAGACTTGTCAGGCCGTGAGTGGGGGCAACATGCAAAAGAGTATGGTCCACCTTGGTGGGGAGCAAAGAGAGACCACGCAATAGCAAAGCCTTTTCCCTGCCATGCCATGGCCACAAGCATCCCCACCTCCTGCACACGGAAGTTGTACTCCAGGGAGTACTGCAGCTTTCCTCGCCCCGTCTGCTCCGCACCCAGCTCCAGATCCTCCATCTCAGGCTGGACCTGCGGCAGAGAGCAGCACAGCCCTCAGGACATGCTCAGATATGTCCCTGGCCATGCTGTGCTCCCACCACCCACAGGACTGGGCGGTGTGAGAGCAAACCTGCAGGGGGAGGGAGGTGGGGGAGAGGGGAAACAGGACGCACGAGGCAGGCCGTGCTGAAGCCGCTGACGGGACGCAAGCTGACTCTCTCCTTCTTCTTGGGCTTCTTCTTGCCACAGCAGCACTTGATGATGCAGATGAGGAAGAGGAGGAGGAGAACGGCCACTGCCACAGCCACAGCAATGAGTGCCCATTTGGGTACTGGTGCAATGTTCAGGGAGCAGAGATGAACGGAAGAGTTAAACCCAAGCAAAACCAGACTGGATTTAAACCCTTTCCTGGCACTTCAGCATTAAGGATTTGTACTTTCAAAATCGCCCCTGTAGTCCTGGACAGGGCCCATGCAGGGAGGCTGCAACTGGAGACCATTCCCCATATGGGCAGCAAGGATGCCCTCCACGCCTGGACCAGCGTGGTACCTGTCTGCTGCATCCCCACCCCAATGGACCCTGCTAGAAAAAGGGATTTGGAGGGAGGAAGAAATGGATGCACAGCCTCAGAGACAAGGAGTCCTCCCTGCATAACTCAGTGTGAGAGAGCAGGGCAAGTGTCACTGTACTCACATGGGATCCGGCTAAGCCAGCCATCCAGGAAGCCTGGCTGAGCCGTTGTGGCAGTGGCCACAGGGCTGCTGGTGAGCGGTGAGGCCGTCATGCCTTTCCTGGCTGCCACTGCCATGGCTAAGCTGGAGTGACCTAGGGACACAAGCAAAATTAACAGGGTGGAGATTTCCTTTCCAGTCGCGTATGTGCTGCCAGTGGCCCAGCGCTCTAGTGAGAGCAAACACAATTAAAACATAGAGCCCAGTGTAGGTATTTAGGGCTTGGTCACTTTGGCAATGAGGTGTGAAATGGAGCGGGAGGGAGCAGCAAGTAGGGAGGGCTCTGCGCCAGCCAGCCCTACAGCCTTTCATTTATATCCTTGCAAGCCTGCCTTCAGAAGGGTGGGGAGCAGGGGGAACAGATTTGAGAGTTTTCCTTTGTTTTTGAGAAGAGGAATCACCTGGCTGCAGGAGGAAAAAATGACAAGAGCTGTTTTGTGCTGTCTCCTCCCTGGCCAGGCAGCATGTGCTGAAGGGTTTGCTCAGCCCCAGGCAAACCCCACCATTAGCTAACACCCCTTTTCGGCTATTTGCCCCAGTCTGCAGGGCTGAGGAGTGGGAGGGTTTGCTCCTGGGCTTGCAGCGGGTCTGGTGCCCACACTGCAGGTGGCAGTGATGCCACCAGGCTGGGGTCATGCCGGTTTGGAAACTTTGCATAAGCCCAACCTGTGCACATGGCAACACTGATGCAGCCTAAAGGAAGTCTTCAAATTTAAAGCAGAATCGTTTTTCATTACTGCTCTCCCCATAGCAAGACTCTTATTCTACAGTGAATGCTTCCTCGTAGCCAAAACTTCCTTCTCACCTCCTTTCGGGTGAGGAGCAGCAGTGGGAGAGGCGCACCAGGAGCTGGGCTGGGTGGCAAGCAGCTCTGCAGCCATCACAGGGCCAGCAGCACCCGGTCCTGGTGCCGTGACCAAGAGTGGTAAGTATGTGCCTGTTTGCCTCGGCTGCCCCAGCTGCCTGCACTGTGTCCAAGCAAGTCCCTGCTCAAGCAGCCAAAACCGCCTTGCTGTGCCTGTGCTCTGCCCACGTTCTGCCCACCCTGCAGGGCCATGGCTCCTTGCATGGGGATCCTCACGGGGAGAAACCGCTTCTGCGCTTCCCTCTGCTGAGCACACAAAGCCAGCACGAGCCTTTGATTTTTCCAGCAGTGGGCTTTGCTGCATGTGGGTATAGGGCTGGAGGGACATGGGAATTGTTATCATCCCTGCGGCATCATCACTGGAGCAATGGTGTGCAGGTTAAGTGACTTGCCCAGGGCCACCTGGGAAGTCTGTACCGTTGGACATCTGAGCTCCACTCGCAGGCTTGCTGCCAGCAGCTTTAATGACCGGTTTCTCCTGTCCCCACACAGGGAAATCAGTGGCCGGTTACATGCCTGTGGTATTCAGGAGGTGCCAGGCTGTGGCTTCAGGCTGTGGCGATAGGAGGACACGACAGTGTGGGAGAGCAGGCGCCCACTCAGCACAGAATTAGGTGTCTAATCACTTTTTCCTTGCCAGATCCCCATGGGCTGTGTTGCATTAGTTTGTCATTTACCCTAGTTTAGAAAAAAGTTCATCCCAGCCCCGTGGGGTGACCTGAGCCACTGTTTTGGGGACAATGGGGATAGCCCTGCTGCAGTCTAGGAGAGGCAGTACAGGCAAAGCAGTACAACCTCGGTGGGCTCTGCAGGGAGCCTGAGCATCCCTGCTCCTGCAAAAGGAGCTGGGGGACCCCTGCTGCTCCCTTCCACCCTGTCTTGACGAGGGTCCCAAAACCAGACTTACCGTCTCGTCTCCTCAGCCTTAGTCTCCCTTTCCCTCTGCGCAGACTCCTGGCCCAGCTGCCATGCATGGCAGGGACATGCCGTGGGGTGAGATGGGACCCTGCCAGCCACGGAGCCAAGGGTGCTGTGGGGATGGTGTCTGTGCGTCACGGCCGAAACAGGAAAGTCTGCTTTGCTAGCCCAGGAACCGGGCGGCCCCAGCAGCTCTGTTAGCCCCACCTCACCACTGACCCAAGAGGTGCTCACGCAGATGAAAAGCCAGCGGGGAACTCCCTGCCAGACCAGGAAGCAAAACCTTCCCTTCTGCTTGTGAGAAGCTGGTGGGCATCGCTTCCAGGCTCAGCAGCCCAGCAGATTTGCTTCTTCAAGTTACCTCTGCAGCGATATTGGGCTGGACCATGTCGCTGCAGACACTCAGCACTTGCAAGGGGATGGGTCCATGTCTGCATCCATCCCAGATGAGCTCTGCACCCAGGGAGCCCAGCTCATTGGCTCCCAGGGGCACGCGGTGGTTTAATGCACCATGTGAGGACCTGGGAAATGCATGCAGCAGTGAGGATGAACAGAGATGCTCAGCTCCAACATGGCAGGGAGGACAGATGGGGCAAAGGGCCGCTGCTTGGGTGGCTCCATCCCCCAGCATCAACTGGAGCAGCACCAGGAACATGGCCGGAAGCAATTTCGCTGGCATCCCTGTCTCACTGAATTTATGTTTGCACACTTCTTCCATTGCTGCCAGTTCAGCAAAGTCAAACCAATAATTTGGGGCAGTGCCAGAAGCAGGGAATGATACTGCAGGTGACCAGTGGCTGACACTGATGTGAGGGGAGAGGCCCCAGAAACCAGACCTGTCCAGCTGAGTCTGCTCAGCTACCCCAGCTCACGGGTCCTGCCAGATTTTCCTGTGGCCACCGAAGAGCTGCCACAATGGGCACCCCGCTGTGGAAGAGGTGCTGGGGCTGCCTCTCAGCCACCTGAAACACAGCCCTGTGTGGAAGCGCTCTGCATTCCTGCTGCTCAGAGGAAAAGTATCATCTCCAGGAGCAGGAGATGTTGTGGGAATGATGCTGCAGCAAACCTCAGTAAGAGGAATGTATAGGTGTCAAAACACTTTTTGCCCTAAACTGGCAGTCCCAGAGGATATATAGGAAAAATGCATAGAGGGGCAGGGGAAAAGGGAACATCCCCAAGAAAATTGGCCAGGGAAAGGGGATTTACACATACATGCTAAAGGCTGAGCATATCAGTAGCTTCTTTGGCAGGAGCCAGGCTGGGGAGGCTGCTGCTCTGGTCCATCATCCAGCACTGAGGCAGGGATGTGCCCTGGCTGGGCAGGAGAAAAGCTGCAGGATGGCAGCCACCCCTCTGTGTCAGCCCCTTGCCTCCAGCCAGCATCAGCCTCGCAGGGCTGGGTGCCGCACAGCGTGTCCAGGGGAGCAAGGTCCCAGCCCAAAAATCACCCCTGCAGGGCATAACAGGCAGCCTCCAGAATAGACGGGAAAGGGGACCTGAAAACATCACAGTAAAATTACAAATGTGGCAAGTCCCCACTGCACCCTGCCACGCTCTGCACCAGCCCTGCTCCCTGGCTCAGCTCCCTGCGTCCACCTGCATTCTCTCCAAGCCGCTCTTGAACAGATCCCCCTACATTTTCGGTCAAAATCATTACGTATTTGAGGGCTGGGAAAACAGAGGTCTGACAGCTCGCTGTAAGTACCATGGCTACAGAAATAGACACCGCTGCAGCGCTTCTGAGTGGCGAACGGCGACTGAGCACAAGCTCCGAGAAGGCCCGAAAAGCAGGACCTGAGCCCTTTCCCCAGGGCGTGCCCGTGTCCCGGGCCAGCCCCCGCAGCCAGGAGCCGGCGGAGCGCTGCCGGGGGCGGACGCAGCCTGGCCCGGGCACGGCGCCAGCCCCGCCGCTGCCTACACATCCCAGCAGGCCGGGAGCGGAGCTGCACCCCGCCTGGCTCCCCCAGCTTCCTGCCAGCGCGGGGAGGGGGAAATATAAACGGCGGCATCTTGGGCGAAGTTTGGCTGCTGCCACCGGACAGGCTGCGCCGGGAGCGGAGGCAGCGCTTGCGGTGAGTTTGGGTTTTTCTCTCTAGCGAAGCGCCGGGGGTGAGAGCTGCTCCGCAGCTGCAGGTGGAGCTGCCGGACCTGCCGGCATCCGCCTGCGACGCTTCCCTGCGCGTCTGGCGCTGCGGGCATGGGGGTGCTCGCTGCGGGGATGTGTGCGTGTGCGTGTGTGCGTATTCGTATGTAAACAACATTGCGGTTATTAGAGGTAGGTAGATGGAAAGGAGAAGTCAGGCTGGGTTTGTAGCACTTGGAACGACAGAGCAGAAATTAGAGGTGGGCGTTCTCCCTCCAGGAAGGGCTGCTCAGCTCCATTGCCTCCTCTCATTTCGTTTTCACTTTTAGAAGAGTGCTTGGCTGAAATTCGGTCAGAAGTAAGCTGCTCTCTGCTCGGGAGAGAAGGGCTGGTGGTTGCCACCATCTGCCCTGCTCTGTTGAAGAAGACCCCTTCCCAGCATGGGGTGTGGATGGAGGAAGCAGAGAGATGCTGAGCATCTCCTGGCTTTCCAGGCACGCCTGGCCGGCGGATCAGCCCTGCCAGCGGGGCTTTCCACTCCAGGAGCAGTTGGGGAGTGCACATGCAAGCATCAAGCCCCCTGGCAATGCCCCAGCTCCTGGGGCTGGCAGCAGCCACATGCATTTCCTACCAGCCCAGACAATGCTTTGCACAGCCACTGAATAAGAGTAAGAATGAATTAAAGAAAATTTGGGCAAAAGAGAGGTCTTCCTAGAGACCCTGGCTTGCCCTTTATACTGCATGCTGGCCTTCGTCAATGCTTGCACAGCACCCCAAGCCAGTAATCAGGTAGGGCATGAACTGGTAAATGAGGTTTTAACCCTCTTACTATTCCCAGCACATCTGTGTAGAACAGTTGTTGCTGCCCCTGCTCTCCAGAGAAACCCCACAGTGTACTTGTAGGAGCTGCTGGGTGGAAATAATCCCCAGGGCATCCCCCTTGGTGAGAATGGGAACAGTTCCCATCCCACAGGCTGAATCCTAAAAGTCAATTTCCAACACTGACTAGTGCATAGAAACAAAGTGTACAGCATGATGGTTACCAAAACCACAGGACCTGGCTGTACAAAAATAAACGTGATTTCTTATTCAGCTGCTAGGCACAGGCAGACCATGTAACCTGCGGTGACTTTCATCTGCCAGACCTGGGTTAGCACAGCCTAGACCAAGACCTTCAGTGTGGGGCTGGCTGGCTGACAGGCCTCTGGAGGGGCAGACCATCCCCATCAGCAGGGTCCCATCCTGCACCCAAGCCCTCACCACTCATCTCACCACTTATTCAGGCCTTTAACAGCTGCAAATGAACTGCTCATCAGTGAACTTGCATATTTGTGGATACAAATTCACTATTCAAACAAAAAAAAATTAGCAAGAAAGGCAAGAGGATGTGAACCAGAAGCCTACCCATAAAATCTGACCTATTTTTGGCTTTTTAGACCAAATCAATCTCCAAGCTCCATTTAAGGTGCATAAAAGCAGATTTATTTTTTGGGAAAAGAGCTTCACAACCACTTTCAGCAGTTCCCCCCGAGAAAAATGCTCTTAGGGGTGCAGGGAAGCAGTGATCTCGGGTTGAAAAGCCACTTTTTCATCATATTTAATTGGACCTATTAGACCAGGTTTTGTCAGGGCAGAGCTGTTGTCAGCAGAAGCAGGTTCATTTGGGCTGCTCCACTTGATGGGTGGGATGTCCCCTGTCTCTTTTCCACTCTTCCTCCTCTCCAGATTGGCTGTATTGTAATGCATCAGTTTAATGGTATATTTTCTCTTTGAGGATGAAAGTCGAAGATGGCAGAGCCTGAAAGCACAGTCATAAACACCCACGTGAAACAGGTAAAAGGTTATTCATTACAAAACACGCATCCTGTATTTCTAAAGCAAGTTTTGCAATGCCACTGCAGGAGAGGATACACCACAACACGGAGCTGTGGTGACCCAAATTGCTTATGCCTATTTTTCAGCAGAAGTGGCCTGTCCCAGGGCTGCTGGGAACCTGGTCCTGATGAAGTCCATGTGATTTCCACGTGGGAAGAGGTTGCAGGGCTGAACCTCCAATTGCATGGACAGGACGGGTGCATTTGCTTACTCGTACACTTTGGAGCGGCTAGGGAGAAAGCAGCAGCTTCTGTACATATATAGAGACTTTATTAGACTCTCCAGAACAGCCACAAATGAAAGGTAAAACCACTAATACCTACAGAAGAACCCAGCAGTGCTCAGTTCAGCACAAAGAGGCGACCATGGCTGTGCTGTGCCCACACACACCAAAATTATGAAACAACCTCCTCTGGTGTGTGCTGTCCTCAGAGCATATGGCACTTACCAGACAGGTTAGGGTTTCACAACTGCCTGCCCCATCCTTGGTGGCCTGAAGATGAAGATTTGGCTTGGTACCTCTTCTCCAAAGGCCCTCTGGCATCAGGAACCATGACACATGGGTGATGTCTCCAATGCTCAACCCCACCATCCTGGCCAGTGGAGCCCTGTGTCCCTCTGCTCACCCCACCTCCCCAAGCTCCTTCTTTGCTGTCCTCCAACCCCTCTTTCCTCCCTGTCCTGCAGAAAGATCCCAGCGAGGCACTGGTTATTGCAGTGACCACCAGAGCCATCTTCGACCTAGAGGAGGAGCACAAGCTCTATCTGGAGAAGGGCAAGGAGGAGTACACAAAGCATCAGCAGGCCAACCAGGACAAGCCCCTGCCTCCGGGCACAGCCTTTGCCTTCATCCAGGTGAGCCCCATGCCTGGCCAGGGCACATGCGGATACTCGCAGGATGGGATGAAAGCTCAGGTTTCCCAGCTTTAGGTCTCAGCTTCCATCACAGGGTGCAGATGTGCCTGTCCTGGCCTCTTGGCCTTGTTGCTGGGCATAGAGACCTGTGCTCCTCTCCAGTCCCATATATCCACCTCCTCACAGTGGGGTATCCTGCTCCCCACCCTCCTGGCAATGGCTTTTGCAGGATAGTTTCTCTGTCTGTCTCTCCATAACTTGCTAGCCTTGCCATAGCTGATGTATGCAGCATGAACCACTCACCTCTCAATTGCAATATAGCCCTGGCAAAGCCCTCTGAAAGAGTCTCATCTTCCCCTCATAGGCAGCACAGTATGTGAACAAGAAGATCCTGGAGAGCAACCCGGCAGAGAAAAACCTCTTTGACATCCTGGTGCTCTCAAACAACAGCCCAGAAAGCGGCGTGCGCATCGTCAACAGTGCCAAGCACTACGGTAAGGTGGATCCCACCCCATGCGGGTAATTGCTTCTCCCTGGGAGGCTGCAAAAAAGCAGATAAGGCATCACAGTGGAGCATCAGTGGCAAGTACAGAGCCAGGGGATATGAAAGGAAGGGGTTCCTTCAGAAACAAGCCCAGTTCCTGCCAGTCCCATGCACCTTGCTCAGGGTGCCAGAGCACACCCAGCACACAGGGTCCTTGGCAGAACCTGGCTCCCTTCGGTTATATCCTTTGTACCGAGGAGTCTGGCAGAATTTTGCACAGCCTGGGTATCCTCAGGCAACTCCAAAAGAAAGAGAGTTCTTGAAAAAAAAATAAGGATCCCTGAGTGCTGTTAGGAAGGTTCATTTAAGGGAGGGGTGAAGGGAATATTTAACTGCACTCTGCAGTTTTGTAGGAACAATAGGGCAAGAAGATGCAGCAGGAATATGGGAGGGTTCCCCACACAAGTACTGGGAAGTGAAATGTGCTGAGCTCTGCAGCAAAGCAGTGAGGGAAGGGAGAGCTGCGAGGAGGATGGAGGATGTTGCCCCATAACGGACTTTGCTCGCATCCCTGACCCACAGGCCTGGAGATCTCAAAGTTCTGCTTCGTCAGCGATGAGGACTCCACGCAGTACCTGAAGTCTCACAGTGTCAAGCTCTTCCTCTCAGCTGACAGGACAGATGTCTGCAATGCCCTCCGGAGAGGTGTGTTCTCCCCTTCATCCCACATCCCCAAACCCGTCACACTTACCCCAAGCAGCTCAGTACGAAGAGGCACCACCAGAGCCTGTGCTCGCACAGAGGCAAGGGGATGAATGGCACATTGGTTACCAGCACAGTCCTGAACAGTTCAGTCCCCTCTTCTGTCCCCACTAGTAGCCTGCAAACACACCAGGGTTTCTCAGATGCCTTCACAAGTCACCGAGTGCTTGATGCATAATTCTGGCTGTAGCTCTTCCATGGGCTGGTCATTCCCTCCCTGACATTTAAGTGCCTGTTGCTGCTCCCTGGATCACTGAGGGTGCATCAGTGATTCCCAAGGTTTTGTGAGGATGCTCTAGAAATTTGCTTTCTTGGTATATGCAGAATGCACTCAGTGATAGATGTAAGCACATGCTTGACCCGGATCAGAGGGAGTGCAGTTTCCCCAACAGCTCTAATGGGGTTAATCACCTCCTTATTAACTTGCTTGGGTATGAGCACATCAGCTGGCCAAGGTCCTTCAAGGTCAGGAGCAAGCCATCTGCAGCCTGGCCTTTCCTTCGCTACACAGCACATTCCTGGAGCCTCCTCGAAGAGCATTGTTGCGCTGACAAGTGGCCTGGGTCCATGGATGAGGACAGCCAGAGAGCATCTTGTAGGAAGGGACCTGTAATTAAGCCAATTACCCCAATCAAGTGGAGGTGCCAGTCCCTATTACTCACATCACACAGGGCTAAACCTGGGTATTAAAGCCAAGCTTGGCAGTGTGAGCGAGCACCAGGAGGTGGGTTGCTCATCCCTGCACCACCCATCATCTCTTAGCGAACCTCAGTGTCTGTCTAGACATCAGTCTCTGATCAGCAGCACTTTCTTGTCCATCCCCATGGGGGGATAACACAGACCTAGAAAGGCTGGGCTGACCTCCACAGAAAGCCCCCTGGCTTGGAGACCCCAACATTTGCAGTGTGGGATGGGGCCACAGCAGATGCACTGCATGGGGAGGGCCTGGCCGTGCATGAGCTGCCCACAGGAGAGAGTGTCCCTCCTGACCCTCACCTCGCTCTGTCTCACAGGGGTCTCGGCAGCGCTTGTCTTCCAGCAGGACGTGCAGGCCCCCAGCACCCCGCTCCGCGTGGTGTTTGACGGGGACGCTGTGCTCTTCTCCGACGAGACGGACCGGGTCTTCCGGGAGCAGGGGCTGGAGGGGGCAGTGCAGTACGAGCAGGCGATGGAGGCCGTGCCCATGGGAGAGGTGAGCAAGCCACCCCACTTTGATGGGCACCCACCATGAGCATCTCTGCCCTGTGGGCTTTGGCATGGGTAGCCAAAAAAGCACAAATCCTTACAGGTTCGCTTTGCATCCACCACTTGTTCCCTGGTGTGGGCCTGATCTAGAGTCCCACTGGAGTTGGCTCTGGCTCAATGTCTTCTATAAGTGAGCATCAGCCCCCAAATATCCAGGGTTGTAGTTAACTCCAATGTCACTTTTTGTAGGCAGGGACCTCTTGCTGTGCAAGTGCCTGGAGAACTCAGGCCCAGAGGCACTGCTCACTGGGATGTACCTTCCTGGTCACTTTGGGTTTAGAATGAATACCACATTACTCACCTTCCTCCCAGACACTCAAGTGCAGAGCACTAGTTCCAGTACTGCCCAATCCTGCACCGCACAGGTTTCCCTGTGTTCTGCAAAACCCCAAGGAGCCCTGAAATGGGAACAAGTAGTTTGTACAGGCACAGAAGATGTCTCCTTATTTCCCACCTACTCCTAAGTGTCTTGCTGTGCTTCCAGGGTCCCCTGAAGGCTTTTGCCATGCACCTTGGGAAGATACGCAAGAAGTTCAGCCAGGAAGAATCTCCCATCCGCACCTACCTGGTGACTGCCCGCAGTGGCCGGGACATGGGTATCCGAGCCATCAAGACGCTCCGGGAGTGGGGTCTGGCCATTGATGAGGCTTTCTTCATGGATGGGGCTCCCAAGGGCCCCATCCTAGCACAGATCCAGCCCCACATTTTCTTTGATGATGGCCTCCATAACATCCAGGGAGCTCAAGATGTGGGTGTACCTTCTGCCTGGGTCCCTTCCTGCTGCTGATGGGCTGCAGGCCGGCAAAACTCCCTCTCAGCAGCACAAAGGACTGGGCCAGGTGAAGGCAAACCTGCTGGTGGAAAGGGAAGGATTTCCTAATCTGCAGCAAGCAAGCCTCAGGGAAAGGGTGCAAGAGCATCGCATGAGAGCACAGACTACCAGGCACAACTTGATGCTCATTTCTGCTCCTGATATGAGGTCCTTTAGGCCTTAGGATAAAGCCAAAAAATGCAACTACTCCAAGGAAGGAAGGACACCTTTGCTGTGACACTGAGGACTATCTCCTACCTACCCAGTAGGAGCTAGGGACTTTTTTGCAGAGAAATAAATGAAACTATTGCCCCACACGAGCTAAAGGAAGCATGAAACCAAGCACTAAAAATGCTAGCTTTGGCTGTGCACAGTCTCCAAGGTTTATGCACAGGACCTCGGCCCAAAGGAAGCCCTCAAGTCTCTGCCTCACCAGACATACACAGCTTGGTTTCCTGAGGCAGCTGATGTGCTAGCAAGCCCTTTAGGCAGCTCCAGCCAAACTCAGCAGAGGGAGAAAGACTTCATAGCTGTAAAGGACCTACAAACTTTTAAGAAATGGGTGACCAGGTTGAAGAAAGAAAACCCAAGCTGTTCCCCCTTATAGATGAGATTATAGCGCATGTCACCTTTCCTTAGGCATGCAGGCTGCTCACAGAGTGCCCTTAGGAGACGCAGACCTGTAGGACATTCAGCTCCTGGACCTGCAGGAGGTGGCCCAGGGACAAGGCTGCAACCCAGGTCTGAGGTCCATCCAGGAGACCGAGCTGCCATGTAGCTGCGGCATTCTGCCAGGAGAGGGCACAGGACAGGGGCTGCCTGCAGCACAAGCCGTGCAGGGGCCAGGGCTGCAGACCATCACCCCGGGGCCAGGCCAGGACTGGGTGCCAGGGCCTGAGCTTCAGTGGGTCTCTAGGGCCATGGGAGGAGGGCAAGGGGGGTGGTCCTGGAGCACTGGAACAGGCTGCCCAGAGGGGTTGTGGAGTCTCCTCTGGAGACATTCCAACCCCACCTGAATGCATTCCTGTGTGATCTGCTCTAGGTGAACCTGCTTTAGCAGGTGGGTTGGACTAGGTGATCTCCAGAGGTCGCTGCCAACCACAAACGTTCTGTGATTCTGTGTGAGTGTTCAGGGCATATGGAGTCCCTGGGCGTGCTCAGGACCCTGCCTGGCACCAAGCCATGCACTGTGCACTGGTGCCTCTCCTCCAGCAGTTTGGACTCCGCTCATAATTTTCCTGGGGAGCAAGCAGCCCCTCAGGATTCATTTGCAGGTTTCTTTCCCCAGAGCTGGATGTGAGCAGTTGCCACTAGAGGCCGCTGTGCTGCCTGGGGATACAGCACCCTGGAAGCCCCAGGAGCTTCCCAAAGCCGCCTCATAATAAATACAAACCGGCTGCTTTGGGCAGTGCCTGCTGGGTAGCAGTGGGATTAAGGACGGAGGAGATAAAGATGACGGTGGCTTAGTTTTTTTTAATCTCAGCGTAATCAGAAAGTTTTCACAAGTGTCACTCTCACCAATGCTTTTTTCTCCCCAATAAATAAATAAATGAGCATCCCCGTGTGAGCGCTTGTCCCTCACACCCACATTCAGCAGCATGAGAGGAGGGATGGGATAACTCGGTTCTCCTTTATGGACATTTGGTTCTTTTATCCAGTATCGTATGTATGCATTGAGCTGGGTTCAATAGACAAGAAACCTTCAGTGGGCTTTGGATTCGTTGCCTGCTGAGCTTCTTGCACCCCCATACTTATGCCCTTCTGCTACCCTGGGCTTGGGGGGCCCTGCAAATCTCACCCTGCCAAGGGGAGCTGCTGGCCCTACTGTGCTACTGGCATGGGTCCTGTCCCTGCCACCATGGCCACCACGCACGGCCAAACTCAGGGCAGAGCAGGGCTGGCATGCCCATGCACAGGGTTTCACAGGGAAGCCATCTCCAAAGATACAAAGGCCAACAAGGTTTTGGCACTGGCAGTCTGGCCCTAGGCCTTTTCACTCAGTCCAGATGCTGAAATTAGATGTCTCGAGGTAACAACAGCAACAACATTAGCTACTCATCATTCGCTAATAACGCTAAGTACCCGTCAGCCTCAATCACTGAGCAAACATTAATTACGTGATGCTCAAAATATTCCCGGTGAGCAAGTGCGGGTGTTCTTCCCACTTTTATGCAGGTCAGATACCACCAGGCTCAGTGCAAAGAATCCAAGCACGCATCTCCAGCCCTGCTCATGGTGCACGGCTGGCTGCTTCGGTGGCGACATGGACCTGGCGGTGGTGGCACTGGTGGTAGTCCTGGGCATCCTCTGCCACTCTGGCCCACCACTTTGGCCAATGTCTGGCAAGCGCCAGCAGGAGCTTGGTCAAGGCCTTGGCTGAGAGGGAATTTGCTGAGTCAAGGGTGGTGGGGACAGGCACACGTGAGCCTTTGCAGGATGTGAGCTGCTGAGGAAGGGGGAAAGCACCGCGTGCCTTCCTCCAGCACTGTCAGCACAGCGGGATGACAAGGCAAAATGTGCCCAAAATGGGAAAAAAGGAAGGAAACTCAGGGTTTGCAGGATTGCACCATATGGGGCCAAGTGCAGCTGCTTTGGGCCATTGCTCAAAGTTGCAGCATCAAAACTGCCCTTTATTTTCCTACTCCAAAGATGAAGCATCAAAAACACCCTCTGGCAAGAACTACTGCAGCTTCACTCCATGCTGCAAGGGCAAACATCTTGTTTCTGACTTGGAGACATCTATAATAATTAATGGTTGGGATGTTCCTCGGGTCTTGGCATTTCAGTCTCCCTCCTTCAATGGGTTGCTGGTGCCCAGGGGTCTCCTGCTGCAGCTAGAGCCCAAAGGGGGATCAGTGCTGGATAGGGTTGCAGGATGCTTCTCTAAAATTTACCTCAGGTTTGGGGGACCAGGGCAAGGCAGGAGCAGGTCACACTACCATGTCACCCACAGGTACAGGCTGCCTTTAAGCTCTGCTGGGTTTCACACCTTTCCATTCCAGGAAAAGAAACGAAGGAATGCAAAGGGGTGCAAAGAGGTCCAAAGGGGACCCCAAGAACCTGCACTTGATTCTGGCCATTGCTTTTCAGCAACCGCATACAGGGTTGGAGTTCCCCCCAGCACTGACCCACCACTGCTTGGGACACCCCCATGACACCCTGCCTGTGTGGGGAAGGAAGTGGGCAATGCTCCGCTCAGCCACAGGCAGGTGGCTGCCTCCTGCACTGTCCCCAGCCCTGCCAGCAGTGCCAAACAAGCAGCCCTTGTTTCGGGGGGGACGCGTGACCCCAGGGATTGGAGGCTGCAGCCAGCTGGTCCCATGGAGTTTGCAGGAGACCTTTGCCCAGGAGTGTGCCCTTAATCCTCCACTCACTGCACTAGTCAGAGTTGCAATGCTAAAAAAAAAAACCAAACAACTTAGCACTATGAGAAAGAAAGGAATTTTTTTATGAAAAGGTGGTGCTGCAGGAATGGAAGGCTGACAGATATTTAGCTGCTAACAGACATCTGCATCGGCAATGTCTGAGTAGTTTGGCTTTATTGTCTCCTGGCTGTGGCAGGAGAGGATGCTGGAGACTGTCAGACCTGGGCACAGCTGTGGTGTCCGGCAGCGATGCTCCCGCACCTCCCTCCACCCATGACCTACAATCACATTCAGCCACAAGCATGGGGCGAGCATCTTCACATTTTTCACTTAACCCTAAACCACCCCAGTGGCAGAGCTCCTTGGGAAAAACTCAGAGGTTCACAGCCAGAGAGGCTGAGATGCGAAGTCCCATGCTGCAAATAATTATTAACACAGTCTTTTACGTGCAGAAGCTCAGAGAGGGGGTGTGCAAAGCCACAGACTGTGTTTGCCAAGGTACTTAAACGTGAGTTCAAGATCATAACCCCAGGCAGGCACATTGGAAAATGCTGGCTGCGGTAGCAAGTGAAGCCAGTGCTCAGGAGAAAGGTGACAATAAATAGGTGGGGATTAAAAGCCTTTATGGGCATATTAACTAAGCAGCACCTGCCCCAGGAGGTCAGGACTGATTCACCAAAGAGGAGCTGGATGGTTGCTCCCACTCTGTGGAAACACATTGCAATTTTAAGCGAATCCTTGGATCATCATGAGGTGTTGACCTTTGTCTTTCCAAGCCCACCCTCCTCCCAGGACCAGAAAGCTAAATTGCTTTGGTGGTTTGTCACGTGGAGAAGAAGTAATTGCATAAATGATGGTTTTCTTGAGGCAACTTCAGCTGGAAATTAAATGAAATAATTAAATGGCATCAAGAGCTGGCGAAGAAAATGAGATGGATAGCATGCTTGGATGAGGCTGGAGGCACTTCTTGGCATTGTGCATGGAGGATACCTCCTGTGAGCCGATACCGCCTGCCCCAAGCTGGGCTCGCGCAGCCCTAGGGACCGTGGTAGGGATTGCTCAAGGTGGGCGACGAGGTGAGTTGGGTCCTGGTGCTCCTCATCACATCCTGGCGTGGGAGTTGATGAATTGGTGCCATCACTGCCACTTACCACGCCATCCCGTCAGCCGCCGGTCACGCTGCCTGCTGCCGATGCCTGCCGGCGTTGTTGTTGCCCATCCCCAGCAATTTCAGCTTGCTGCAAAATAACTCGGGTGAGGCAAACACCCTGAGGAGCAGCCGCGGCCAGCAGCTGGGGTGAGGCAGGTCCCCTCCTCCCTGAGATGGGTGCCAGGCGTGTCCCCGGCCATGGGGGAGGACGGGCCGGGGGATGCGGAAGGATGTCCGACGTCAAATGGAGTCAGGTGCGGGGCACGGGAGTGGCGGGGATTTGGGCAGGGCCACACAGCGTGTGGGATGCGGGGACAAATGGTGCTGTATTTGGCAGCAGCTGGGCGAGGCATGGCAGCGTACGAGTAAGCCCTAAAGAAGACATCAGGGCAGCTCACAGGCTTAAAGACCATAGGCCTTTTGCTGCAGAAAGCCTTTTCATTTTTTTTAAATAGCCAGAGGAAAGGCTTGAAGAGCAGGATATGATGGAGAAGGTCCACTGGGCTGAAAGCATGCTCCATGAGCACCCCACGCTCAAAGGCTGCTGTAAACAGCATGGGGGATGGAGCCATGGTCAGGGCTCCTGCCCATCATGACACACAGCCGTGACACCTGGCCGCCAGAGAGCTGCGCTCACCTGCCACTGGGATCAGCGTTTGCAGTGTGAGAGACACCAAGGAACAACTACCACCCAGTCTAAGCCTTTTGCAACTCCACTTAGCATCTCCCTGAGGTCACGGAAGCCCATGCTGGCAGCCAAAGAATGTTTAAGCAGGCTGCCAGCCAGCTCTGCCTCCAAACCAGCTCCAGCCAGCCAGCACCGACAGACCAGGAATTGCCACCACCCGTGATTCCCAGGACATCTCCCCCAGTGCCTGCAGCACTGGGACATGGTGGCGAGGGCCTGAATGAGTCCCTTTGCCATGCTCAGTGCAACCCCTCCTCTGCTCCTGAGTTTCCCATCAGTCAGAGCTGTTACTAAAGCATCTTCAGGTTCGCTTTTGCAGGTATCACCCAGAAAAAGGGTGTAATTTGGGATGTACCAGTGCCACTGGAAAAAGCACCCTTGCCTTGCAGACTACATCTGTTTAGGAAATGGCGTTGGGAGTGGGAGAGACCCTGGCACTGTGCCGGGAAAAAGTTACCACCGCTTCGCTCGGGGGCTTGGGGCTGGTGAATCAGGCCTTGCTAATTAGTGGCATCCAGCAGCTTCACATCGGCCCCAGAGTCAGGGTGTTTGCAACCAGACCTGCCTGGGCTTGCACACCTCTAAGCTCTGCTCAGCTCAGACCAAAGAATAGTTTTCTTTTTTCCTTCAGCAAGAAGCTTCAAAACCCTGAAAACATTTTTCTGAACTTGAAGCCAACATCCATCCTCTAGAAATCCTACCTGCAGTTTTGCATTTAACACCTCTTGGCCAAAAAATAATCGGTGTTTCTGAGCTGAAGCTTTCCTTGCCCTTTAGGTCATTGCAGTCTGGGGTGTGGCTACCACTGTGATAAAGAAATTAAATAAATAAAAACAAACACGGAGGAAAGGATGAAGGGAAGTGCACGGCCAAACGCAAGGAGAAGGAGGCTGCCACAGCATCCCTGCCAGAGCACTGCCAGACTGCAGGAGGGGGAGATGGCAAGAGCCACCCCAAAAAACAAAGTGTTTGAAACTAAGTGATGTCAGGTCCCCATCTGCATGGCAAAGGGCAGGTGGCACACCCTAGCATTACCCACAGAGAGGACCCTAATCTCCTGGGGCTGGGGCTGGGGTGCACTCCCCGCAGGAGCCGCCGAGGCTGAGTCACCCGACCTCCCTCTGGGAATCCTCTCCGGCAGGGATCAGGGTTGCGAAAGCGTCGCCCGCTCCCAGGGGTGCGTCACCCCACACCCACGGCTGCGGCTGCTGTGGCCAGCACTCCAGCTCACCCCTGTCCAGGGAGATAGAACAGCAAGGAAAAGGGTTCGTCCACCCTGCCAGACATAGGAGGGACACATCTCTTGGCCATCTCTTGCATATCTCTGCCTGCTCCAGATGCCTCAGCTGCAGCACTCCAGGTCATGCTCCACAAACAGGGAAAAACGTGTAAAACCCCCTGACCCCAGCCTATTTGTTGAAGATAACAAGGTGCAACTCTTGTGGTTCAAGTCTACAGGTCCAACTCTCATGGTTCAAGTCTATAAATACCCAGACGTGCTTCTAGCTCCTGGTTGCACCTCTCAAGGCCTTGACACCAGGGCAAACATTCCACAGAGGTGCTGAGGGAGCCTGAATGCAGAAATCCTGGCTCTTTGCTGGGGCCACGAGTCCTCCGGTGTGCAGGCACAGCAGTGTCAGCTCTGAAACCACCAGTGCCAAGGAAAAACATGGACCTGCTGGAGAGGGCCCAGAGGAGAGCCACAAAAATGATCAGAGCACCTGGGGGCTGAGAGAGTTTGGGTTCTTTAGCCTGAAGAAAAGAAGGCTCCAGGGAGACTTTATTGCAGCCTTTCGGTACTTAAAAGGGGCCTATAAGAAATATGGGGACAGACTTTGTAGCAGGGCCTGTTACGATAGGACAAAGGGTAACGGTTTTAAACTAAAGGAGGGGAGATTCAGGCTGGACATGAGGAAGAAATTTTTTACAGTGAGGGTGGTGAAACACTGGCATAGGTTGCCCAGTGAGGTGGTAAATGCCCCATCCCTGGAGACATTCAAGGCCAGGCTGGACGGGACTCTGAGCAACCTGATCTAGTTAAAGATGACCCTCTCAGTGCAGGGGGGGTGGACTAGATGATCGTTGAAGGTCCCTCCCAACCCAAACTATTCTATGATTTTACGATTAAACACTCTGGGGATGAACCCTCCGGTCCCTTTCCATCCTGCAAGCACCCAGGCAAGGATCAGTATTGTAATGTTCCCTGACACAGCCCCATCTTACCTTTTTCCCAGTAAACCATTGGGAAGTATCTGGGCTCACCAGTGTGATGGACATGTAAGTCGCTCAGAGAAGCACGTCTGAAAGCAGTGACCATCTTGTGCTGGTGCAAGAGCAGCTCTGGATGCAGACACAAGCCCTGCTACCACAAAGCCCAGGCAAAGGCTCGTTCATAACAGCTTTGCTAACAGCAAAGATTGCCCTTAATCCCTTGGAATTCAAAAAACAGACACAGACTGGGTCCAGACTGCTTTACCCTGCTGAAAGCCTTCCCTCTGCAGTGTGTGACAGTACAGGTCTAGCATGGTGTGCCTATCTTTGCATGCCAGAGCCCACCCTGTAGCCGTGGGATGCTGGGAGAGACCGGCAGGACTGGAAATGCTTGCAGAGGAGCTGCCGTAGGTGCCCCAGCCCGGGGTCCAGGTGCATGTTGCCCAGCCAGCTACATTTCCCGACCACTTCAAAGAGGAGGAAGGAAGGCTGGTACCACCGGCTCCACCGTGGGCTCCGGCAGAGCCTGAAAGGGTGTAGAGGAGCCCCAGGCCTGGCGTTAGGACTACCCCTTTTGTCTGCAAAGCACATTTGCAAAGGGGTTTAAAGCCCTTGGAGAGGATGGTTTTGCTTGGATGGCACTGCAGTTGGGTTAGTTTATGTCTGACCTGCTGCCACCTGCAGCACTCAGTGCTGAGGCTGATGGTACCCAGGGGGACAAGAGGAGGATACCCCCAAGCCAGAGCCCATCGCAACAGTGATGCCTCTGGAGTCAGGCTACAGATGCTGAGGACCCACCACGCCTTGGCCTCTCGCCCAAAAAGAGCCACACAGGGTTTTGCTGAGTCATGCAACGCCGCGGGGCCTGGAGAGTGCCGGGTTTTGCTGACTCAGGGTCAGTGGCATTCGCCTTGACCACAGGCCCGCAAGGCAGGAGGGAAGCGGGGGCTGGTCAAAATAACGGGACCCAGCGGGCTCAGCCAGTGCCTCTGGCCATCGCTCTGGAAAACCCCATCCCTGTGGGTGCCGTGTCCCATGAGAAGGTGGCAGGTTTCCCGATACCCCCAGCTTAACCAAGGCTTGGCAATTTGGACGCCTAGTGGGACAAGACACAGCCTACAGCAGCAGTAGCCCCTAAAAACACTCCACACAGGCAGCAATCCGGGGTGGTGGGTACAGACCTGCGGAGTGCTGTGTGAGGCTGTGGGAGGATGGAAGAGGCTTGTGGAGGGAGAGTGGGGAGTAGATGGCGCGAGCGAGGTGCCAGTGGTATGACACAGCAATTTTCCAGAAGTTGCATGAGCATAAAGGAGGTGGACAAGTGACGGGGACCCTGCCACGAAGCCAGGGGTTCCCCACCCCAGCAGTGCCCAGCTCGTCCCATGGGCCGCTGCTCTCCTGTCCCCAAGGCTGAGCACAAGCAGGAACAGAAAGCAAACAGCCCTGACCCTCAGGATTTGGAAGGGAAGTGTCTGTAAATCCGATTTTTTTTTTTTTCCAGCTGGTCTCGTGGCTGTAAGAGCTCAATCGGGGTGAATGAGGCAGAGATTAGCTCTGTCCACTGCCTCCCAGGCTGGTGGGGTGGCACCTCTGAGCCCTGCCACAACACCCCAGGGGTGGCAAAGAATGTTCCCCGATGCTCAGCCCTGCATCCTGTGGTGGGGGGACCTCAGGGTCTGCTGGTGGCTAGTGGTCCCTGGGCTGTACCTGGCACCAGCATTATCCTCTATAGCCATAGGTGGCCTGGTACTGCCATGGTGGCATTTCAAAGGGTGGGGGGCAAATCTGGCTTGGCAACCCCCCTGGTGTACCCCAAACAAGCTATCATCCAGAATATGCCTGCCTCCCCCCAAAACCCCAGCCCAGAAGGATGATTCCACCCAAACCAGGGCTGTTCTGGGGTCAGGAAGAAGCATGGGGCTGGCAGGCTGCCACAGCCCCCATTGGCCAGGGGGTGCAGACATCCCCGTGGGCCTGCCTGCAAAATTAAACCCACGGGTGACAGTGGGTGGGTGGCCGCGGCCTGTGAGCAGCCGCGGGCTCCTGGCCGGCTGAGCCGCTGCCGTGTCAGGCTGGGGGGCGCTGCTGGCTGGGGGCTGCAGCCCCCGCGCCGAGGTGAGAGAGAAAAGCCAGAAAACCTGGAAGGAACAAAACGGGCAGAAAGGAAGCCAAAGCCGCAAGGAGAGCAGGCACGCGGGGCCGGCCCCCTCGTGATCTCCTCGGCGCTGTTTGTGCCCCTGTCCCGGAGGCTGAGTCACGGGCCTGCCGCCGGGGGTCACCCGGGGGCCGGGGGCGGCACCCCGGCCCGCACCCCCACGTGACGGGGCCGGCGGCCGCTCGGGCCGTCAGCTGACTCGGCGGCGCTGCAGCGGGGCGGCCGCGCCTACAAAAACAGGGCGGGCGGGACCCGGCGCTGTCGCGGCCTCTCAGCTGCGGGATCCTCCGGGCGCCTCACCCCCAGCCAGCACCGCCATCGCCGCCATGGGCCCCCGCGGCCTGCTCCTGCTGCTCGCCCTGGCGGGGCCCTGCGCGGCCCTCATCAGGTGAGCCCCGGGGCGCTATCGGGGTCTGGCTGAGCCCCCCGGCGGGGTGGGGGCCCGGGGGACGTGCGCCCAGGTGCTGGTGCGGTGGTGGCCTCCAGCCGGCTCTCGCGGCCCCCCCCTCCCGGGGCCGCGGCCTCCCCAGGCCCCCCATTAAACCCGCTGGGACTCGGGGGGGGCTCAGGCCCTGCCCATGGCGGGGGCTTGCCCCGGCTTTCCCGGTGACCTTTGGCGGCCACCTGCCCCCCTCACCGCGTATCCTCTGCTTTGGGAGAAGTGCTCGGCACAGCACGGGGATCTGGCACGGGGTGCTGGGGGGAGCCCAAACCTCATCCACCCCATGCTGGTGGGTCCCCTGGTTTCAGTGGAGCTGCGCCAGCCCTCTCCCCGGGAGGACACCCACACACGCTCCCCCTTTAACAGGTGGGTGTTTGCCTTTCCCCTGCAGGATCCCCCTGACCAAGTTCCCCTCCATGCGGCGGGTCCTGAGTGAGGTGGGCAGCGAGATCCCGGACATGAATGCCATTACCCAGCTCCTCAAGCTCAAGCTGGGCTTTGCTGACGACGTGGGAGAGCCCACCCCGGAGATCCTGAAGAACTACATGGATGTGAGTAACCTGCTGACCACTCCCCACACTGTGGCAAACCCCAGTGCGATGCTGGCAGACTGGCCATCGCTTCTGAGGGTACCTGTCCTGGGACGGTGGGGGGACGTAGCGTCACTGTCTCACCACAGCTGGGAAGGTGAAGGAGAGAGAGATGTTGATCCCACAGGAGAGATTTATGCACCCCCATGTCTTGGTGGGTCGTTGCTGAAAGTTGCTTCCCATCATTGCTAGGCTAAAAATACTACTACTAATAATAATTACAACAATAAACAGCCCACTGCCACCCAGGCAAGAGCTTTGCAGCTTCTCTGACCTGTTTCCTTTCCCCTGTCACAAATTAACAATCATAAATAGGAGCCCTCTTGCTTGCAGTCCTTCCTAGCATCTCTGGCATGTTTGGGCTCCACTTTCTGAAGATAGGGGTGTATAAATGGTGCTCCACTCCGTGGGGTGCTGGGGCATAAAAGAGCCAAGCATGGGGCAGGTGGAGAGGGCTCAGACTGTGCACCAGCTTGCTGTGGGAGTGGGTATGCTGAACCCTTCCTCTTGCTATTGTTCATCTTCTGCATGGCCTTTGGAAAAGCTACTCTGTACCTCCATCTTCTCGGCAGCTTAGGGACTGAAGGGACCTTCATGGTGGAAGCAGTGATAAGAGGAGAAGCCAGATAAAGGACATGAGGTTTGCCCTTGCCCAGCTGCCAAACACATGCAGGGTTTCCTATTTCTGGGTTCCCTGCTGGGTATCCTTGTGGCTCTTGGGGGGTGTGAGCATTGGCCAGCAGAATGAAGCTGCTGTGTTAATTCAGGATCTTCCCCCCTATTCCTTTTCCCTAGGGGCTCTTGTCACCCAGCCTGCACTGTCCTGTCAGGGCTGTGCTGGGGAGGGCCACCGGTGTTTTAATGGTGGTGTTGAAAGCCAGAGCACTAGTGGTTGCACCACGGCATTGTCTATTACAACCACTGCTTGGGCCACCACTTAGGGAAAGACTCTGCTCCCTTGTCACAAGGAGACCAGCCCAACCTGTGCTGGGAGATAAGGGACCGTTGGGTCCCTCCCAGCCCAGCTGAAAAACCTCTTGCTACTGGAGGAGCTGTTGGGATGAAAGGCACAACCTCCCCTAGACTGCCCTGTATGGTCCCCACCAGCCCTTGGGACCCTTCCTGCGTCTGTGTATGTGATGTACAGGGCCCTTATACCAGGGGTGCATTTTCAAACCCCAGCAATAATTTCAGAATCACTGGAAGCAAGTGCTGCTTCCCCATTATGGTTAATTGTGATGGATTATTAATTACTCAGTGTGCAACCCCTGCGAACTAAGCGCACAGGAGGTGAGCAGCTTTGATAATCCTGTTTTCTTCCCCACCCTCCCACCCCCTCCCTTTAATTAGATACACGAGGAGTTTGGAAAGGCCATAGGCTGACTTCCCTTTGCAGCAGCCTGTTCTCCAGGCCTTGATCCAGCTGCTTGCTAAGCATGACATGGCTCTCTGCCCCTTTGGGAGGGCTGGGGAAAAATGAGTCCATCTGACACCTGCCAAGCATTCCTTATTTGTTTTATCCCCTCCAGATAGAGGGATGCCCTACTAACATCTCAGTCAGCCAGGTTTCTTTCAGTCTCAGCAGAAATGCGCTCGCAGGGCAGAGGGGTATCCATCGGATAGCTGTGTGACATGGACTTCTTCTAAACTCTCACCCCATAGCCCTAAATCCTTCTCTGATGGTGTTGCTGATGCCCTTTTCTCCCTCCAGCTTCTCCAAAGTCTTCTGATGGCCACAACTGAGCGTTTTATTCTGCCCCACCCCAGGGACTTGCCAGCTTGCCCTGAAAGCCCCCACAGCTGTACCTCCACCTGCAGTGGGCAGAGCTGCTGCTCACTGCAACTCACAGTTCCTCTGCAAACTCGCCAGCAAAGCAGCTTCCCAGCCAGTTTCACCTTTTCAATAACGCAGGTGTTTTGCTTGGCTTTGTCCCATCTTTTTTCTCATGCCTGTAGTGATCTGCGTGCCGGCCTCTAGACCTTCCCCCTTCTCTTCTGCCCTGTTGCCCTGTGCCGGAAGTCCTCCCCCGCAAGCACCCATCCCACTTCTCTCCAATTTATCCTTTTCACGCATTCTGTAATGAGATGTGAACAGCGAAAGGGAGCCTCCCTTCCAGAGGACAAATGCTGGGAGCCCATCACTGCTAAAACCAGGAGGAGAGCAGTATCTAGTTAAGAAGCTGGTTCCTTTTTCAATCCTAAGAGATTTTTTTTTTTGGTCTTTAATCCCTGTTTTTACCTGGCTGCCTCTGATCATAGCTTCCTTTTCCTGCTTTGCAGGCCCAGTACTACGGTGAGATTGGCATTGGGACCCCCCCTCAGAAGTTCACTGTGGTCTTTGACACTGGCTCCTCCAACCTCTGGGTGCCATCTGTGCACTGTCACCTGCTGGACATTGCCTGCTGTAAGTGTCACTGGTGCCAGCCATGGCTCAACAGCTTATCCTTCACCACAAAATGCAGATCCTGGCATTGCAAGGGGAGAAACTGAGGCATCAGCATGAGCAGTCTTTCCAGAGGCTGATGGGCTCTGTAGGGTCAGAGCTGGAAATAGGATCTCAACCCCCTGCATCCATCCTTCATTACTCCCTTCCTGTTTTTATCTCTCTGCGTCACCCACACACGGCTTCAATCGCTCCCCAGCTGCCTTAGCCCTGCAGCTGGGGAGCAGCATCACAGGTTGTGATGTTTCTCCCCAAATTATAGACTGACGCTGCTGTTGCCCCATTGCGAAATGCTGGTGGAAAAAAAAAAAAAAAAATCAGCCTCTTGCCAGATCTGATAAAAACTGTCCTAGTTTCTGGTTTATTGCTGCATGGAACATGTGCCTGCATGTTTATGGATTTATAATTAACAAGAGCCAGGTAGGCACAATGAGATGAGAGAATGTCTTAGGGACTACAAGTTTTTTTGTTTTGTGAAATTCCTATGCAAAAAACCTCTACAACTGAAGGTGTCAAACCCAGCTATGGCAAAATGCCATTTAACAACCAGAAGCTGTGCTGCTTAAGCAGGGTAGAGAAACCTGTGGAGCCAACAAATGCAGCCATGAAAGGTGGCCCACAGTGCTCACTGGGGATAGGGAGGAAATTTGGACTTCTTATATGGCAGTGTAGTGCCCAGAGAGGAGACAAACGTTTTTGTATATGTGCAATGAGATTTAGGACACTGGTAGGGTGGTGAGGTCCAGATCTGGTCTGTCTTGGGGGTTCTTGATCTGCAGTAGGGAGTTGGTTTCTCAAGGCAGTGGCGTGGGACGTGCCGAGACCAAAGGGCTTGTTTTACGAGTATGCAATGAGTCTAACCTCCTGCCAGGCTGGGATCCAGACACCCCTGCCGGGGAAGTCCCCGTATGGCATGCTGGTTTCTGTAGGGCTCAGCTGGTTTGTCCTCTGCCGCTGTCTGCTCTGCTCAGCGAGCAGCTACAGAGCCGGGCTGGCTGAGCTCACCATGTGCCGCTGCCCAACTCGTGACTCAGGAGGAATCTGCAGAGGAGGAATCTGCCCAGCCGTGAAACCAGGGATATCTTACAGTTCCCAACCCTTCCAAGGAGAAAAGCAGGTTGGACTAGGGGAAAATCCTTCTCCTCTGCAAATAAAAGAATATTTTGAGCCCTCTCTGCACACACACACACACACAAAAAAAAAGGTATAAAAACATTTTTAGCTAGTGTTAGTAAGAAACAGATAAATCTATAAAGTGAAAATGTTAATGCCCAGCACAGGCTGTATTTACAGCCACCCTGGTTCTCCATGGCACAGGGGGGGTTGTTTCACTCTGCTGTCTAATGCACCCTGACACACCAGCAGTGTAGCCTCTGGCTCTTAATACCTGGTGGCCAAATCTGATTTAAGAGCCAAATTGGATCTGCCCACCTAATCCCCCAGACATTGGAGATGCTTAGTTAAGCATTTCAGGCTTGACGACTGCCAGGTTCAGGCCCACCTTTGCATTGTTGAGTGTCTGTGTGTCCAGAGGAGCTGGGTGTTGTGGGGTTGGGTATCAGGGAGCCCTAGGTTTGAAGGAGCACTGATGTTGTATGTCTCCCTGTGTCCCCTTCCCTCGCTGCAGTGCTGCACCACAAGTACGATTCCTCCAAATCCAGCACCTACGTGGAGAATGGCACTGACTTCGCCATCCACTATGGGACGGGGAGCCTCTCTGGGTACCTCAGCCAGGACACTGTCACAGTGAGTAGCAACTGCCCTGGGCTGCCCCTGCCTGCTTTCAGCAGAGAGCTCAAAGCTGTTTGATATCAATGGGTATCACTTCTTGAGTGTCCTACTCCTATTGCGTATGCTTCAGCACCATGTTTCCAAGTGGTTTGAAACAAGGTGGTGGTGATGATGACCAAGGCAGGCAGGGAAGGGGGAAGGTATTAATCAGCAGGTCAGCAGGCTAGGAGCATGGACCACATGCACGGTGCCCTGCAAACATGGTCTGTGGTCATCCCGCCAATTCTTTTCCCCTGAAACCAGAACTTTCCAAGCCCAAGAGTGTGCCACGACTGCAGGCAGCTGGTGGTGCCCAGCTTGTTCCTGGCCAATATCCATGTGGAAGTGGACATTCATGCAGGCAGCTGCCCAAAAAACAAGCAGAATGGGCTCTTTTCAGCCCCGTCCTGTTCTGGTGTCAAGGATGGTGTTGATGTTTGCAAAGATTGTGTAACACCTGGGGTGGGTTCCCCAGTACCGTTCAGGGCCCAGCCTGAGGGATCTGGGTTGCTGGTGGTTGCTTCCCTTTGTTTCCTTTTCAGCAGGCAAAGGCTGAGCTTTCTGCCCTGCGAAGGGCACGCACCTTTCATGACTGCCTCCCAAGTAGAGATGCTTGTGAGAGTTTGCCAGCTGCTGAACATCAGCAGCACATGTGCTCCCAGGTTACTTGGTCTCTTGTCAGGGATATGCTTGCTTCACCGGGGGAAGACAAAGCAAAAGTTTTGAATAAGTACAAAAATCTAAGGATTTGGGATTTTCAGTATTAGGTTCAGCTGAAAAGTATGGGCTTATCGGTTTCATCAGGATCAAAAGAAAAATATCCAAGAGAAACCCAAAATGGGTAGCTCATGCAAGGAGCGTTCTTTAGCCTATCCTTATAGCAGGAAAATTTCAGGCTAGCCTGGAAGCACCAGCTGTTGCCTCTGTGCCACATCCGAAGACACCAGCAGCTCAGGCTGGGTGCAGGTCCCTCTTGGAGGGAGAAAGCTTTTGATGGGCTTGGTGAACCCTGAAAATCAGTGCAGACAAGGCTGGTGGGGGGAGCCATGAGGAGTTGCCAGCAGCTTTGCACCTCTGGTTTTGTTCTCTGCCTCCTGCAGCCCACTGACCTTTGGAACCATTTCAATTTTGTTTCCATTTATTTCCTGCATCCCTCAGTTCATTTAGAAACACCCCAACAAAAAAATGCTGCCCATCTGAGCCTTCCCACAGCTCTCGCCAGGTGAAGGCACCCTGCACGTAGCATTAATGAATTCTCTTGCATTAGGTTTGCAAAATAGAGACAGAGCAGGTGGAGGCATCTGCATTTGTCCCAGTAATGGAGCGGCGCAGAGAGGCAAACAGCGAACTTTATTGTCCTGTGAAAGTGTGGGCTGGTTTAGGCACTTTCCAGCTTAATGCAGGGGCTGAAGTGAGTCAGAAGGAAAATTGCAGCTTTTTCTTTCTTTCCTGGTTTGTAATTATCACCCTAATGCCTGCTTGCTAATTAGCTCTCCCGTTTCCAGCGGCTCAGAGGAAGGATTTTGTGCCTAAGCTTGTTTGGGAAGTGGGGATGGCTCTTGGCAGCCAGCATGGCTTGTAGCATTTGGTTTCTGTCTGGGCAGGAGCAAGAGAAACCTCCTGTGGGGAGCCTGAGCAGTGTCACACTCGTGGTATGCACGAGTCGGGGCAACTCGGAGGGTTGGGGACCTTCAGCCCCAAGATGCTTCCTCTGATGCACAGCATCCTGTAGGCAAGCTCCCAGTTGGGTGTAGTCTGAAAATATAGACCTTGAAACAGCCTTCAGGGTGACCTTCTCCGTTTCAGCCATCCCAGTGGCTGAAAGCAGCCATAGCAGCCTGTGGTAGGTAGCGCTGACATCTGACTGAAAAATGCTGGTTGGCAGGAGGTCCAGAGTTCTTCAGCCCTGAATTTTTTTTTGGAGAAGGTGACAAGCTTGTGTCAAACATCCTCTCTCCATCTGTGAAGAAATGATGCCATGTAACACAGCGCACCTCAGTGCTGCTCTCTCTCTCAAGAGCAGTGGGTTCAGCCAGCCCTCTGCTGCTCGAGCATCTCAGCCCTATATTGCAGCTCGACCTTGGGATGTCCTTCAAGGACAGAGGAAGCATCGCTGGCCATGGGGCATGATGCCTCCCACAGGGCTACTGTGCAGGTACGGCACAGGAAATGTCCTTCCTCACCTCTCCCCCGTGCCTCTGCAGAGGGGAGCCCCAAGCCCTGGTGCCAAACCATGCTGCAGAGGCTCTCATCTCTAGTTTGCCTTCACCATCCAGCACTTGTCTGCTCAGCTGAGGCCACTAACAGACCAGGTGAGCTGCAGGGTGCCGACACCTGTCTGCAGGTTCTGGAGGGTGGCCACCATGCAGCCATCCACTGATAATGATTTTTGGTCGCTCGTGTCTGGGTGGGAGCCAGACAAAGGATAGAGACAAAGCATCTGTCGCCTGGCACCAGTGCTCTGATAAAGTTGCTCTTGGGTTTCAGTCTTGCTAAGGACCCAGTGCAGGCAGGGTCTGCTGAGACCCCACCACTGGGCAGATATCTGCCTGCCTCTTGGGATGTGCGACCACAGCAATATTCAAACAAACCTTGCACTCAGTTTTATCAGTCCATTGCATTTTAAGTGGAAGCCTTATTGAACTTGGAGCTGCTGCAGGACCAGCTGTGCTGGGTGCCGGAGCAGCGGCTTTCATAAACCTGTAGCATACGGCTGGGTGCCAGCGAGCGGATGCGTTGCTGTGAGCTGTTTCGCCCCACATCCTGCCCTGTGGCTTTTAGTTTTTGCAAGGCTTGATTGCCCTTTCCTAGCACAAGCCTCTGATACCATTAAAGCCAACACCGCCCATCCCAGCTTTGCGCTGTCTAACCCTGGAGGGATATTAGTAATTTACAGGGATCGTTATCTGCCATCAGGTAGGAGAGGGCAGCTTTTTAGTCCAGGATGGTTCACTACAGGGCTGCTAGCTGCAGGCTGAGAGGCTGAAATTGTCCTAGCATGGATGCTAAAATTGCCCATTGTCAGCCAGAAGCTTGAAAACCTCCTGAACTGCTAGAGCCAGCAGACATGTCCTGCTCCCTGTCAGCAAAGCTATCCTGCTTTCTGCGAGCTCCTTCTTTCCGGGGATCTGCCCTTGTGAGGCGTTTCAGCTTTCCAGTGTGGAACACCAGTTCTTCTTGTGGCTGGCAAGAGAGCTGACCTTTGCATTCGTAGCACTTTGCTATTTTCATGCTTCGGGCTCAACCTCGCTTTCCTGGCTGTGTCTTCTGCCCCCCCATGGGAGGTCTCTGCAGGCTGGGTCTTCTGGGAAATGCAGCAATGTCCTGGGGACGTTTCTTTTGTAGTCGAGATTGCAGGGGTGGTTGGCAGAGGTGAGAGGGATTTGTGCTCCCAGCTGGGAATGGAAGCAGTACCTGAGGAGACAGGACGCAGAGATGACTTTAGAAGTTGTCCAGGGTGGGGAAGAGGATTAAGGGTGCAGCACAAGAGCTTTCTGGACTGGGAGAAAAGGGTCAAGTAGGTGATAAGGGAAGGAATATACAGGTGACAAAGTGATATAGGACCCACTGTGCGAAGAGGAGCAACTGCGAAATGGCGTGTACAGTGCCAGGATCCAGCAAAAGGCTGGAAGTGCTGAGTGAGGTGAGCAAAGGGAGCTTGTAGGGGTGTGTGGGGCTTTGCCACAGGAGGAGGTGCCACTTTGTGGCCAGAGTGGCCTGCCTGTCCTCCTCCCTGCCCCCCTCCCGAAGGAGAGTGGCACCAGGGTATCTGGTTTCTGCAACTGCCTTCAAATGCAAGGGTGAAAGCAGGCAGGAGTGTGGCAGCGCATTGAGGGACACATTACAGCCTGTGTTCAGTGTGATCCCATTTCCACCTTGGTCCCCTGAGTCAGTTTTCTTTACAACCTGCTTTTCCCTTCCCTCTCCATCTCCCTTCAGCTTGGTAACTTGAAAATCAAGAACCAGATTTTCGGGGAGGCCTTGAAGCAGCCAGGCATCACGTTCATCGCTGCAAAGTTCGACGGCATCCTGGGCATGGCGTTCCCGAGGATCTCTGTGGACAAGGTCACCCCTTTCTTCGATAACATCATGCAACAGAAGTTGATCGAGAAAAACATTTTCTCCTTCTACCTGAACAGGTAGTGTTGGATTTGGTGGTGCACCTCTGGCAAGCCCAGCTGGGCATTTCTCTATGCCTCCTGTTAGCACCTTATACCACGTGCCAATTTATGCCCTGGCCAGCAGTGTTAGGGAGGTCTAAGCAAGGTCTCCTTGCTGGAACAGTCAAGCCAAAATCCTTTCTGTTTACTGCTCTGAAGTAAGAGGAAGGGAAGTAGAAATGCAGCCATTTTACTGATAAAAAGCTGGGTAGATCTGCTACCAGATTTCTTAACTGATGAAGAGACAGAGGGTGTTTCCAGAGGGAAAAGAAACAAAAATATACAGGGTTGTGATCATGAAATTGCACATTGCTAGTGCGGTTCCCATTAGGGTGGTAAACACAGCCACAGTCTGTTGCCAAAAATCCATGAGCAATGTGGCTGCCATGTCACATCGTAGGCAAGCATGCCCCCACCAGCCATCACCATCAAGGAAATCCTTCTGCACAGCTCCTGGTGCCTGCATATCCACTACTGCTCCCCCCAGGACACCCCATCATCCTCCTGGCACCACAGGGGGGGACTTTGAACTACTTCAGCCCTAAAAGTAGCACACTAAGAGTGGGGAGGGCAGAGAGTACTGCTGCTGGCCACTCAGGTGCCAGCCCTCCCCCATCACCATATTTCTTCCCATCTGCTCAGTAGTGAGCTTTTTATCTCACAGTAACCTTGAGGATTCAGCTCTGAGGCTGCTGGCTGGTGCAGTAACCTAATGCTGCACCAGCCATGTCCAGCCCTGCACGGGTGCTTGTTACAGGCTGATTATTCGGGAGGTTCCCTGCACCAGTGCTTTGTTCATCTTTGCTGTCTCCCTTCTCTGCAGTGAGTTTCTTCAGGTGTCCATGTGAAAGCATGAAGCAAAAAGCTGCAGTATGCTTCAGCTGGGCCAAAACATTCACATTTCCTCACCACAGCCTTTCTCACAGTAACTGTCCTTATATTGACATATTATAGCACAATGTAAGTTGTCTATCTCCAATGCTGCTAATGCTGTTCTTCACCCCCAAGCACCCCAGCATGTATTCTGGGGGCACGCGGAGGGGATTGCTCTTGCCCTGCCACTGACGTTCATGCGTTTGTTTTTGTGTTTGTTTTTTTTTCAGAGACCCCGCTGCTCAGCCTGGTGGTGAGCTGCTTCTGGGAGGGACTGACCCCAAGTATTACAGTGGTGACTTCAGCTGGGTCAATGTCACACGCAAGGCCTACTGGCAGGTCCACATGGATGCGTAAGTCCCCGCTCCACCCAACTATGTGTGTAGGGACATGGGTGCAGACAGCTCATGCCTGGGGTTGGGCTAAGGCTCTTCTGGAATGAGAACCATCCTTTATCCCTGCAACAGATCCACAACAAAAAAGGCAGATTAAAATCCCACCCTAAGGCTGGATCATATGTTGCTGGAAGGGGAGGAGAGGCAGAAAACAGCAGGAGATATTCTACAAGATCTTTTCCTCTAGTTTACAGTTTGGCGCCTGAAAACACCTGCTGTGCCCTTGCAAAGAATAGAAAAAAGCCAGCGTATCCTCCTTGCAGGCAGGGCAAGCCCCATGCATTAAACCCCAGCTTTGCTCAGCTCTCGGTGAGGCCTTAGTTGCACGGCTCACTTGCACACAGCTCCAGAGGAGCAGGATAAGGCCCCAGGAAGCCAGCCCTTGACTGAAGGGCACAGCACAGCAATCAGTGCACATTGTTGGAGGCAGAGGGGAGGAGAGCGGGCTGAGCTGCCGGCCCGCCAGCCCTGCGGTCTATTCTGAGCTTTCCCACGTGATGGGAACTTAAAAGTGGCCTGCGATCAGAGTGTGTCCTTTTCCCAGGGATGGCATCCCCCCACCCACTGCAGGGTTTTAGTTCTTATCTTCTCCCAGCCCTGACGCATTGGCAAAGCATGGCAGACCCTTGGCTGGAAAGCTTATCTGTCTGCGCTGCTGTGAGACGTGATGCGGGTGAGGAAGCTGAGCAGTTCCTGTCTTGCCTCTTGGATGTACACAAACCCCTCCCTTGCCTCTGACCCCCTCAGCCATCACACCACCCCTTTAACCCTTTGCTTTTTGCAGTGGCACAGGTCGTACAAGTCCCTAATGCATCACCCTTATCTCACTCACGTGCCCATTAGTCATGGTGTTCATCAGGCAGGGTGCGTGATCAGCAGTCAGGGCTGCCTGCAGAAATGCAGTAATACACCAAGGCACCTGCTCAGTCAGGGGCAGGTGAGGGCCCTGGGGGGAATCAGGGGCTCTGTGCTCTAAGTCAGTGCTGCATCAGGGCTTCTGAGCACCTGTACTTCCTGGGTGTCTGTTGCAGTGCTCCCTTACATGTCTGCATACTGCCCAGGCTCAGCTGCCTTCAACTATGTGCCTGCTGCTCCCCACAGCCTTTGTTGGAAGGCCTCTAAGGGTTGTCTTCTGTCTGGACTCTCTCTCCAGGGTGGACGTTGCCAATGGGCTGACTCTGTGCAAAGGGGGCTGTGAGGCCATCGTGGACACAGGAACCTCACTCATCACGGGCCCCACCAAGGAAGTAAAGGAGCTGCAGACAGCCATTGGTGCAAAACCACTCATCAAAGGCCAGGTGAGGCCAGGCTGGGAAGGCAGGAGTCTGTGGCTATTGCAGCATCCGTGCTGATGCCCTGCTTTGCACCCAGTTGCTTCTAGAGACCATCTAGCTTCTCCTCCATCTGGCCTGCATTCTCAACCCGTGCTCCTGGAAAGGCCCCTGGCATAGCAGGGACCCTGCTGTCTTTTGACCCCAGGTAGCATTCAACCCCCTGCTAGTGCTCTCAGTAGAGGGCACAGTCCCATGAACTTCAGGGGGCTTTGGGTCATGTCTGCCGCCCATCTCTGGGAGGCGGAGGAGAAGGGGTGTAAGTTGCAGCTGGGGCCAAGGATTCACATTAATGTGAGTCCAGAGGCACTTTAGTACAAATGTATTTAATGCAAATGACAACCCTTCCCTGCCAAGTTTTTAACCATCTTAGCTAACCTCAAGGTCATCTCTCCTCCCTGAAATTGTGGAGGAACAGGGATTTTAAGGACCCTCTAGGAAGGATGTTCTGCTCTGAAACCCCTCACAAATCTCAGATCCATGAGCACTTGTAGGACTTTTATGCAGTGTGGGGATACCTGAGGCTGCAGCAACAACTGACTTAGACCCGCCACCCTTCCCAAGACAGAATCACAAAATCGCAGAATGTTACGGATTGGAAAGGACCTTGAAAGATCATCCAGTCCAACCCCCCTGCCAGAGCAGGAACACCTAGATGAGGTTACATAGGAAGGCATCCAGGTGGGTTTTGAATGTCTCCAGAGAAGGAGACTCCACAACCTCCCTGGGCAGCCTGTTCCAGTGTTCCGTCACCCTCACCATGAAGAAGTTTCTTCTCATCACAGGATGTTAGGGATTGGAGGCTGACTAGTGTTAATTAAACTGGCGTTGTCCTTTCATCACACTGCGGGTCTGTCTGTGTCTCCAGGCTGTAGTGAGCCATGTGTCTTCCTGTGGCAGAGGAAAGACCCCAGCCCTACTGCATTGGTGCTGTACCTTGAGGCTCAGCAGAGGCAAAAGCTGAACCCAGCATCCTTTGGCTGCACCCCTATCTCTAAAACCCTCTGGCCCCTCAGCTTGCAGCCCTGGGCAGGTAGCAGCCCTATTACCTCTGCTCAAGCCTCTTTTGCACCCTGAGATGAGCAGTTTTTAGAGAAAACCACAGCAAAGATATGGTTGTGCCTGGGGCAGACAATGCTCTTTCCTGAGGGCATGGGAGCTGCTGTCTAAGTCTAAAGCCTTTACTGTTTTTGTTTCAGTATGTGATCCCCTGCGATAAAGTGTCGTCTCTGCCTGTCATCACACTAACACTAGGAGGGAAGCCCTACCAGCTCACTGGAGAGCAGTATGTCTTCAAGGTGCGTCTAGGCAGCTTTCGCCCACCCTACGCTTCCTCCCCAAGGCCTGACTTTTGCCTTCTCCACTCAAACCTCAACCGTGAAATCCCGAGCAGCAAAAGCAAGGCCAGAGCTGGAACTTGGGAAAAAGTCTGAGAGGTTGGGTTGAGGGGGTGGTGGCACTGGCTGATGGACCCAGGCAAACTCACTGAAGTCCTGCAGGAAGGAGACCCCCTGCGTGATGCTCTTGAGGGACAGCAGAATGGGAGAGAAGGAGCAGGCAGGCAGTTGCAGGACTTTGTACAAACATTTTGCCCCTTTCTACTGGATTCTGGTGCCATGAGGCCGGCCCTGTCATAGCAGAGGCCACCAGCTGGCATTTAAGCGATCGGAGTCAATTTGTAAGGACCATCTTATGCAGAATCTCAACAACAGCTCTAATTCAGAGTTGTGTGGGCTGGGAGGTTTATGGGCACGTGTGGCTTTACTGGATGCTTTGCTTGCTGCCTAAGGGCTCTGGGAGGGGAAGCTGGGTTTGGAGCTGTGGGAGTGGTGGGTTGGGAGTTAGTTTTGCAAGCTGTAGATCTTGGGCTGGGTGAGGCTGAAGCACAGCTGGCGTTGGCAGGTGTTATTGCTGAGCCTGTGAGCTTGAGAGAAGGGGAGGATATCCTTGTACTGAAGCTCTCACTCTTCTCTCTAGGTTTCTGTACAAGGGGAGACCATCTGCCTGAGTGGCTTTTCAGGCCTGGATGTCCCACCCCCTGGGGGCCCACTCTGGATCCTGGGAGATGTCTTCATTGGTCCCTACTACACTGTCTTTGACCGTGATAATGACTCTGTTGGCTTTGCCAAATGTGTCTAAGCGCCTGACCCCCACTGCATCTGCCTCACACACACACATGCACGGGAGCTGTAGAGAAAGATTATCAGGATTAGAAATCCAGTGAGTGGAAAGGAGAAAAAAAAAAAAAAAAGAAGGAACTAGATTTAAAATTACATGGAAAATAGTCATTAGTGCCCTGCTAGCTGCTTTTTTCCCCTCTGTTGAGTAAGTGGTGCTGGGAGGTCTCTAGTTGACGACGACAGCTGAAGTAGCCCCTTGCTTTACTGCTAGGTCTTCCAGTATTTGTTTTTAAGAATGATTCTCAGAGCTGAACAGGGCCCTCTCATGTCTCCCAGCCTTGGTCTCTTTCCTGGAGGGTCAGCTGGCTGGAGCCCAGTGCCTCTGTTCCTGCAGAGAGGCTGTGCGGCTGCTCTTGGGTTTGGGCTTCTGCGTGGGGGGAGAGGGATGGGGAAGGGGTTTACTTCTTGCTTTTTCACTGATGAAGTAGGGGAGTGGGATGGAGGGAGAGTGTCTCCACCCCTCAGCGATGAGTTGAGGCAGCAACCACTGGGTCATTTCTCAATAGGTTTGTGCTGGTTTGGTCCTAGGAGAGCACATCCTGGGCTGGAGTGATAGGGAGTCACGACAGCATGCCCAGGAGTTGATTTTTCAGAGCCCAAAGGCTTTAGTGGTGTGGTTTTGTGCTTTGATGGCACCAGTGAGAGAGCTGGAGACATCATGTGCCTGACCTAAGAAGGCAGGGATTTGTAGGGGGCTTCAGCCAGTGGCACTCTTCAGGGAGTAAGGGGGTCAAGATCGCATTTAATAGAGGTCACTTGAATTCATAGTCATGAAGGCCCAGCTTTCTGCTGAGCAAAGTCAGTTGACACAGGTTTTCTTGAGTTTGGTGAACTTCTCTCGAGTTCTCCAAACCACAGATCTTCCCAGCTCCATCTGCAGCCAGTGAGTTGAGAATAATGTTTCCTAAAGCAACTAAGTCATCTACAAGTCGAAATCGCACTGATGAAATCCGTAGGTGTTTGTTGGCCGTGTAAGACCTTTTGGAAACATTATTTGCAGTGTTTTGAACTGCCCAAAGCTCAACAGACAGTTGGCAGAGCCAGCAAGCCTCTCGGGCAGGAGGGTGCTGTGGCAGCTGCTGGACGTGCATTCACTTCCCCTGCTGCCTTGTCCTGAAACCCAGCTGTCTGTAACACCCTCCTTACCTGCTTTCCACCTTTCTAACGCAGGTGAGAGCTCTGTATTGCAGAGTCAGGCACAATCCTTCAGAGAGGCTGTAGCTGATACAGCTGTGCTCACAGATCCTCCCAGAGAGCTGATTCCTGTGCATATGGAGCCGCTCGCTTAGCTGTGCTGGCGTCAGTAGGCAAACACTGGTGGAGCTGGGAGTTCGATAAAGTGAGTTTTAAGCAGTACTGGAAAGCAGAAGAGAGTCTGGCAAGAATCCCAGCCTGTGCTGGGAATGAAAGACTCTCTTCAGTTTCCCAGGGCACTAGACCAGGTCCTGAAGTTAGGGAGTGGCAGCAGGTGAGGGGTAAAGCTGCGGGTGGCAAGAGGACCAGATCAGTACCAGCCATGACCCCAGACCAGACAAAAAAACAGATGGTAAAATCCTGGCTCCCCAAAATTCACTGATAATCCTGACAGCAGTACTGGTGGGGCCACGGGAGTTCCCAAGAAAGGTCTTTGGGCAGTGGGTGAATAGATGGTTACACCCAGTGAAATAAATAAAAATCATCCCCAGTGTTGAGTTCTCCACAGGCACCAGAGGCACAGGTGGGGAAAAGGTTCTGAGGTGAGCTGTGGGAGGACAGCAAGCATGTAGCCTGTGGATGTCCCATCTCCACCCTCTGCAGCTGATCAGTTTGGCTTTATAACCATGCCACATGCTTTGGAGGGCTCTGGTGTGAGCAGCGGGGACAGGCCTAGGCACAGTTCTGATGTGTGTGTTGTCCCATACAACCACGGATGTGACAAATGCTGCTCCCTAAGCTTGCTTCTGTCTGCTTGTAGTCTTCACCTGCAACCCTGCATCTGGATGCTTAAGGATATCTGTTGCAGATGGGCTAGAGAACAGTAGTACTAAAAAAAAAAAATCGTCAAAATCAGCAGATATTCAGCACCTCTCTGGAGAGACCCAGTTTCACACCAGTTAAGTGCCCTGAGACCCTCCAAGTCCTGCTACCTTGTTTCCTAGCTGCAGGATTTCTCCAGCATGGAGAGACAGTGACAGGCGCTTGGGTACCCACTAGGCAGACCTGATGTGGGGGGGAAGCCTGACACAGAGCTGGCAGTGGGGGTTTAAACATCTTTGGCATCAGATTTAAGTGGGGGGTGCAGCGCAGCCCTGGAACAAGCAATCAGGCTGTGGTTCTGCTGGGCGTACAATGCCTTATGGCATCTGCATTGTAGCCTCTGCAGTAACCCAAGGCTGGGCTGGTGTCTGTCCTTGGGCAGGCAGGAGACTGCTGCCTGGGGAGAGAACATGGTCCGGAATGATGCCCTGAGTGACATACCTTAGGATAGGATGGAGGAGTGGTTCATCTTCCTTGAATGGGTCTCCTCCCCTTGTTCTTTTATTTGCATTTTTAAACCAAGCTCTAGCAATGTGACTGTTTTGTTTTAATCTAATTTGCTGTCAGAATTACTGTCTCATCACAGAAAATGGAAACAAAAATACAGTACTTCCCCCATTACCTCTGAGACTTGGCTTTTCTTAAGCAGTTTGAGATCCCAAACTCTTTCGGTGTCCAGAGGCTGTGTCTCCCTGACCTGTTGTCGCACTATGTCTGGTCACCCACTCAGGTGGGCCCATAGGTGATTCAGAAGGGCTCCTTCCCTTCTCTCCAACGTGGAAGCATGCTGGGAACCTGTTGGGTTTGCCTGTTTCAATGTGTTAAAACAAAACTCAGCTTCCTCAGGATAATGTGATGGTATCACGTGCCTGACCCAGCACCACCAGGGTGGCAGGCACTGCAGCATCTCTCCTAGCCTACAGCCTTCTCCTGGGGCCATGTGGCCATGGCTGAGTGATGGCAAAGGTAGTCCTCCTGCAGGGTACTCGAGCTGTCCTCTGGGCCAGCTAGAAAAGCTTCTGCTTGACTTGGGACATAGAGTGGTCCTGTAGCACCCAAAGTGGGACTCCAGTTCCTAAGCCCAGCCTAAAACCCACTAGGATGTGGAGTTTATGCTCCCAGAGCCTGGTGATGAAGAACTTTTTTTTTTTTTTTCCAAAAGGTGGGAAAAATCCATCCCTCTTTCCTGGCTGTGTGGTTTTTAGTCCTAGTGCTGCTGTACAGGAGCTGGAGACTCCAATGCAGAATGAAAACCCCATGTGCCAGGTGGAAGATAAGAGCTAATCCCTACTTTGAAAAAAGCGTCATCTACATAAGCAGGATGGATGCAGCCAAGTCCCATCCCATTTTCTGAGCGCAGATCTAAGCATGCAGAGAGCTTAACTGATTTCCCCACTGGCACATCCCAAGCCTCTCTTCCCCCAAGGATGCCTTAATACCACGATCAACTGTTCTCCTACGTTAAAGAAATAGGTTTAACCCAAACAGGCTGGCTGGGTCCTGAAAACAAATAATGCAGCCCACCGTTCCTCAATAGCCCAAAGGGAGAACAAGCCATCGGCTGCCAAATATTTATCAATGTGAATATGAGGGCGTTGTTTCTGCTGGCGGGATTGTGCCTAAGCCTTTAATCGTGCTGTGAGTACTGAATGTTACGTCTCAGCGGGAACAATCACAGGCTTGATCTTGGCCAAGAGCTGGAGAAGCCAAGAGCCAGGGTTGTCCACCCACGCTTTCCAGCAGAGAGCAGAGCACACCCCTCCCCACGAGCAGCCTGCACGTGGCCCCACGTTATCTTGCCCAGGTTTACACCAGCCCTACCCGTTTACTGCGCCGGCTCTGCAGAACTCCATGCACATGACAATTTCATAACTCACTCTATTAAATGTCACCACTGATACAAAGAAGATAAAATTTTTCATTATATGTCCCCTTGAGTAGTAGGGCACTTGGCCCTGACCCTCAGGCCTGTCATCGTGGGCCTGATCCTTTTCCAACTAACTCTCCTCCACTCAGACAAGGACCTGCCTAAGGAGAGAGAGGATGAAGAGACCCCTTGTTTATGGAGATGACTTCCTCATCTGGTTGGTTCAGCAATTTGTTGCTTTGGGAAACTATTTTTATTCATCGTCGATGACGAAGAATGCCGGTTTGTGGGGGCTGGTGGTTTTTTATTTTTCCACTCTTTCTTGGATTTATTTTTAGGTTCCTTTGGGAAGGAAAAGAAGCAGAGTGCAGACTCAGAGCTTAGAGGACAGGAGACAGAGATTAAGGGAGAGTGGGGAGGTGGGATTTATTCCTCCAGGCCTCAGGCCACCTTACTGCTTGTGGGGCTTAGCAGCCCATTGAGGAATTTCATAAGGGGAAGAGGACAGAGCATTCAGGAGGTTGTGGGATTTCTCCTTCAGAAAAAAAGCGGGCACAGTCTAATGGTTTTCCAGAGAGCTAGAGTAGGATTTGAGATGGAAGACTTTCTCACAGGTCTTACAGCATTTGATTGTTCTACAGCCCACATGTCTTTAACATGATTACAGGAGAATTGCGTTGGGACAAGAAACATCTTTCTGTCCTGTTCATCCCATACTTAGCACAAGAGAATGCAGGCCTTGATGCCAAAGTAATACAGGCAATTATTGATACTCATCACAGCTTTTATTTGAAAGGAAAGTGACCCCAGACCGTATGGTTGAGGCCTTGCATATATGACCTTTAAAGTCTCACAGAAAACAGGAGTGTTAAAACAATGCGGAACATTGAGGGGTTTTTATTCCTTGTCTCATTAGTTTTTCAAGCCAGTTCCCAAATTCTGAAGGGTCACACAAATGGTTTTTGAACCAGTGATGCTGCATATATGCTGTCATGGTCCGTGGTAATAAACCTCTCACTGCACACACTTAGCATCAAGAAAGATGATGAATTACCAACCCAAAGACTCAAAAGTGCACTGCAAACTGTAGGGTTGACCTGGTACCCAGAGAAGAGAAGAAGCAGCCGTCCAACCTCCCTGACCTTTCAACCCTATTCACACCAGGAAATGCACACACCTCTGTTGATCCCACGTTCTCCTGTACCACCCTGCTGCCTCCTCTGGCCTCCTCCAGATCCCCGCTTTGACCTTTTTCTCTGCTCACACTCCATCCCTGCCTGATGTCAAGAGGAGCAGTCCTACCTACACAACTTTCCCCAGACAAATGAACAGCAGGTTCGTGAGTATCTCCTACAGAAGACGGCAATCTGTACCCAAGGGATGAGCCTGAGGGAAGGATGCTGTAAACAGCTGGGTTGCATGGGTTTGGCCAAGCCCTCCAGAAAAGCTGATGACAGCTAGCCATGGCTCTGCCTTTCCTGCAAACCTCTTAATTCCATAGGAGCACCACTCTCACCCTGGCACTGCTTCTGCTCCTTGGCACCTTCTTGGAGAGAAACCTGGGTCTTGTCACAGGCAGCCTTTCACTAATAAAACCCTCTTTACTTTGGCAGGACGCAGCATAACTCTGGCAACAATAAATCCCAAACCATAGGGCAGTTTGTCCTTTATTAACCAGTGTGGGTGCCTTCAGAGGGATTAAATAGGCCTCATGCAAGCGGGACCCCCTCCAGCCTGGGAGCGCTGTGGTTGCATGAGAAGTCCCCTCGCATATCACCGACCCACGGGGATAGACATGGGTTGGGTGCCTCTATGCAGGAGCCAAACCTGGCTTTAAACAGCTGAGTGAATCATCATTCTTATGTCTTAGCTCAGTACTCTGCAGGTAGGTTTAAGGCATTTCCAGAGGATTTCCCTTCCCCTGCAAGTACCACTCACACAAACTTCTGTTTTACGCAGCCTGTTCTCAGCACTCTGGGATTTCTCTGCTCCCGTTCCCCAGTGCCCCACCTGAACTCGCTGCTGCTTCAAGGCCACCTGCACTGGGCTGGGCTCTGCTGCTGCGGGGTGACACAGCGTGTCCTCGTCTCCTCACCCTCCCCGCACCACGGCTGCGTCCTCCCAAATGACCTGCAAGCTGTCCCTGTGCGGCACCAGCTGCTCTCCAGCATCGCATCCCTGGGGGGATGCAACCACAGCACCCTGGAACTGGGTTTCCATAGAGCTCCCAGGGCACTTGGCAAAGGGAGGCAGCAATCGCTCCTGTGATCTTCTGCCAAGCCTGGGCACCGCCAGATCCTTGCAGGATTGTCCATCCTTCATGACATCCCCACCTCCCTCCCCTAAAGCAGCCACACGCCCTGCGTCCCGCTGCGGGGTGCTCCTGCCCCTGCCCGCGCTGGGATTTGCTCAGTGCTGGCAGGATTTATCACCCCACATGCAGGATTTATGCCCTTTCCAGCCATCCCCCACAACCAGAGCACATTTTTCCCCACAGCACTGTATCATCTCTACCTCCCCTCACCACACTGTCCCCATTGACCCCACACACCCCTGCCATGCTTGCTTTAGGTTTTTCACGCAGGCCCCTGGGACTGAACCCACAACACAGACTGCAGCGAGTCCTCACTGCAAAGGTTTCTGTGGGCGATGCTGGGGACAGTGGGACCAAGCATCCCCTCCAGAAGGCCGGGGAAGGTGCTCAGCCAGGGCCCCAGAGATGCCTTTCTCGGGCAGAGCGCTACCAGGGTGCTCCAAGCAGGAGGTGACGTCCCCGTACGGGGGACACGAGGAGAAGGGCCGGAGCACGGAGCAGGGAGCAGGTCTCCCGCGTGGAGCACGTTTGGGGGGAGGAGGGGGGCTGCAGGTTGACCTTCCCAGCCCCTAACTCTCCCCCTTGCCCACCCCCAGCCCATGGGTGCCCCCCCGCCCTGCCCTCCTCCCGCAACTCCAGCACCGAGGAAGCCGAGCCGGAGGCAGTGCTGAGCCGGATATGCAGCGACTCCTCGCATTCCTCCTTGTGAGTATCCCTCGCTCCTCCTGATGCCTTCGGAGGAGACGGATGGACGGACAGACGGGCAGCCAGAGGTGGACTAGTCTTTCCTATTTGAAAAGCTGGGGGGTGGGCGGGGGTATACGCGGGCGGGAGCCTCTTCCCATATCCCCTTTCCCACCCTCTGTCTTCATTCCCTCTTCCCCCTCCTCCTTCTCTCCAGCCACGATATTCTTCCCATCAGAAATGGGGCGGGGGGGAGGGGGAGAAACCTGCCGGCAGGTGGAAGGAATCGGGAAATGCAATTCCATCTGGAATCCCGCAGAGATGAGGACTCGGCCAAAATAAGTCCCCCGCCTAAAAAAAAAAACCAAAACAAAACACAAACAGGAGAGAGGGAGGGCGAGGGCGAGGGACCGGGCTGCTCTGCCGCACCGGGAGACCCACTCCACCTGCCGCCTCGCAGCCCAGCGACCCTCTCCCATCCCGGCGTGGGACAGAAAGCAGAAGGCCCTGACAGACAGACAGACAGACCGACAGACCGGCAGGCGGGCGGGGAGGGCTGCGGGGGGATGCAGTGCGGCTAGCTGGCAACTCCCCTGGAGCACCCCCGGCTCCTCCCGAGTGTTTCTTTCTGGTTTTGTTTCCTTCTTTCTGTTTTTGTTTCCATCGTGTTTTTTTTTTTTTCTGTAATTTATTTCCCCACTCGTGACTCGGGCGCGGGTCACGCAGGACAGCGGCCAGCGGGGAGGGGAAGACGAGGGAGAGGGGGAGGGATGCTGCCCGCTGCTCTGCCCCCGCCGCGGGGCCGGCGGCAGCTCCGTGCCGAGGCACCGGCTTTGTGGTCCCCGGGCGTAGCGGTGCTCCCTCCTCCCCCTCCTGCCTGCCCTCCTCTCCTCCCGTTCTCCTCTGCCCACTCCCTCGCTCCTCTCCCTGCTCTCTCCTCTGTCTCCCGGTCCCTCACTCTTTCCTGCCATCCCCCCTCGTCTCCCCTTTTCTGCTCCTTCCCCCTCTTTTTCTTCCCCTGCCATCCGCCACTCCATCCCCTTACCCCCATATTTCACGGGGGTGGATTTCACTTTGTCAGGGCAGAGCACGTTGACGCCACGGCAGCCACCACGGAGAGGACACAGGACCCCCCACTGAGTCCGCCGTGCCCCTTCGAGGGGGTGGCCTGGACCCCGAGACCCCCCCAAGGTCCCCCACAGGGCTGTTTCGCCTGCATTGGCAAGCCTCCGGCTCTCCGGCAAGCTTCACCCGTCCTGTCTCCTTCTTCTGCCATTTATCTCATGGAGAGCAAGAGCTGCAAAGGGGACAGCCTGCGGCCAGCAGTCCCGTGCAAGCACTCAGTGGAGAAGAAGACGATGACCAACCCCACCACCGTCATTGAAATCTACCCCGACACCACCGAGGTGAACGACTACTATCTCTGGTCCATCTTCAACTTCGTATACCTCAACTTCTGCTGCCTCGGCTTTATTGCCTTGGCCTATTCATTGAAAGTGAGTACTGAGCGCGAGGTGAGGGGTAAGGGGCGGCCAGAGAGGAGGGGGAACGTTTGGGGGTCGTGCCTGATGTAAATCGTATTTTTGCCATCCAAATGAGAGGTTACACCTGCTGGGGATGGGCATGGGGTAAGCTAAGGTGTGTTTTTGAGCCAGGTGTGTTGCTTCAGGTGGGGAAGAGGTGCTTTGACTTGCTCTGGTACCCTCAGGGGCTCCTCTGTACCGTGGCAGCAGGGTGACGGGCAGGCAACATGGGGCTGGCTTGTCTTGTGCTGCACCCACAAGCACCCCGGCACTGGGTCCCTTCTTTGGGATCCTGCTGGTTAGAGATCTTGTCAGGGTAGGGTCTGGCAGTGTTGGGTGGTCGGGCAGAAGCAATAAGAAGCAGCCATCTGGGACCAGCCAGCAGCCAGCAAGTTGTCAGGGGGAGAGGCTGCCAAGGTGCACAGCAATCCTGCATGTTCCCTTCTTGCCCTCTCCCTAATTAAAACACCAGAGCTGGTGGTCAGCTTGCCCCATCCCGAGCTCTCTAAACACAAAGGCAAGCCCTGGAGACCTGCCAGTGTTATAGGAATGAACCCCAGGTAGCTAAGGAGGAGGAAGAGAGTGCAGGGGGGCTTTGGACAGCGTTGGGGCTGAGGGGAAATAGAGCCATGTTGATGGAGAGGGCAATGGTGTGGAGCACAGCCAGCGAAAGGGATGGGACTGGGTTACTGCTGGTAGCTACAGGGGAGATCAGCCCAGCAGGGACGGAGCCCAGCACACAGGCAGCCTCTCAGCAGCTGCCAGGAGAGAGGGGCTGGGCTGCCCTCCCCTTCCCTGCCTGCCAGCCTCAAAACTGACTGAACGGATGCACAGAGAGCCCGGGGCGGCTGGGTGGCCCGGGAGAGGAGCTATCTGATTTGTTTGGGCAGGCAACATTTAGATGAAGGCCAGGGCACAGACAGGCTTCGTCACAGAAGCAGATCAATTAACCCCATGCAGCACCAGCAAGCTGGGCTGCGAGTGCCCAGCACCGCAAGGGAGCTGCTCCCGAGCCTGTCAGTGTCCCCAGCAGAAAGGCTCAGAGTCAAGTCCACGGACATGTGCCCTGGGCTCGGCCAGCACTGGCACTGTAGTGCCTGCCTCAGTTTCCCCTTTCCTGAGTTGGGACGTGAGCACCCATGTGACACCCATGCAGCAGGCTTCAGTGCTGCTTGGGCAAGGCATTTTACAGCTTAAACCATGCCGAGGCTGAGCATCACTACAAGCAGGACTGTCCCAAGGGCAAATGCAGGCAGCAGCAGCTTAACATGAACGGGGTGAGGAAGTCCCTTAACACCCCCACTCATTTAGCCAGGGAGGGAAGAAACTGGCCTCTTCCATTTCTGTGTGTCTTTGCTCATCTGAATTTGCTTCTAATATTCAGCATCCTTCCCATGCAAGAGGCATGGTCACAGCGGGCTAAGAAAGGGTTTCACATCACGGGGACACGGCAGCAGCTACAGTGGGTATGTGGGTAGATGCGGTCCCTCAGCAGCAGGCAGCAGTGCAGGCAGGACAGCCTGAGGACTGAGCAGACCCATCCTCAGGGGACAGGACGGAGTAGGGTCTGCCACCCACAAGATTTTTAAAGGCTGGACCCCTTGCTGCCCTCGACACGCAGTGGAAGGAAGGGCAAAGCCCAGAAGTAACCCAGGGCCAGAGCCTCGTGCCAGGACAGAGGCATGGGCTCAGCATCTGGCTGCGAAGGTCTAGATGACATAAACTCCAGCGTGGAAAAAAAAAAAGAAATGGTGATGAGGGAAGGCAGATGGACAAATGTGCTCCAAATCAGGGAAAGGAAAAGACAAGATGGCTGTCAAAAGCCAGCCTTGGCTTCTGGACCGTGGAGCTGGTAGCTGATGGGATGTAACAATGGTATCTGAGCAGACATGGAGCTGGGCAAGTAGAAATAACACTGCACTTGGTTATGGAGCTCCCCAGTGGCTGTGGCTCTGTGGCAGGGGGAAGATAGAAAGAAAATGTCTCTCAGAGGTACAGGACAGAGCTAGCAAGTGGCCGAACAGATGGCGAATGCCCTCACGGGCTGCTGTTGGGATGTGTGGTGGGAGGCAATGGGGGTGCTGGGGCATTAGCAGAAGGTCCATCCTGGAGAAGACCACTGGGTTGTTAAGAAAGACAGGATCCTTCCTCACTCACAGCTACTCCAGAGACCTTCACAACATCCTGGCCAGCCTGAATGTCAGGGTCATTTACCCAGAAGCCTGTTGTTTACATCTTCTCTACAGTGAATAGAGTTTTTCCCAGAAGTTCAGAGAAAGCAGAAGCAAGGGATGCCCTGGGGACAGATGTCACTTTAAGGAGACTTCTCTTGTTCCTCTGCAGCAATTTAGCAGTAGATAACTTAAGTCCCAGTCTTTCTAGGATGTCTGTGCTCTGTGGAGACTGAATGAGGTGCTGTGGGAGGGAGGTGTGGGGAGCAGCACATTCCCCTTCCTGAGCTCATGCTAGCACCCCTGGCAGCAGAGCCCTTGGCTGGTGGAGCACAGGTTTCCTAGCTGAAGGACCATCAGGGTGCTGATGGCATTAAACAGTTCCCAGGTTATGGTTTTTCCATTTCATTCAAATAACTGAAACACCCAGAAACCTCAGGAATCATTGTTTTCATTATCAGAAATAGCATTTTCAGTAGCCTGCCATATCATCTGCTTTTGCCAGATTCATACTGTTAATAAAGCAGTAGGTCCTTCATGCCCCACATCCACGAGATGCTTCATTATGGACCTTAGCACATTCTAGTATTTCCACCAGTTTCAGCAGCACAATGCCCACACTGGAAGCAAGACGGCTTAGGTATATTCAGATATTACCATAAAGCTGTCTCCTTTCCCATGCCCATTTTCACTGGTTTCAGCCGCAGCTGGGAAAACAGTACCTCCATGTCTGCCTGGCCTTTTGCACATGAACTGCAGCCTTCTAGATTTCTTTCTGCAGGGAAATACTATTTCACAGTGACCACCATTTACTAAAAGATGCCAAAAAACACTCCAGCACCAAAGAGTTTATGCTCTTACTCAAAGAAACACATGAAGTCAGGTGAGGGCAAAGACTGTGACATCCAAGCCAAGTACTCTGTGTGACAGACGCCCCAGCCAAGCACTCCAAGTAACAGTGTGACGACACACCTTGTCTTTATTTACAGCCATAGCCGGCCAGATCCTCAGCAGATACAGCTTGCTGGGCTGCAGTGGAGTTGCACCAACTCACATATCCCTCCGGGGTTATTTCTGGCATCTTAAGCTTCTCAAGGTCAGCCTCCCAGAGCATAAGCAAGGCGCTCACATGTAAGCATGTGTTGGTGCTGGGGAAGAAGAGATAAAACAGCAGGACCAGGGAAGTTAGAAACCCTAAAGTAACCTTAACCCCAGCCCAGAACGTATGCAAGGATCACTCCAACAGCAACACTTTGGATTCAGTTTGTTTTCATCAGGAGCAAATGCCGTGGCTCGATATTCAGCAGCTCACTCCCCTCCTCTTTGCCAGCTCCAAGTGGTAATGAATGATTCATCAGTGCCTGGTGGCATGAGATCTCACTTCAGTTGTTAAGAGGTCCATCTCTGGAGACCACCAAGTCCTCCTCAGTACCCATTATGCCATGAGGTGATAGATCAGAGGAGCTGGGATCTGAGATGAGCCGTGGTACAGATCCTATGTTGTGATTTTATAGAGATGAAGAGGGCAAGAAGCCTTGCTGGCTTTTTAAGTCCCACCAGCAGCCCATGGGGTTGCTCACAGAGTTTTCCTGTCCCTCAAAGCCACCGAACTTTGCGGTGTGATAGTACCTCAGGAGAGACCAGTTCTCCTGCCTTCTCTCTGCCTGGCTCTTAGCACGCAGCTCTGGGCACTGCTCTCTTAATGTGTTGGCCTTCCCCATTTCGAGTGGAAGATGACCAGCACAAATCTGTATCTATTTATTAACCCCAAGAAGAAGAGAGGCTGTAGCACCTGACCTCTCAGGCAGGCTCTCAGACCACTTTTCGGGAGGAGGACTGGTTTGTGGAAGCAGGTGCAATGCAGAGATGACAGCCCCGTGATGCCGGTGCCGACGTGGTGGAGGCATGTGGGCTGGAGAGCTCTTGACCAATTCGCAGAGCAAATAAATCCAAGGATCCCCTCCAGAGCTCCTTATGTGTAGGGACGCAGAGCTCTGCACAGAAATGGGTTTACAGACAACCAGCTGTGGGCTGTGTGCTAAAAGCTGGGCTGCCTTAAATACAGCCTCATTAGGCTCATTATCAACAAACCATTCGTCTCCTCCTGCAAGCTGAGGCAGCACTTTGTACCCACACAGCAAGTTCCCTGCTCCCAAAAAAGAGAGGGGCCGAGCCTCAGAGCAGAGAGAGGGGAGGTGGCTGCTGGGGAAGGGTCTGGGAAGGAGCAGGATGGTAGGAGTCAAGGGGAGCGCTTGTAGATGAAGCTGAAGGCAAAGCCCCAGGGGGAGGCAGGGCAGGAGACAGTGGGCAGAGGGAGGAGAGAAAGAACCCTCAGGCACCAGCATGCTGGCTATGTTGGAGAAAAAGATGAGATGGAGATGTTGTAGAACAAGGGGAGCTGGAGATGACGGAGAACAAGGTGAGCTGGAGATGGTGAAGAACAAGATGAGATGGAAATGGTGGAGGACAAGGTGAACAGCAGGGAAGTGACAGACAAGCAGGAACAGAGGGAAAGGCCATCACTGCCTTTTGCTGGTGGGAGAGGGGAGAAGAAATGTTTACATGTTAAACCACAAAAGTGGGCTGTGTTTTGTGGAAGGCCAGGCATGGAAGAGGACAGAAAACGTGTAAGTTGTCAAATGAGACCAGAGATGAGCTTTGCCTTGCCCAAGGTGATATCTCCAGAAGGGCCACCATGCAGCACTTTGGGGTGCCTGGGGAAACCCTGCAATCAGCAAATGCAGGATAATTATCTTTACACACCAGTCATCTCAGTGCAAAGCAGGCCCAAAAATCTCCAAATGATTTTAAGCAAGGTGAGAATGGTCAAAGTGACAATGAGAAAAGAGTCTGTGACTAAGGAAACAGCACGCTTGGGTTTGGGGGTGTTCAGCCTTGTGACCGTGGGGACCTGTTCCCCCCATGTCTCACCTCCTCCGCTGTGGAAGGAAGCAGTCTCCAGGGCTCACAGAAGCTTGTGCACCAGTTGCCAGCACATTATGGTGATGGTGGCCACAGGAGCATGAAAACAGGAAAAGCTGAGGCTGGGCTATGAGAAAGACATCGGCATCTCCTTAAGGACAGAGTGAGGAAGGAGCCGAAATGCATACCTGCTCTCCAGGAGAGCTCCTCCTCCAGAGCCTGGGTCCGATGCTGCAGCAGGACATTGAGGGGAGAAGTCTGCAAGCATCTTGGGGTGCAAGGCCAGGCGGGAGGAGGTGAGGCCACCCTGGAGAGATGTGGGAGGCTGGGGCTCTGAGTGGTTTGGAAGGAGAAACACCTTTTCATTGTGCTTACGTGCCGCAGGGGCCCTGGAACTTGTCTTGCACTTAAAGGCTCCATTGCAATATAAATTATAATGGACAATAAAGGATGATTTGCGTGAGGGTGACCGCTAAAGCCGTAGGGAGTATGTGGAAATAGTAAGGGAGGAGAGGAAGAGGACCAAGGACTCAGCAGGGACAAGGGATCCAGGAAACCAAGGACGGAGCAGCTGGAGGAGAGCTAGGGAAGGGAAAGGATGGAGAAAGGGCAGGGGGCTGCCAGAGACAGGTGGTGTGGCAGCACACCACGTACTGCAGGGGTTGGCAAGACCAGGCAGGTGAGACCAGCCAGAGGAGCAGGGAGAGGAGGCAGCTGGGTGCCCTTTGGCAGGAGTTGAAGGCAGCTGTCCGTAACTTAATTTGGGCCCAAACAACAGGAAAGAGAAGAGATGGGAATGAAAAAAAAGGAGCTGAGAGGAGATGGGAGCACGGGGGAGAGGGCAGCGCCCCTCGCTAGAGATGCTGAGGAGCAGCAGATGGGAGCAGGGCCAGAGGCAGATCCGCAGGAACGCCGAGGGCAGGGACTGCTGAAGCACCGCGTGGGAAAGGGCTGAAGAGCCAGTCACGAGTGTGAGCTGGTGTCAGGTGGGAGAGGCTGCTGGGAGCACTGGGAGAGGGCTGGGCGCAGAAACTGGGGCGGCAGGGTGCCCTGGGGACAGGAGGAGCAGGAGGCAAGGAGCTGGGGACAGTTCCTGGGGCCAAGGGGAACTGGGCCCACAGAGGCAAAGCAAGCGGCTCAGTGGCAGGAGGGTTGCAGAGCTCGATGTGCCAACCATGCTGATCTGCTGGAGAAACGTCTGTCTGCCTGGCAAACACCGCCAGCAAACCCCGGCTTGCCTGCGGCAGAGATAGATGTCCCCCAGCTGCAGCTGGGTTACAGAGGAGGAAGAGGCAAAAGGCATTTGCTCTGCTCAGAGTCTGCCTCCAGCAGCCCCGCAGCTGGAAGAGAAAAGGGTGTGAGAGCTTCAAAGAGCCTGCTGGGAGCAGCAGGAGGGATTTCTGGCCCAAATCCAGTGCTCCTGGGGCTATGGCTGCAGGGATCTCCGTGCTTCTCACTGGTAGGTGAGGAGGTGCTGGTGCCCAGCACTGCTGTGCCCCGCGGGTTTTCAGAAGGATGCTAAACCTACTGAATAATTTCAAAGGTGAGTCATCGCAGACACGCAGCTGATAAAAAAAAGCTGTGCAGCCTCCCCAGCTGCCAGCTTACTGCCTTCCCAGAGGTCACATCTGCTGCTGGGAGCACCAGCCAAGCATGCCACAGAGCCGCGTGCGGTTTGTGACTGTCCCCTGTTTCTGCTTCCCGAAGGATGCCCCGTAGCTGCTGAGCGCTCAGTAGCGGAGTGGTGGTTGGATGGCCCCAGCTCCGGCTGCAGCCTCCCAGAAATGGGACACAACAGGGGCTGAGGACACGGCACTGCAGAATTTAGTATGAGGAGGAAAACAGAGCTCTCCATCTTGCATATGTCCCTACCCACGCCAGCTCCTGCAGGCCTCATGCCCACAGCTGCCTCCATACCCACGGTCCAGGACTAATGAAGAGCAGGAGGTGCTTGTACAGAAAGGTTCTCGCTGGTGTGACAGAGGAGAGGATGCTACTTGAGGGTCTGAGATGTGGTTTTGGAGGCTCTGTGAACCAGAATGGCTCAGTGGGAATGACGAGTTCAGCAACCCTTCCCCATATCCAAGCAAGTCACAGAAGGCTTTCAGGACAGCCCCGTGGTTAAGCACTGCAGGAGGGAGGGAGAAAAAGTCACTAAGATGTGGTCTGAATTCAGAATCACAGGATCTTTTCAGAAAGCTCCTGGTCGATAAAAGCTGGTTAGTATTTCTAGGTAGGAGTCTGGAGGTGGTTTTTGCAGCCTGCCACTGGCAGCGAGCATTCAGCTGGCAGTGCCCCAGCACTGCTGGCAACAAAGGCAGTAGGCAAAACATGCAGCCCCAAGGCCTCTGACCCCCTGGCCACAAAGTCAGCAGCAAAGCAGGCACTGCCACGCCATGCCAGACACTGGGTACCCCACTCGGATATGGGAAAGGGAAGAGGACTAAAGTGTCCTGGTCCTTCCATCCCACATCCCTGTGGCTCCAGCTGCCTGGGGCAGTTTGGGGACAGGGACACATCCGAACTAGGACGGGATGGAGCCCAGGCCCTCATCTGCTGGGCTCAAACTGCAGAGCTGCTGTTGGCAGGCAGTGCCATCTGCTGCCTGATGATGCCATTGCTGCCTGGCAGTGCCTTCACTGCCTGCCAGTGGTGTTTGCTGCCTGGCCATGCCATCTGCTGCCTGGTAGTGCCAGCCACTGCCCAGCTGTGCCACCCACTGCCTGGCAGTGCCATCGCTGCCTGGCAGTGCCATGCACTGCCTGGCAGCCTGGAGGAGGTGTGGCCAGGCCAGTGACACTGCCATGCACTGCAGGGCTGTCCCAAGACAAGCCCAAGAAAGTCCCAGCTTCGTTATCCTATGGGATAATGAAGAGAGCAGACCGTGCTGTCAGGATTGAAAACTGCTGGTGGCAGAGATGCTACACAAGCCGCATAAGACCTGCAAAAGGATCTCATTAACCCAGGACTGCTTAATATGCTGGAGGCTCGTTCGCAGCCCTGGAGCTGCAGTAAGATGCCGTGCCAGGTTTCGCCCGCTCAGCCCCTCAGTGCAGATGGAGGCACAGGGATGCACACCAAAACCACAGCCAGCCTTCTTGTTCACGGGCCGGAGGAGCTGAAGCTCAGCAGTGCAGGGCAAGGGGGCTACAGCATGGTGGGAAGGATGCTTTACTACCCGTGTGCATGGGGTGCATGATGGCATCTCAGTTCCCTTGTGCACTCTTGGGCTCAAAGTGACACTGCCCCACTCCAGGGCCCACAGGGACCTGGTTTGCCTGGTCAGTAGCAGCAATGGGTCACTTTTCCAGGTCTTTATCTGTAGGGTTTTCAGCCCACAGTGTTTGGCTTCACAAGCTCAACCCATAGCAGAGCCAGGGTACAAACCTCACCTTTGGGTGTTTTGCTGCACCTCAAGCATTCAAATGCAAAGCAGGACAGCCCAGCCCCCATCCACCGTACAGGCACCCTATAAGTGCATTGGCTTTTGTGGATGTGGCTTGAAACAAGTTACGCCTTTTATACATCTCCCTTTTTTCTTTTTTTTTTTGTCTCAGGTCCGGGATAAGAAACTCCTCAATGACTTAAATGGAGCAGTTGAAGATGCCAAGACAGCCCGGCTTTTTAACATCACCAGCTCAGCCCTTGCCACATTCTGTATCATCCTTATCTTCATCTTCCTGCGATACCCCCTCACTGACTACTAGAGTGAGGCCAACAGCAGCGGCCGCCGCCAAAATGCCTCTATGCCAGAAGTGTCTGCAGTTGTTTCTTGTAGCAAGGACGCAAAAAACAAAAAGAAACAGAAAATCCCACCACTACTCCACCTTGATTGCAAAAAAATCCAAGTAAATACATAAATAAAAGTTAAATGAGTATCAGCCCAGCTGAGCATACCCTTCCTGCCCCCTAACAGTATGAGGGCTGCTGTAGGAAAGGGTCTCACTCTTACACATGTACAGGGAGAAAAATAGACCAAGAAATATTTATTTTATGGCCAACAAGCCATGTGACAAGAGCGTGCAAATCCCAGAGCGATGCATGCCTTGCAGCAGACAGCTGAGCTCTGGGGAGCAGCGGGGTCCTGCTGAGCAGGAGATGCATGCAGTGACAGATGGGGACCATGGTAGCGCTGGCTCATGACATATCAGGTGTGTTCAGACCACTCCACCACCCCCTGACGTATGGGGGTTTCTTTTTGTTTTCCTCTCTTGAATTTAATCCACTGGTTCAAACAACTTCCAGCACCTGGAGAGCTGAGGGTGTTAGGAAGTTCATGCTAGGGACCCCCAAAGCCTCCAGAGGAACCCCAAAGCATTAAAGGGCAGTTTTCTCAGTTTCTCCCTGGGATCTCATGGCAATGCTGAGAAGGAAGGCACCTTCTGGAGAACTCAGCTAAGCCTCCCAAACTGAGTGCTACTGTATTTCTGTAAACAGTCAATAAAAGATACCTCTGATATCTGATGCTGCTGGGTTAATTCCTTCCTTAGGAGGGCTGGGCTCCTGGTCCCTACAGGCTGGCAAGAGAAAACGCAAATGTCACCAGCAGCTGCTTGGGAGAGATTTAAAGCCAGAGTGAGGGATGATGCTGCAGGTCGGGGCTGCATGCAGCCGTGAAGGAGGGCGCAGATCCAGATTTAAGAGCAAAGACCTCAGCCAGTCTTGTGACGGTCAATCAATGGCAAGCAAGCAAAGGCAGCCGCAAGGGCAGGTCCCCCCCTCCCCTGCTAAGACCAATGTTGAAGACTGAAATAAATCATCGCAGCTTGATCTTGCTGCTACAGCAGCACTTCCCGGAGTCGTTACCAAGAGCCAGATTTCAGAGACATCACACATTTGCCACTGAACAAGGCAGGAGCTCAGAGGCCTTCCCAAGAGCTGCCTGTAGCTGCCTGTGGTGCTGCAAATCAACACACCTTGACTTGAAAACACCACAAATGGATGGCAAGACCAGGACTAAAATATAGCTTTTCGACCCCTCCGACCCTCCATCCCATGCCATATGCCACAGCTGCCTCATCTTTTTCCAGCTTTAAGCTGACCTCACTCCAAGGGAGACCCGTCACTGCAGACCAGCCATGGAGCCAGGAGGAGGCAACAGCATCCACCTTTGTGCACACCACGAAAGCAAAGGTGCGGCAAGATATGGGGAGTGAAGACAGGCTGTTGTGGGACACTTCATCCTCTGCTGATTGTGTGGTCAAATCAACGCGCTGTCTGGGCTGTGGTCAGCGAGGGCTGTGTCATAGTGAGCCATGGGGACAGACCGTGAGGATCCTTCCCTAAAAGCCTCATGAGATTTCACCTCCCTCCTGCCCAGGTCTCCATGCCTTACCACGGGCCTGGGCTTTGTTTATGGGGGAAGCTACAGACAGAAGGACCTGCAGTCCTACCTGCTTCTCACTCACTAGAGGGCATTTCCACACCAGACCAGATCAGGGGTCTGTTTTGCACTGAAGTTTCTGCTGGCAGGGCAGCACATGGTGCCCCGGGAAGTATCTCGGCCATGAGCTGCTCTATGATCAGTCATCCAGAGGTTAAGATTCTTCCCAACCTCTCTTGGTTATTCCTGCTCCCTTCCCTGAAGCAAGATCTGAGGGTTCACAGCCATCAGCATTTCCATCCTAACATATCTAGGGGCTTTATCCCATTGCTGTCCCTGGCAGAGGAAGGAGGTGGCCTGTTACAATGGCGATGCCTCCAAAGAGGGTGCACCCAAAATGACTCATGTTGAAGCCACCCTGAGCTGGCACCTGATAACTGGATCAAATTAAAGCCTGCTGGTACAGTGCTAGTTTAGGCGAGACCCAGACTAGCCACTCCAAAATCCCCCAAGGTTTAAGAGGAGTGCAGAGGTGAGGTTGCATCACATTTTCCCTTCCTCTATACCTGCACCAAGCTCATATTTGCCATTCCCAAGGTCTTGGCTTGATATCCTTCACCATCTGGGTGCCCATTGTACCTCTCAAGCTTTGCAGCCCAAATACAAGCCTAGCAGGATGGGCTCGGGACATAACTCATAACCCCGCTTGCAGTGCCATGAGCTCAAATCCACATGCTTACGTGACTGTGGGACCAATGTACCTGGCATCTCTTTCAATAACACGTGTGTTCCTCTTTATGAGTTGGGACTTGTTGGAACCACATCGCAAGTGCTTTTGTACTCTGAGACCCTCCTTGACTCTGCAAAATCTTGCAGCGACAGTGCTGCCATCCTCAGTGTCCCATGGCATGCAGGAAAGAGCCGCCCTGCTTGGCGTGCGGGTGTGGGGCTGCTCAGATAAAGGCAGAGCTGACACAAAATTGGAAGTGACCCAAAGCAAGCCTTTCCTACATTTAACAAGTGTGACAAATGAGTTACCATCATCCCTTCCCCTGACAGACCGTCTTATCTGCAGGAAAATGGATGCTGGTTTAATGAACCGGGGGAATATTGAACTGACTCTGCAGCATTTTTGCATGCATAAACCATCAGAGATGGTGAGGGTGGACTATTATTAGTAACCATCATATTTACTATTTGTTGCCTACATTGTAGGAAGTGTGAATGCTGAAATTGCTGTGTTGCAGCAGGTCGCAAGTCCACCCAGACCTGCCACAGACAAGAACAGGGTAAGGAGGAGGATGCAGTAACCCTGTGGCTGGAGGATGAGATGACAGATCCCAGGCAGATACCCAGTTCCACCACAATCCTCACTTCAGCTCCAACTGAGGCTCTGGGCTGGGAGCAGCAAAGTCCCTGTGCTATCCCGCTATCCCCTTCTCTCTCTTAGTGCACCCCCCATTCGTTTTAGTGGAGCCACAGTAGGAAAGCATCCCCAAAATGGGGAAAATTAGAGGGGGGGAGCTTGTCTGGGGGGGGGGGGGGGGAAGTTTTTTCTTAATCCAGAGGTCTTCAAAGCACAGGAGCATCAAGATTCTTAGCATTCATTTCATCTTGCCAGCGTCAGGGAATCCCAAACTGAAACAGCAAAACTACCTCCCCATATACCGGCAGGCAGGTACATCCCAGATTGCACCAACTGTGCTGTTCAGTCAAAGAAAGAACTTTTTTTTTACTGTGAGACAACAAGAGAAAGAAAAGCAGCAGCCAAATCTGACAGGTCCTCTAATTGCTTTTTTTCTTAATTTTGCAAGAAAATTCTGGAAGTTCGGGTTTTGCCAAGGCTGACACCCGATGCAGCAGAAGGCAGGCTTTCAAGAGTTGCTTCTCTGCCTTTTCACTTCTGCCATTCACAACGTTGCGTTGTGCTCTCCAAATCGCACCTTTTTTTGGCTGCGAAGCCACAGCCTCTGTTACACTCAGCGGCGGGAAAGAAAACGGAGAGGAGGGGGTGGAAGAGAGAAAAAGCCAAGTGCTTCTTGAGAAGCATTTTTTGAGATAGGGAAGAAATGATGGTGACGTTACCATATTGAGATTTAATTGTATTCCTTCAGGAAACTAGGCTTGACAGCTTGATGAGGATTTCTTTTTTCGTTAGCTCGAGGGAAGAAATGGGGGAGGGGGGCGAGGAGGGCGATTGTTGTCTTTTAGTCAACGTTGTGAGATTGTGCCTAAAACGCTGCTGCTGGTCTTATGCCCCTGATACATGAAAGGCGTCTGGGTTGAGTGCGGGGAAAGGCCACCGCGGCGGGTGAGGCGCACCACTGCACCAGGTGATGCCGCGGGAACGGGGCTCGTTCACCCCGGCGATGCGATGGCTCCGGGAGGACCCTCGGGGCAGCCCCAGCACCCAGGAGGAGGTGGCGGGGGGAGGCGGCGGGACGTGCAGCGGGCGGCAGGCAGAGGGCCCCCGCGCACCGCTCCGCCGCAGCCGGCAGCTCCCGCCGCGCAGCCCGCCCCGCGGCCCCGGGCAGGCCCGGCGGCTCTGGGCCCCCTGGCCCTTGCAGGGAGCAGGGGTTCATCTGCGCTCACCCCGAGCAGCCGGGACTCCCCACGCCCCCACCGGGCACCACCGGCGGGGAGATGCGGGCCCCGCGCAGGGCAAGCGCTGGCTTGTGCAGAAAGCAGATGTGGGGTGAGGGTGGCTCCTGCACCCTGAAACCAGCCAGAAGTGGGTGGGGGTGAGGCGGCAGCCGCAGGCCCCCACAGGGACGTGCCCCTTTGTGCCATTCGTGACGCGAGCATCACGCAAGGGCCCGAGTGCTGTCCCACGTTACCCTCCATGCTGGCAGGGAGAGGCGGCTGGGTGCCAAGCAGCACCAGGGGCGGGTGTCAGGGCTGTGTGTGAGCAAACCCGGCCGTGCTGACGCAAGGCTCAACGCTTACCTGTGCCTCTGCACCGGCTGCCATGCAGGGCTCAGTGATGCCACCCCTGCACAAATGCTGCCGAGCCAGTTTGCAGACAGTGCCGCATCGAATCCCAGCTGGGATGAACTGGTTTGGTTTTGGTCAGTAAATGTGACCCCACAGCTCTCCTACATCTAGGAGCTGGCGGTAATAAACACGGTGAGCTGGAGCTAATTCAGGTAACAATCTTCCAGCCCAGTGCCAGCATCTGTCGATTCTCACGCTGGGGCTGAGCTGCCAGGGCGTGCAAACAAAGAACAGTGAGTCAGGACCAGAGCAGCCCTCAGCCTGGATACCCAAATTAACAGTCGGAGAAAGATGCAAATGGCAACCTCCATTCTTCTGCAGGGTGTATAAGTCACCAGCAAAACCCGCTACCGAGCTGTAGCATCATAACTCTGCTTCTCAGGTGCTCCACAGGCCAGAAGGTGGAGTCACGGTGCCTGCAAGTAGCAGCTCTGGCCTCTCCCAGCCGTGTGCTGATGTCCTGTGTGACCTTACCAAAGTCTCTTCACCTCTGTGTTTTATCCTCCAACACTGCCTCATTGGTTGTTGGCTTCTCAGAGGAGGAACCGTCACCTCGCTTAGGTGCCCCACCAGGTCCGGGGCTTGCTTGGGACCTTGGCACCGCAGGTGCCTTGCAACTGGTGCAATTGCAGTAATGCTCAGATACAGTCGGCAGATACAGAGGAAGAGCAGGGTGCTGATAGAGTTGCCGCTTCCCTCCTGTCCACCCCTGGGCACTGGCAGGCCTGTGCAGGATCTGTGCGGCAGGCTGGACAATGAAAAGCGCCCAGCTTTGCAGGCAGTGCACAGCCTTGCCGGGGGGAGGAGGGGGAGGCACAGATGGCAGCAAATGCTCTCATCAGTGAAAATGATTGAAGCAAAACAGAAAACAAAAAAACCCTAGCAACTGGTGAGCAGTCTAATGAAAACCAGCACAGGAGTAAAGAAAAAGGGTCTAGACCTGATGGACCTTTGCATGGAACCTAACTCCACTCTGCCTTCTGTCCTGGGGTAATGTTTCTCCCATCCCCAATTCATATACATAAATACAGAGGTGTGAATATGACCCTGGATGGCTTCTAGGCGCACCAAAGCCACTCGCCTACCCTCACTACCCAGAGCAAACTTGTATGCGTGTCAGCACGGCACAGCAGTTCAGCACTGGGGGCAAAGGAGCAGGCATGCTTCCTGCACCTGAGGAGTGTTACTGCAAAGCCTCTGCGCGGCTCAGCTGCTGCTACCGGCCTCAGCTCTGCCAGCGTGATCGCTGCATGCCGGTACAAAGGTCCTGCTCCTCCACCCCTCCCATCCCCTGACTTTGACCCATCATGCTGGTACTCAGCAATTGTGCCCCACGTTTGGCACATCTCTACACTCCTGCCCAGCGTCTCTCAGATGTGTCCTGGGCAGAGGGAATCAGAGGGAATTTATTCAACATATGACGGGGTTTTTTTCCTTTTTCCCTTTGGCAGGAGCGCCTCGCGACACAGTCAGAGCCACAGAATGAATGGTTCTGCAGCGTGCGCTGAGCTGAATGGCACAGCGTGCAGCCCCCCAGCCTGCTACTTCTGCAATTAATTGCATGGTAGCTGCTTTTGCCACATGCACGCACAACTCTGTGCCCTGCGAGTGCTGAACTACACTGAGCACAAGCAGATATTTCTCTTGGGGAAATGCAGACAGATCTGGGGCAGCCCCCTGTGTCACATACAAGGTTTCCTGGTGATGTTGCAAGTGCCTTTTGCCCGCTCTCTTCCCTAATGGAGTGACACCATTTTGGGCTCTGCAGGGGGAAGGTAGCAGTCTGCTGGGCTCCCTCCCAGACATGGGATGGGAGACCTGGAGACCTGGGTCCCCTGCAGCATGTAGGCAGAAGCCAAAGAGAAGGTGATGCCCTTCCCATGGTGGGATGTGCAGTTCACTGCAGTCAATATATTTCTTTATGAAACCGGGTGATACAGAGCCTGGTGGAAACAGCTGTGCCTGATAGAAGCGGAGTCGTGTCAGCCCACGGGTTGACCCTGGCTTTAGCCATCAGCAGAATCTCAAGGTGGCAGTCCCCCTGCATGGAGCCAATGCTGCCAGCTCCAGGGCGATGGGAGTCTGGCTTGGCAGGTGGTGCAAGGAACTACATCTGAACACCACACAAGATTTAAAAAAAAAATATTCAGACATTTAAAGCAATTGCAGGTTGGTAAAAAGTCTCTCCTTTTTGATGGATAAGAAAGTTGGTTTGGCAGCAATTTCTTTTTCCCAGTTTTCCTTTATGATCAGGTTCTGATTTTAATCCCTGCAGGATGCAGGAGGCTCCATTGTGCTCTTCTGCACTTGGCCTGCCATTGCAATTAGGGGGCCTGGAAAATGTTTTACCAAGAGCTATTACGTGTACAATTGTAACTTGCACTCAAAACACGTAGCTGGGATGCAATAGATCTTCAGATGTGCCTGAAATCTGGGAAAGAGGAAAAAACAGAGTGGGGCAAATAATTTTTTTAAGTGCTTCTCACTGAAATAAAGCACTTCCCTTCAGCAATAAGCAACTCGCCATGTAATTTTTGCTTGGTTCATGATGGTTGTGCTGGGGGGGGGATTGGCAGCCCCCGGACTGAGACAATAGATTCACATCTGGCAGATAGGAGCTTAGAGCGTGAGGCGGCTTTGTTCTGCCTGCCTGACCGTAACAGCATTGCCCTGCTCTCCCTGCTTAATTTCCCCTGGGGAAAATAGGGATGCTGTTCGCCTGGTCAAGAGTGGACCGGGTGTGCTTGCCACACTGCACTCGCTCAGGCTGGCTGCTTTCCTCCTACACGGTAGGAGGTAGCCAGGCTCATGGGTCCGCACCCGAATGCCAGAATTTCAGGTTGAACAGGGTTGGGATCAAAACAGGGTTAGCTCTCAGGTTTGGGAGGCAGGTGAGGTTTTGCAAGTCTCTAACACTGCCTGCTCCTGGCCCCTGCAATCCTGGGAGCAGTTTAACAGCAGTGAATCATATGTTTTGGTTTCTCCCTGCCAGGCGCTCAGTTGCAACGCCTTGCACAGAAGCAGTGAGCGTGGGAAGGATACACGGCTCGAGGGCTGGAGCCTCTCTTGGCAGCCATGAAAACCATGGTCCCACTGGTCCCTGACCCCACTGGAGCATCTCTTCCCATTTGCTGCCATTAGAGATTTTGTATGGCTCATATCTCCTGTGTCCTCATCACTGAGAGGTGCACTAGGAGGTCCTTGGGGTTGCTGAGGAGAGGCTGCCAGAGATGAAGGCTCAAGAGGAAGCTCAGCTCAGCCTCTTGCTAGAAGGGACAGTCCAAGGCAGGTGTCTGGCAGCCCCTTGGGACACCGCACCCTCTGCCTCTTCTTCACCATCTCCCCATCCGTTACCTCCTCCCAGCTCAGCATCCTTCTCCCATCTCCTTCCTCGTACTTCTCCCTTGCACCATGCCACCGACCAGCTGGGAGCAATCTTCCTGACAGCCAATCTGGGTGCTCATCTGGGAGCAGTGTGCCAGGCCTGGGGTTGGAAACATTTATTTAAACTGCGATTTTGAAAGAAACTATTGAAACCCTCTTCCTTCAGCAGGCTTTGAGAGTTCATGGCTTTCTGCCTAGATAATAGTTTTTATGAGGAAGTTTTGGGTTTTTCAAACTCATTCCTTTCCTTTTTTTTTTTTATTTTTTCTGTTCTAACCCTGAAAAGAGGTGTTGGGCAATGGAGGAAACAGCCCAAAGCTGAAGCAATAGAAGACTTGCTTGCTTTTTCCTTTACCAGGGTGCTCCACACAGCTGTGAGGACAGAGCTGGTCAGGAAAACCAGTGGGAAACGCAGAATGGAAGAAAGACCCCGGCTTTGTTCCAGCCGTGCTGGACATGCTTCTTCTCCCACTTCCACCAGGGCCAAGTATTCCAGAGATGCTAGAGGAGGGAGCACCCATCCTACCCCAGCATCTTGCCACTGATTACAGCCACTGGGCTGAAATCCATGCTGTTTAGGTAGACTAGCCCTCGTTTTGCAGAAGTTTCCCTGCTGGCAGCTTTGGATGAGGTGATTTTCTGGGGTAGGAGAAGGGTATGAACTCAACACCACTTATGCCATGGGGAGACTGAAAGTTTTTAGCATCCCAGGGTTTTAGACCTTAGATGCTTTACAAGGAATGACCTTTCTGAGAAAGCTTTTGCCACCAGTGACCATGGCAGATCAACACCCTTCTTTAGCAAGTTGCCAGCTGCATGTCCGGAGAAATTAGAGTTAATTTAAAAACATCCGGCACTCGTATCGGCAGCAGAGAGGAAGGTTCCCTTGATTTCCTAAGCACCAGCAAAACCTAAGCTTCTAAACCCTAATCCCTCTCTAAGCTGGAGCTGCCAGGCCAGGGCCAAGGACAGAGAAAAGTGCCTGCTGCACTAGCCAAGCCAGCCATGCGACTCTTTGGTGCCACCACAGCGGAATGGAGGTGAGCCTACCCCATCCAGCCAGGAGCCAACCCACGGGCCAAGGTCCCCCTGAGTCCCCCAGCTTTTGGGCCACTGTTTTCCACATCGTCCGTGCTGCATTTATGCTTGTCCTTCCCCAGCTTGGCCACTTCAGAGCAAGCAAGTCCTGCGGGGGCATCCTGGTAGCCACCCCACTGCTCCAAGTTAAGCATCACAGTATTTGAGGTGGGTAGACCCAGCCCGCGAACTGCAGGCAGGGTTCACTGACAGGCAGGAGTGGTGGCCGTGTCTGCGGGAGAGCTCCAAGCTCAGCGTTGTCCACATCAGGCCACAAGGGCAGCCCGGGAACCATCTAGGAACCAAAGCCTATTTTTTGCCATGGCACCATGTCATAGAAGTTCTCCCCCGGGAACCTTAGCAGCCAGGGCGGTCACGTCCAAAAAAGCCCTTTGCTGCTCAGGCCACTCTCTCCGCGGGGTAACCCATCTCCTTGCGAGGGGGCATCACCTAAAAGCACCAGGCGTGGGATCCGCCACACAGCCCAGCAGGCGGGCTGGGCCGGGACCGCCCGGGATGCGCGCAGGCAGCGCGGGCACCGGGGGGGCGGGCAGCGGCGCAGCGCGGGGCTGAGCCTGGGCCGCGTAAGTCCCGCGGAGCTCCCGACGGCCGAGATGGGGAGGAGAGAGGAGGAGGGGAGGGGAGCGCCCGCTCCCTCCGCGCCGCTCCGCGTCCGCGGGGCTGACGTCACCCTGCCCCTGCGCCGCCCGCGCTGATTGGCTGCGGGTGACGTCAACGCTGCCTTCCCCCCCTTCCTTTTTTTTTNAGCGGACAGCCCGCGGAGCGGCGCGGCCGTCCGCGCCCGCCGCGCCGGGTCAGTGCATCCCCTTATAGATGTCTATAAGTGCCGGGTCTGTGCGCCCCGCGGAGGGGGAACAAGCGGGGAGGGGGGCGGCGCGGTGCGGTGCAGCGCGGTGCAGCGCGCCTGCATGTGCGGAGCGGTGCCGGCATCGCTCCCAGCGCCGGTGGACAGCGCGACAACATGTACCTGCGTACCATCTGTATGCGTATATGTAGATACATGGCTTTGGGTTTTTAAAGGGGGTTGGAATTATTCTCGTGCAAAGAAAAAAACGGGGGGGCTGTGCTGGGGCTGGGGAGGAAGCAGCCCTGCAGCGGGCTGCGCCGCGGGGATGGGGCGGGGGGGCTGGCGCTCCGCGGCCGCGCAGGTCGGGGGCGCTGCGCTTGTTTTCGGGGGGCGAATTGAAAATCCCACCCTGCCTTCGCGGTGCGCGTTTGCCGGGCGGCGGCGGTGCAGGTGAGGAGGGGGTTTGGGAAGCACCGGGGAATGCCCGCTGTCCTGCCGGACCTGGGGTCGCGTATGGAGGGGTTTCTCTTGGCGGCTGAGAGCTCGTGTTTGAGGAACCGGTGTTAAGAGCGCTGTGGTTTTTCTGATGATGAAAGAGGTTGGAGTGTCGCCCTGTGTCCTTGGCGTTTAAATGAAGCCGGCATGTGTTCAGCAGCGGGGGTTTTCATGCAACACTTCACTGCTGCGGCTCCAAAGGCGCTGCTAGCGATTAATGAGTTAAGCTGCCCGTTTAAAATAATCCCCTCCACCTCCTCTAATGTGCATAGACCGATTGATCAACCCCCCAATTACTATATAGCAAAAAATGTTGTTTTCTATGTTAAGCGTTGTCTGTTTTTAAAGATTCCTGGTTATTTCCTCTATTGATAAATAAGTTCCTTCTCCTTCCTGCTCCCCCCTCCCTTTTCTCCTCCCCCAGAATTAAATTCCTGAGCAACAGCAAAAGCTGATGTCAGTGCTTCAGCTTGCATTGGGGGAGCTCTGTGCACAGGTCAGTAATTTGCGGTTTCGTTAGAAGGAAGGACGCAGTGCAGTGCTGTTCTGTTAAGGATATTTGGATTTTTCTAGGCACAGATGCGTTTATCCTTCATATTGCGGTAGTTATCAACAGCTCCCTGATGGGAGCTGGACGCTGCATGTGTGGATGAGACCTTCCCTGTCCCAATCAGCTAGTGATGACAAATGCATTGGAAATAGTTGCTGGAGGTTTCCATCTCCCTCTAATTTGGGTTATAATGGCAGATCTCTCCCAGGAGATGGTCAGTATATCCAAGGAGCCCTGAGCAGGTAGGACTGAGGATTGCACCTGGCAGTCTAGGGGCCACATTAACCTTGAAAGCAGCTTGCCTGTGGAGCAACATTTAATGTTCGCTTGCATTGTCTCATCCTCCTGCGCTAAGGCAAAAGGCTCGGGGGCACAGCTGCCTATGCGCCCAAATGTGGCTGCAGAGAGCTTTGTTTTTGGAACGACTCCGTGCGTGGGAATTGGCGTTGCCCCTGTCAGGTGGGGTTTTCTCGTGCTGTTGAAGGGCATCTGTGCCGGGAGGATTCTATCTGCAGAAGAGGTTTGTTGGGGTTTTGGGTCTGGCTGGGAGTTCCTGTGCTTGCTTTGGTTTTGCTCGTAATGGTTCCCAAAACGAAATAAGCTGCAGCACTGATAAAACCTTCCTGGCCATAGCTGGAGGTATTTGGGATTTTAAAATGCTTGCAAGGGCTTTGCAGGTGTCTTGTCTCCATTTTTGCCTGGCACAGCCATGCTGGCAGAGCCTCGCTATGTAGGACTGTCCAAACGGCTGGGACCAGGGAGGACGGTTGGCCGCGTGAGCAGCAGATGGATGCCCGAATGCCTGTTTGCAATGACAGTAGGCAGAAATTCCTGCCCTCAGCCCATCGGCAACACCCTCAAGCAGCACAAACCAGGGGCTGGAGGGTCTTGGAGCCAAGATGGCATTATCTCACACCAAAAGGCTTTGAACCCATCAGATTTGCCCCCCATGGCTTTCCATTGTCCCTGCCTTGATGTAAGGGAAGGAAAACTTGGATCTAGCATTGCTGTTTAAAATCTAGTCTCAGCCATGCTTGGGAGAGCTGAGCAATGTGGCCAGAGTTCTTAGGAGCTTTTACTGGGGGCTCTGCATGGATATTATTCTTGCAAATACTGCACTGTGTTTGCCTGTAGAGCGCGTTTTTGTTGGGTGCCAGGCACTCCGCTGAGAAAGCTACTGAGGTGCCTGCCTTTGGAGAGCTTAAATTCACCTAAAACTAAATGCTATGCCACTATTACTGCCAAAACACCCCCGGTGGCTGGGTAGGACTTTGCAGCAGTGCCTGTCCCATCCTGCCAAATTGGATCTCGGGATGTGGGAGAAAACTAGCTTCTCCCCCTGCAGCCATGTCCCCCAAAAAAGACCTACCCAAAGGCTGGAAACACATTATGCCTCTGGATTTCTGAAATGACTTCTCTTGACATGAATCTGAGTGAGTACCCGCTCCATCCATACCACTTACCTCTGCACCAGCTGCTTTAATCTACGTAAAATAGAGAGTGTGCTATAGGTGTTTTTCCTCTCTGGATTTGCTTTGTTGCTTTTAAGTGAGGCTGTTGTTAGGAATCAGAGGTTAGTTTCTCCGGTGTGCAGCTTGGCTCCCAAAGCCCTGGGCACAGGCAGGTATGGAACATGTTAACAATATCAGGGATGGAAAGAGGAAAAGGAGGTGCTCCAGTGCTTGGCAGCTTTGATTTATAGTGTGGGCTCATACGACACTGCCATCATACTGAAGCAGTTCTGGCAAACTGAGTATTGTAGAGAAGGAGGTGATAAAGAGGAGCTTGTGGATGCTAACTCCCGTCTACCTGATAGAGGAGCTGGGAGGTTGCATTACAAGATTTTGTAGACCTTTTTGCTCTCCACTGTCAGTTTAACGGCAGTGTTAAGGGGGAGATGGGTGCAGAAACACCTGGGTGCTCCCAGTCCTCCAAGCACAGCCAGCGCAGTCTCACCTCACTTTTTTCTTGCTGCTGTACAGAGAAACTCCTGCAGCCAGAGCGGCAGTGCCATCATTCTGTGGGGAAAGCTTCAATGCTCTCCGCTCCATCCCTGTGCCCTCTGGGTTTCAAAACCTGCTTTTCAAGCTTTACATTTCTTCTCTGAAGATACACCTGTCCCACCTGATGCCGAGTGGGAAGGAGGCACCTGACGTAATTACAGGCAGGCTTGGGGAAGGGAGGTGAGTGGCCTGGGAGCATTCATCAGATAAGAAGCTCAACCAGCTCTCTGCTCAAGATTTTCTCAAGCTTGCTTAGGAGACCTGGACATACTTCATGTACAGGGTTATAACACAGCCAGGGGAATGTGAGTAGGGTAAAAGCTGATCATGCCAAGATACTCTGCACTAATGGTATTGGGGGCTGCCCTCAAAGCCAGGCAGAGCTTGTGGCATGATTAGTGGCAGCAGAGGTTCCCACGGGGACAGCAGATGGTGTATGGCACCCCAGCAACAGCCTCATGGCTTCGCCTGCTCCGCGGATGGAGGGGGAGACCGTGGCATGTGTCACATCCCCACCAGGTCAGCAGCTGAGACCATGGTGGAACATACCAGGCTCTGGCCACAGCAGGTGCCTCGATTGCCCTGTTTTCTCTTCAGCTTGAGGTCATGGAAAGAAAAACAATGTTGTTTCTCTTCCTCTTTCAGGAGATGTTTGTAGACTTTCTACCGCAAGCCTTTGGGTCAATGTGCTCCTTTGGCTCTCAACCTTCTCCACTTTGAACAAGGACAGTAAGGCTAAGGGAGGGCTATGTTGGGGGCCCATGCTTGGTGCAGAGCCCTGCCCAGCATACGCTACAGACTGCCATAATTGCTGTAAGATGGCTTGCTCCATCTCTCTGCAGTTTGGCTCTTCCTCTGAGGTTTTCTATACCCAGCTGGACAAGGTAAGCTAGGTTGATGTCCAGGGGTTTTCTTCCTTTGCTTTGCCCGGATGTTCTGTAGGTTTTTTGCTGCTCTGGACCTCTAATTTCCGAAAGTGTCAGGTAGTGCTTGTTTGCATGGTGCCTTGGAAGGATCAATATTTAAGAAGATAGGTGGGGTGGTAGCCCAGGCTGGGATCAGAGGAGAACCTGGAGGTGCTTACTGGAAACTGGTCCAGTACATGGAGAGTCTCGTAGCACAAACACAGAGCAATAACATCACAGAAATGCAGAGACTGGTTGCACAAAGGTGTAATAAGTGATGCGTTTTGCACCAACTGAAATTAAGTGCAACTGAGCAACCTATCTGGGGCTGGAAATCCTTCCTTGATTACTTCTTTTCTTCCCACTGCTGCCTTTTCCCATGTTTCCTGTGTGTGTAAATGCCCTCATGCTTCCTATTTTCCCACCCTGATGTGTGCAAGCCTTCAGGTCTCTTGAGGCAGAGACCTTGTGTTCTTCAGGGATTTCTCCAGAGCCCTTCAGGGTGCTCTAGAATTTTGCAAAAGAGGCTCTATGTGTAGCGTTTCTGCATGCTGAGTTATAGGGAACACAATTTCTGAGCCTGCTGATGACTGAGAACAAGTCATTTGGTCACCAGAAGAAGGACAAGACAACCTATTCTGGTGTTAATGTTAGCTCTCCTTTGAAGGAGAGAGGCGTTGGACCAGATGAGCTCCTGAGGTCCCTTTCAACTTAAATTATTCCATGACTACTCCATAAATACCCACCATCATGCTTCCCTCAGGCTTTTGTAAAGTACCTGTTATTAGGCAGTGATGGTGAGGGGACGTGAAATGAGGTGGGCCACTGCTTTGATCCTGTATGGAGATTCCAATGACAGCATGACCCTGGCATCCTCCCCTCCACAGCATGCATCCTCCAGCCCTGCTAATGATGCAATGCGTCTTTCCGGTTCATCTCTGCCGATCCGTGTTACTCATCCGGCATGTAGGTAGCGCCCGCATCCACAGCTTTTCATCTCGCCTTTTTTCTTCTTGTTAATAGGGGATTTAGTTCCTTGAGGAGCGCTGCTAGCACGTGGTAATTCAGCTGATGCAGCAGAAGCTCTGGTAGAAATTTCAGTGCATTTGTTGGGTGATTGAAGGGGTTTTTTTTCATCAAGCAAGTCAAGCCCTTCCCACACATTAAACCCGCGTCTGCTTAAATCGCAGACCTCCCATTGAAATCCAGCACCTCCTGAGTAATGCCAGGCAACCTTTCCTCCATGCAAATGGGGTTCATCAGTCTTTGTGGCACGATGCTGAAAAGAAGCAACCAAGAAGTATCTACAGCATCCAGTTGTTTTTGAATTGACTCTAACAACCCTCATGTCCCAGCATGCGATGGCAGCCTGGTTCTCCTTGAGCTGTAGCTTGAGTGGAGTTATTCATGCCATCTTCATCTGCCTTGGCCGGCAGCCCTGCGTGGCAAGCAGACGGGCACAGCCTGAGCCTCACTTGGCACTTGAGGCTGCTGAGGAGAGGGCTGGTGCAGAGAAGGTGCCAGCACTGCTGACTGTGAGCTAGCCTGTGAAAAAGCATGTTAATTGCTTTGCTGCTGTCAGTGGACCTTGCAGAGATGTCCCCAGCAGCTTTGCTGGCTTGGCAGGGCTGAGACCCAGAAGCCAAGCAGGCCTGGAGATCTCCTTGACACCTCACCTGCTGCTCACCTCAGGTTTGGCTTTTCTGGTGGAAAGTCAGAAGGACACAGCAGGGCAGGAAGGTGACCCAGAGGGACGAGTCTCCAGCTGAAACTGAGCCCTGGGGCTCTCTGAATTATCCTGTGGGGTGGCGAAGGGACAAAACGCCTCCCGCGCACCAAGGGAAGTTGACTGCTGCAAAAAATGGGAATGCAAATCTCTGACTGGGCAGAATCTCCCCAGACACATCCTTTTGTAAAGCACTTGCATTGTACCATTAAAAATAGATCGGTGCATTCTCCGATTGCTTGCTGAATGCTGATGCCTGTAATTCTGTGTCATCCTCACAATCCCTTCTGCTTTGAGCTTGGCTGCCTCTTTGTCTGGCACCTGAGCAAGGTTCATTCAGCAGTAACTGATATAAAGATAAGAGTGAGTTCTATTGGAGTCTAGCAGGATGGGCAGGAAGGTGAGGAGGACTGAACTGATCTTAGCTGGGGGGTTAACCAGCAACCCTAAAGGAGCAAGGCTTGGTGTGATCACCCGTGCTTTCTGTTGCGTGGTCAGAAGCAGAGATGAGTGAGACTTGCTGAGGTGGAAATGAGTTGATGTTGAAGATCTGGGTGGATGTAATGATTCATCTCTGTTTTGGTCTTGGTTGTTTTCTTGGCTTTTTTGCCTTTTTTTTTTGTGTGTGTGTGTTTTGTTGTTCTGGTTTTGTTTTGTTTTTTTTAACTAGGGTAAAAAAATTATATACCGTGCTTCAACACCTGCCTGGAGTTGGCAAGGGGAATATTGGTGCTCATTTCCCCCAGTGCATGAGTTCATCTAGTTTGCCACTCACAACGGCAATGATGATCCGCATTAAGAGAGAGGGCCCGTGTTACAAAATGCTGCAACACCCAGCTCTCAGTGAAGAGGCTAGTCTGTAGGATTTCATACATGAAGAACTATGGCATCTGACCAGCAAGCTGTGGCTTGGCGAGGTCAATGGGCATGTGCTTGTCTGGGGTGGTGAGGATGGAGGAAGACCTGCAAAACAATTTGTTTGACCCCCCTGTCATGTTGGATTAACAGAACAAAACGAGCTGGTAATGAATCACAGCCCCCAAGGGAAAAGGAGAGAGTGGGGCCAGAATGTCAGCTTGGGCTTTGCCTATCTTGTGTGTTTTTTCTAGATAAAGGTAATCCTTCGAAACCAGGAGTTGGTGCCTCCTCTTTGGGGCTGTGGTAAGAGGTAAAGCCTGAGCTGACAGGTGCTAATTCATCCCAAATCTGTTAGCAATTTGACTATTGTGTGCATATAGGAAATTCAGCAAGCCTTGAACCAGGTCAGAAAAGTCTTGCAAAACACATTTGCTGCTCTGAGGAATGTCTCATCCCATAGAAAACCAGCGTAGCTCCTTGCATTTGAGTTGAATTCTGGGTCTGCTAAGCAGGGCCATGGTTTCAGTGGGTGTAGGGTGGTGTAACTGTGGACTTTGGCCCCTGCTGCCTGGAAACCTGTGCTGGGATCTCCACTTGCACCTCAGTTTGCACTGGTTATTGTCAGAAGCTGTATAAAACCTACCAGGAGGCAGTGACATAATTTTTCTTCAGTGAGACCAAGGGTCCTATTAGTCATTCAAATATGGAGGACTAATGGCACTGTGCTGAGCAGGTGCCAGTAGACGGCCCACATGTTTGCTAGGTGCTTGCTTCACCAGCCTTGGCCTCACCTGTGACTGTCCCTGGTGCTCTGCTGAGATGGACAAGATCAGGTCACTTGGAATTGTCCTGAAGAAGTGAAATGCTGCTGTGTTTATTAGTAGCCTTGAAGAACCACAGTGTAATCCTGTGATTTCTTTGACTTAGTGTGAAGGTGTTGTGGGAAAATGGTCCACAGACCTTTTCTCCAGGAGACTGCAAATGAACCCAGCAGGTATTTATGGTGTCTGGTGTCCTAGGACGGGAGAGCCAGACCAGCCCTGCAGAAGTATCTAAGCTGCATACTTTTCTGGGCTGCCTCTGTCTGCTCTTGTTGCAAAAAGGCAAACAAGCTACTGGAGATCCCCAAGATAAGCCTACTGTGCTCATGGGGTCATGCAGCAAATGATGGGGATAGCAGACAATGGGCCACAGGGGCCCTTGAAGTATCAGTATGGCTAGTTTTCCCTTCTCCAGTGTGACATGTCCTCTGTGATGTGTGCCAAGATGCTCAAAGCACCAAGTGCTTTCAGCTCGGAGATGAGAGCATGGCCAGTTCTCAGCTTGGCAGGGCGACGATAGAAATGGGCAGCTTTGGTATTAGAAAGCAATGTGCTTGGGAGCTCCATCTTTAGCGTGGGCAAAGGCAGCAATTAAATGGCTGGCTGTTCAGGAGTAACTTTTGGTCTTGGCTTTTGTAGGCTTTAAAATGAAAGCGTGTGTTTATACCCAAGGGAAAAAACATATAAATCATGTTAAAAGCACAAGCCTAAGAGGAGATACTGGCCTTGTCATCTAGACTCTGGCTAAATTCCCTTCTCTCCTGTCCCCGTTGGCTTTTCATGACTGGATCTCCAGACTGACCACCCGGGCTGCACTCAGAAATTTTTCTGGGAATGGCCAGTCTGCAAATCCTTAAATGCACCTGAATCACTTTGGTGGAAGCAGGCTAGGGGGTGATTGCATTTGCAGTCGTAGCCCATCCAAAGCTGCTAGCATGACATCAGGTGGTGGGAGGGGATGGGGGACCTCTCTGCTTGACTTAAGTGCAACCAGAAGAGGCAGTCAGCCTTGCAAGGTGAGGAGTGTATGGGAAAGACTCCCGTGCATCTGGGTACAACTTGTCCCCTTTCCTTTAATCCTTGTGTTCCTGTCTGCGACTCGAGCGTGAGCAGCACCTGAGCTGCCCCGTGCCACCAGCCATACACCCAAGCTGACTACCCTCATGCCAGTGCGGTAACATGCCTCCACACGATGTCCCTTGTACGGTGTGATTGCACCATCTGGCACTTTGCTGAAGGACATCTTGGTCTTTCAGCTGTGTCCCGTGATGGAAAACACCTTCTGAAACGAGGGCTGCAGCTGCAGAGGGGAGTTGGGAGGCATGGAGAGGTGAGTAGGTGCTGCTTGGGCATGTGCAGCTCCTTGCAGGGCTCCTCACCGTGCTGCTTCCAGCCTACAGGAATAGAAGGGAGACTGCGGCATAGAAAGGAGGGGGAAAAAAATAACGAGATCAGCAAGCAGCTGGGCCTTTAAGCCTGGCAAAGGTGCGGTGGCTGCCTCCCAGCAATATGTGTGGGAAGAAGGGGAGTCTGCCCCTTCCTGAAGCCCTCCCTCTGCGGAGAGCATGTGCAGGGGCTCTCATTCTGGGGGGAGGATGCCTGTGGTGTGGAGGGACCTGAGATAGGGATGCGAGATGAGCATGGGTGAGGCAGGGAGGAGAGTCCTCTATCTGCCCTGGGAAAACCCCCTGTGGGTTGTTGATACAATAGGGGCAGACCAGTAGTTTGAAATAATCTGGTGATGTTGCTCCTTTCATTTGTCTCCAGCATCTTCATATTGCTGGAGCTCAGGAGATGTCATTCCTCTTCATCCTTGAGATTCGCTGGGGAAAGGTGGACAAGCAAACTCTGCATCTGGTTTAGTGGATGTGGTTAGTGGTATTTCCCAGCCTCGTTTTAAGGAGCAAAAGAAAAAAAAAAAANTCATCAAGCAGAGAAATCTTTTGTGCTGCCTTCTAAAGGGACCTTGAGTGGCTGCTAAGAAATCATCAGCAGTTACATCACCTTCAAAGCAGCTACTGCAGGCACCTAACAGCTTTGTCCCACTGCCACCCTGGGGGATCATTAGTGCTCCAAATTCCTCGCTCTCAGAGAAAGCCTGCATCTCTCGCTGGGAGGGAGAACTGCTATGCAGTTTATGATGCTGTGAGTAGCAGAAGGCGATCAGTAGATGGGCTGAGGTTCACAGCAGATTGGATAGAACAAGAGGGCACATCCTGGAGTTTCCTTAACCCCATCCCACTTGCTAAGCTGCATTTATCAGCCCAGGCAGGACCTGAGCATCTTTCCAGGAGTGAGCCGAAGGCACTGCAGTAGCATTGCCTCAGGCCGGAGACGCAGCCGTTGCCTGGCAGCTGTGGGTTTCCAGGGAAACCAGAGGTGCTAACTTGTTAATGAGCCCAACGTCCCTGATTGCTCCTGCTGCAAAATAATAATAATTAGTAATAGGCCTGTGATTTAGGAATCCCTCAAACAGTGTGAGCTTGCTGAGAGGAGTTTTCTGAGTGCTGGAGCACTTGAAAGAAATGAGGGCATGGGAGAGAAAAAAGGGTGAAGGGCTTGGCAAAGTCACCGTGTTTTACATTTTAATAAGCGCCTAGAGAGCTGGGGGCCAGTGGGGTCCTGCCAGCATCCCAGCGGTAAGCCTGGGGCTGGTGGTAAGGCTGACCTGGATGGGTGGAGGAACCCTGACCAGACTGCAGGGCTCAGAGGACGTGGATATTTCCCCAGGTGGACAGCAGGAGGAAAAGACAAATCACTTGGCTCAGTGCTGCCAAGTCCCCAGTGGAGATGGCAGTTCTTCAGGAACGTCTGTTTTTGTGGGTTGCTGGGGACAAACAAGCAGGCGTTTCTCTGTGGTGCTCTTATCCCTTGGTAAACTCAAGGTGGAGATGCCACCAGAAGAACATGCTCCTGGGATGATCATTACAGGGAGCATGTTGCAGATCCAGTCTCATTTATGTGATGGAGATGTGTTCATGGGGTCAAAGCTGCTTCCCACAGCAAAGCTGGCCTGCCTGAGGCAGCGAGGGGAGCATCTCCTCAGGTGGACCATGTGTGGAGGTTAGAGGCCTCCAGGACACAACTACTAGCTTGGGGCAAAGAATGAACATGCTGGTTAGTGAGGTTTATAGTTGCTACAGAGACATGCCAGCCTTCCAGTTGATGTCTTCAGTAAAACAGAAATGAGACCTGTGCCTCTCCCCTACCGTGTCTCTCAGCTGGGGGCCTTGTGCAAGATGACAAATTGAGGGAAGTGGCCTCCACCTCAGTGACCTATGTTGAGACAGCACAGGGATGAATTCTTGTGGTCTGTCATGACACACAGATAGACTCAGGCTGGGGTGAGTTTCAGGTTTTCTTCCTCTCTTGCCTGGCCTGATCAGAGGAGAGTCACAGCCAGGTTGAACACTTGCCCTTAGCCTGGCTTGCCACACACATCTCTTCCACTCATGACTTGTGTGGCCAGCACCCCTCACCTGACACACACGGCTGTGGAGGTGACGCCAGGGATGGAACCCCCATGAGTGGGCAGCTGGTCCAGCCTGTGTGCTGAGTTCTGCCTTTCTGCCCATTGGCTGCAGTGTGGCCTCTCCTGCTTGGCTGTCCCCATTCAGATAAGCCATGTGCCCATCTCCTCATTACAGGGACTCCAGGGAGAGGTGGGATTAAAGGATTATGGTAATGTTCTTCAGGAACACTCAAGAAGATTAAGATGGCTTTAATAAACTGATAAGAGAGGGACACAGCTATGTTTCTGAAACCCTAATTTAGTTTTCAGGTTAACCTTTTCCCCTGGTGTCCTGTCACCATGCTGAGAAGATCTCTTACTTCAGCAGTATTCCATGGCTATTCCCGTTCCTTCAGTTTTCCTTTCGACCCATCTGAGCAGAAGCGAAAGATGTCTTCCTTCCTTCTCTGGTAGCTTTCCCAGGTACTGAGGTGTTGGAGATCATTCTTCTCAGAGGCAATCTCACACACAGGCTGCAAGTATTGGAGTAGTGAAGGCCTTGTGGCTTCTGGTGGTAGCTGGGGTACCTGTTAGCTGGAGATGAACCCTTAGTGTGGCTTCAAAAAGTCCTGTGGTTGCTGGCAGAGAAGTGTCTTGTCTGCCTTTGACCTGGCTGGACATACTCTTAGAGAAGTCCCTGTGTCTTGGGTCTAATGTCAAGGTTATAGATCCCTACGACTGCTCTCAGTTGGTCACCTCCGTCCTCCATAAAGGCTCCCAGAAAGAGAGGCAGAATGGACCAGCCTTGTCCTGTCTTCCCCCATGTCTTTTGGGAGGAGCTGGGACTGGGGCCTGGCTGATGTGTCACACATCTTCTACCAGGTCCGCCTGGGTGTGCTGCAGCGGAGGTTTATCCAGTTGTTCTGCAGGAGGGCAGCTATTAGCTGAGCTGGGAAACCTCCTTGTCTATCTTCTCCAATCTCTTCCACCCAAGCACCTAGTCATCTGCCAGAACTTCACACATGGAAAGCCTCTTCTGAACAAGTTTCTCTCAGAGCGGTTAGGTGGTCAGGGATCTGTTATCTTTCCAAGACCCCTCTACTTGCGTCTGAGACCCTCAAAGTTTACCCCTTCCTCATGATCTGGAGAGCAGATACCATATTATCTCTGGAGGCACTGTACAATGTGTCCCCCCATGTTGGATCACTCCTTCCTCCCACTTGAGTCTTTCACTCTCATCCCTCTACCACGGTATTATCCCCATCTTTTTTGTCTGTCAGCTCTCTCCATTCCCTTTTTATTTCTTGGATGTAATTGGAAGAGCCAAGAAGAATTCACACCACGGTATCCTGATGGGGAAGGGAGGCAGAAAGTGATTTGGGGAGTGGGGTGTGAAAGGAAGACGAAAGGGAAAAGCTGGCTAATTTGCATCCTTTCCGAGTGCCCCGGCTCTATAGCCAAGGTACAGCAGGGGGTCTTCTGGCAAGGCGGTAGCGACGTAATGAGGTGTGTCATATCCCAGCAGGAGCCAGCATCGTTCCCCCTCAGACCCCCTAATTAGAACTGTTTCAATTTTTAAGCCCCCCTGGAGGAGTGCTGGGGGGAAGGGGGGAGCGGGGTTCCTGCAGCGGGGGGACTGCCAGCTGCCCGCCGAGGGGGCAGCTCTAATTGGAGTTGCTGCGAGGAGCCACAGAGCAATACAAGCTTGCTGTGGGGCTGGGGACAATGATGCCGTAGTGCTGCGGGGATGCCAAAATGCTTTGTGCCAGGAGGGGACATCACTATTGCAGCTTTTAGGGGATTCCATCCCCCCCAGTTTGAATTGACGCGTTGGCAGAGGCAGCAGGAGTGTGATACAGGGGCAGGGGTGAATTGCACATCCTATTGAGATCTTGAATCCTGAGGCTGAAGTCCAGGACATCTACTACCTGCATTGGGAAGCAGGTCTGCTAGCCCAGGGAAGCTGGAGCTGTTAATGCTGGAGTCAGGAGCCAGACCAGATGCTGGAACCCACATCCTCAGATTCTGTGGCTTTCCATCCTTTTCCTGCAAGCTGGCTGTGTTCTCCAGGTTTGGTGGCTGGTCACTGGGGTCCCTGTCGTTTCACCCAGTACTGTGTCCTGCTCAAGCATCTCTTTTGGGTCTTGAGCTACCATTGCCTGCACCCAGGGGCTTTGGATGTAGGAGCTTCCAAGAACTGCTGGCTTACTCGAATCAGAGTGACTCATAAGCCTCCTCTAGTCCATGGACCAAATCCTGGCCCTGCAGAAGTCAATGAAAATCTTTATGCTGGCCTTTTCAGGCATGGCATTCATAGTCCTCCTAATTCAGATGCATTAAAGCTTCTGTGGAACAGCTTGTGGGTTCTGTCTAAAACACTGTCTGGCAGGCACAAGAGGAACTTAGTAGTAGCCAAGGCTTATTTTCTGAATGACTGCAGCAGCATTAAAACCTAATGCCTTTAAAACATGCCTGCAATGATGTATACTGTTAAAACTTAAGAAGACCCCTTGAGCTGAAATGGCCCCAGCCTGCCTATTGCTCTTGCAGACCCCATGGGCTGGGTGTGGAGGAAGCTTGTTCTTCTGGTAGCACTTCAGAGAGGACAAGGCTCAACCCTCCTCAGCTTCTAAGATGGAGCCGAGATACGTACCCCTGTATGCGAACACCCTTTCAAAGTTTGTGCAAGTTAGATGTTGGAAAGTAATAGCCACTTCGAGGCCATCTCAGTCCAAGTGCAACTTCCCAGGGCCTCTGCCCTAATGCCTGGCCTGTTTCTTGAAGACAGGAGTAAAGATCAACTCGACTTCTTGACTTCCCAGAGAGGTCATCTTCTCTTGACTTGCCAGGAGGCAAGCTGGCGAGATACCCACGAGCAGGGTCTGATAAAAAGGCAGGTGAAATGTAGAATGAAGTGATGGACATGGGCGAGCAAATCTGGTTGGTGGACACACTGATGGGTCCTGAACTAGCTATTACCATGTGGCAGCAAAACCTTAAAGCTTAGCGCTGTGCTCGGCAGAGGTCAGAAATAGCGTGAGGAGCCGTCGGGCTGGGAACAGGAAAGGAGGAGATATCTTTCCCCATGCAGGTCCCCCTGTGTGCCTGCAGCTCAGACATGGTGTGCTGAGCCAGTGTGCCTGCCTCTCAAACACGATGCACCGATGCTGGCCGGGGTGGCAAAAGGCATCTGTGCAACAAGTGGCTCTGTGGATACTCTGACCTGAAAGGCTCCTAAACAAGGTCTGAATGTGGTGAGAACCCTGGGGAAGGTAATTAGGGAATGGGCATGCATGCCCTTTTCCAGTGCATGTAGTAAGGGTCACCCAAAGGAGCCATTGGTTAGCGATTAGGAGCAAAACAGAAGAAGGACTTCTTCGTTGTAGCTGGAAAACTGTTCCACTCCCTGCCACCAGCCATTGTGCCTGTTAAAAGCTGACATGGCTTCAAAAAGCAATTAGACAAATTCATGCAAAAAAGCTCTGCTGAGGGCTATTAAATACAAAGGGAAAAGCTGCTTGGGCAGCTCTGGAGCCACAGATGCCCACAGGCTGGGAGAACATACCTAGAAAATGTAGCTTGTTGCATTCTTACGCTATTCTGAAGGCATCTTCTGGAGGCCAAGCCTCTGGGGCCTTGGCCCAAGGTGAGTGTTGCGTCCTGCCCAGCTGACCCGTCATCTTCTCCTTTCCTCTCTTTGCAGGTTCAGCACAATGAGTTGGCATCCTAGGTGTTAGCAGTGTGAGGAGATCAGGACGGGTGCTGCCCTGCTCACCCTTTACCCCCTCACTCGTTCTCCTTGGGGAGACGGATTCTGGCATCCCTGCCCTTCCACCCCTTGACCCCGCTCGCCATAGAGGGGACGGGCCCGTTATGGCTGGGGACAGGCTCCCACGCAAGGTGATGGACCCAAAGAAGCTGGCCACCCTCCTGAGGAACGGAGCGGAGGGCACCCTTGTCATTGACAGCCGGTCCTTCGTGGAGTACAACTCCTGGCACGTCCTCAGCTCCGTCAACATCTGCTGCTCCAAGCTCGTCAAGAGGAGGCTCCAGCAGGACAAGGTCTCCATCACGGAGCTCATCCAGCCTGCCTCCAAGATGAAGGTAAGGGATCTGGCCCTCACCTTTCCTGATGGATGCTCTCACTCTCTTCCCCAGTAGAAAGGGGCAGGGTGGGGGTGGGATGCAGACTGGCCTAAGGGCCGGTCTATGCCTGGTATGTGCATCCTCCTCCATCTCCTGACCCCAGTATCTGCTGGCATCTCTCTGACACCCTTTGGAGAGCTGGAGTGTGGGCTCGTGTGGCCACAGCACTGTCCTTTGGGACTTTTTTGTTGACCCACCCCAGCGGCATGGCTCCCTGCTCCAGGAGCCCTTGCCAGGCAAGTCTAACAGGTATATCTGCCTTAGGACTTGTCGTATGCCAGCAAAGAACCCCCCCAAAGCCTTCCTGAAGCTGTAAGCTTAATCCCCTGCTAAAAACTCTTCCCCTCCCCTCTGTCATTTCTAACTCCATTCAGGGACATGTAATCCTCCTCCCCTGTGACGCCAGAAGCTCTTATCCGGTGTCATGGCATATTATCTCTCCCAGGCTCCTCTATCGCTCCTGGTTAAATAATAGAGGTGGCTCTGAGCCATGGAACTGGGCTGGAGCCCCGGCCAGCACAGCGTCGGGTGCCCCCATGGTGCCACAGGCCGGGTCCTGCCCTCTGCCGAGATGCTGCCGTGGGTGCCGGGCTGCGGGACGAGCCGGAGGGGGATTTGCCGTTACCGCTCGCCCTCCCGCTGGCTCGCTTTTACTGTTCCCCCCCTCCCGCCTTGTAATTTTATGGCAAAGCTAGGGTAATTCAGGCGATTAATCAAATGCTGGGCCCAGCTGGAGCCATCTGCGGCGTGTCCCCCCCGCTGCCCCACGAAGCCACCGCTGTCCGCATTGGCTGCTGGTGACATCACCCTGCCGGGATCAAGGGGACTTGCAGCGCGGGGGGGCCGGCACTGCGCCAATCTGCTGCGGTGATGCTCCGGGCTGGGCGATTTGGAGGGGATTGCAGAGACTGATTCCTGAACGGCTTTAGCTGCTCTTAAATCCCCGGGAGAATAAAGCAGAATAATCAGTTTTTCGCAAGCTAGGAGGAGAGTGGCGCAGCTGCCCTCCCAGCGAGGGTCACCTCTGCAGTGGCCGCCATCATGTGGAGCGGCAGCAGTAGCAGCAGCAAAAGCGATGGGCAAGGGGGAGGAAGAAGAGGAAGATGATGGGGAAGGAGGAAGCGTGGAAGAGTTAATGTCAGCTGATGCTGTCTGCCTGGAAACCTGCAGCTTGTCAACCGCAAAGGAGCAGTGTCTCCCAAACGGATAGGCGGTCTCTGCTCTGCCCCTATAGAAGGAGCAATTGCCCCCTTCCACCTCCTGGATTGTTGTGTAATGGTCCAGGTACCCGCTGGGACATGATTATAACCAGGGGTGATAGGGGTCAGAAGAGAGGCATTGCCACCATCTTTAATTCACAGCTTTTTCCTTTTCGATGTGGCTGAAATCTCTGCCCCCACTGCTGCTCTGTGCAGCCCCAGCTGCACTCGCCACTTGCACGCTGGCTCTCCCAGCACACACAGCCCAGGAATTAATTAAGCTTCAGGGCACCCTCGTGAGGCTGAGCCACTTGCCCTGGGAAACTGTAGTGGGAGACCCAGGGGGCTCACAGCCATGTTGTCATTTGGCATAAAGCAGGGGTCGTGACCGTAACTTGGGGTGTCAAAGCCTTTTCGTGCATGCACTTGCGAGTTTGCATTTTTGGGTGATGAACTCTCCTCTCGCCCTTTCTCCTTCCCTCACACCTCTGATTACAGCCACTTGGGTCCTGGATGTATGTTGGGACTCCCAGAAATTAATATGATCTGCTGCCTCGAGGTGCACAGATCCTCAGAGAGGGATGCTGAAAGCTGGTTAAGACCTCCATTACCACCATATCGTTTCCCTGCCTCCACCTGCCATCGCTGGCCAACCCCCTCAGCCCTGCTTTGCTCTTGGCTCCCCACACCAGGGCTGAGGGAGGCAGTGGGGCGAGCTGAGGGAAGGGGGGGACAGGGGGCATGGCTGGTGTTGGGAGCAGATGGCAGGAAGGGTGACATCAGTGGCGTGATTGTCCAGCCCCATTATTCCTCCTGACGGGCCTCCCACCCTCCCCCTGTTTCCTGCTCCCCGGCCGGCCAGGGCTGCCGAGACAAAGGTGCCGGCAGTGATGCAGGGCTGCCCAGGCAGGGACTGGCAGCCCTGAGCCCCCACGTCGTCCCGCTCCTCCTCGCCTGCCCAGCGCAAAGAGAGCTTGACCTGGCTCGGCGATGCCCTGGGTGGCGATTGCCTTTTGGGGAAGGAGGCAAGGGCTGATACAGAGCAAAGCTTTTGGGTAACCACACTTGGCTCACCCCTCCACTCCTCCCACCTGTGAGCAGGCAGGGGGCATGAGAGCATTTGTCGTCTAGTTCGCTTTTCCCAGCGCTCACACCCCTCTTTTCCGTACCGCTGTTAACCCAGAGTACCGTTAATAATGCTTCTGGATGCTGTGATTTGGAGCAATGTTGTGGGATAACAGCAGCACCTGGCTTTCTTTGGTGCAAGGAAAGGAAAGGACCATTTGATGGGAGCGAAGAAATAGGGAAAATAAAAATCCCTTTATTTTTTCAGTGAAATATGCCTGGGATCATGAGAACAGCTAAGCCAGCATTCCCCAAGTTCTGTTGTGTGCCACCTTCTCATGGTGCCCAAGCTGGGAAAAACTGCAGCAGCAATTCATTTTCCAATTAGCAGTAGTCTCCCTCCACACAAAAATGGTACCAATTTACTGCTCTGGTTTTGTTTTCAAACGCTTCTCTGAATACTAACAGTAATACATTCTCCCAATAATAAATTCCAATAGCAACTGGAATAATTCAGCTCCCTGGTGCAGTTTCAGGGGCAGAGGTTATGGGAAATTCCTGCTTGGGGTTTTCACTAGCATTTTGTGAGGGAAATGTTGAAAATTTCACTTCTTCAGGATCCCCCTGGAAAGTCTTTCCACTTCTCAACCTCTTCTCACTTCCTGAAATGTAGCTATCTCCAGAGAAGCTGTAGCTGCGTTTTGAGGCATGACGAGGGTCTCTTCAGGCAACGGGAATATTTATTTATTTGCATTGGGAGCATGGCTCTGAAAACAGCTGTTTTGCTTGAGGGAAAGCCGGGGCTTATTTTTGAGCTGTGTGCCTGGCTGCTCTCTATGTTGATGGAAGCCTTGTTATTTCAGTGGGGTGATTCACTGTGTTTTGAAACAATACATGACTGAGATGTCAGTAGTAATTGGGATAATAAGAACAGCTTGCTCCTATCTTAGCCCAGCTCACCTGTAGAGCATCATCATCCCTGCTTGGCAGCTAGGCAGAGGCAGAGCAGGGACTCAGACTGCGTTGAAACACTCAATGCCTGGGACCAAATGTCCATAAGGGAGTTATCTCCAGCTAGAGCTGGGGAGGGTGTTGGGGAGCACTGGGCTCTGCACGAAGGCAGTGGGTAGTCTGAGCTGGGGTTTGGTTGGAGCTGTTGGCCAGGTGGTCACTGCTCTGGGCTGGCCATCCCTCCAGCCGAGATGGTGGCAAAGAGGACGTTTGTCCCGGGGGAGGTGCCCTGGGGCACCTGCAGCGCTGGGGTGGGCCAGCAGCCTTTCAAAAGTATGTATGGGTTTGCAAGCCCCACTCAACACCTGCTGGAAGACTTGCTGCACCTTGGCCCTGCTACCGCTTGTTGGCTGGATTTGGTGACCCTTTCCAGAGGGTGATGCCTGGGGGTTTGGTTACTTCAGCAGTCATGGGGTGATGGGCAACCCCCATGGGGAAGCTCCCACCATGGAGGTGCTGCTCCTCAGAGGGACTCCTCTGTTGTCAGATATGCCCCTACCCTATGCACCTGGCAGAGGCAGGATTTGGCAATGAGCATCTCTTCAGCTTTACCCTGCTCCTCTGCCTTAGTTAGCTTTTAAGCTCTCGTACATTTAAGGCCAGAGATGGGGCTGTGCTTTCCTCTGCATATCAGGAGTGTGTGAGGTTAATGGGAGACCTGTGGACCTGATTAAACATCTCCCTCTCATTTCCCTTTGTGGCAAGGAGCTGGGATGCCTATGTGGGCTCCTTGTGTGCTCCACCAGGGCTTCTCAGGACCATCCTGCATGCATCCTCACCCCAGCAAGCTGCGTATTTTTTTTCTGCAGCCAGGCCATATGAGGGCAGTGCTTGTTTGGCATTTACATTGAGTGAAACCTTATAACTTTAATAAGATATAAACCGTGTCACACATCTCTGCCGTCGCTCAGCAACCCTGCAGTAATGGCCCAAACAAAGCCTCCGCCTGCGAAAGGAACACTAAATCCTATTGTGGGATAATTCTGCTCGGCCAGAGCGGGTATCTCCTCTGCAGCCACCCCAGCCTGGACCGTGCAGCCAGGATGAGCCCTGGCCCCACTGCAGCTCAGTCCCTGCCTCGCTGTGCTTTTGGGGGAGATGCTGTTGCTGGCATGGGAGTTCAGGCTGGGAACTGGGTTTTTGGCACAACAGCATGCTAGAGGGCTTGAAGGGATAGTGGCCCTGCTGAGGACTGGTGGGCTCCCAGCTCTGAGCTGGCTCAACAGCCACCATGTTTCCCTCCGGCTGTGCTGGGGATGGCCTCTCATGAAAGTCCTGCTTCAGGGATGGCCGAGGAAGAGATGCTGGGGTAGATCCTCAGTTGGCTTGCCCCCAGGTAGCTTTGGTCATTTTTCAGTGTCGTATTTTTAAATTCCCACGTCCTTTTCTCTTCCTCTTATCCTGCCTTTGTATCCCTCCCACCGTCCTGCTGACCTGCAGGGCCAGTTTTGCTCTCCAGTGCGCAGTGCCAGGCTGGGACAGGCTGCTCCTTTGAGCTCTCCCCTTCCTATTGCAGAGCCAGGCGTGGTGCCCCAGCAGGGATTTCTGTTGGTGTGGGACCGTCCTTCCACTGCAGCGAGGAGACATGATGAGCTCAGCTAAATCAGTCCTCCCTGCAGTTTTATTTGGATGGCGCTCACGTTGCTGAGCAGGGAAGCACCTGCAGCAGGGTGTGAAAGCAGCATTAATATCAGCAGCAATCCCGAGCAAATTTGCTCTGGTGGTAAGATAGGGCATGGCAGTTAGACAACAAAAGGAGGCAGGTGTCCGTGAGTGGTTCCTAGTTCCAGGTCTCCTAAAGGGATTTCGGAGAGGGACAGGCAGGGGGTGGGCAGTGGGCAACTCCTACACAAGCCGAAGGAGAGAGCAGCTCAGGGACACAGACCCTCCCTGTCTGCCCGCTGCTGCCTGTTCCTCCTCCTGCAGCATGATGTATGTGCCTTACCCCGCCAGCTGGGAGGGCCGGCATTCACAAGGCAGGTGTATGCCATCCATCAGGCTATTCAGTGAATGCACTGAGCCATGCCTCTACAAGAATTTTTATCTTCTTTTCATGCACAGACCTTCAGGTAGACATAGGAATGGCCAGCTGCAGCTTGAATGCTCTCACTGCAATCCAGTCTTGGGGAGACTCCTGCCTGCAGGCAGATCCCTGCCTGTGGGATACCCCACCATCTCACCTGCCCCACAGACCCTGCAGCGACAGCAGGGCTGGGTGCTGTTTGTGGCATGTACAGTCATGTGAGTGTAGCCCAGGAGCTGCTTTCCCTCCACCCCAGCACATCTGCAGTGTGCAAGCCACACCATGCATTACAAATGGAAGAAAGAGAATCCCCCTGAACATGCACCAAGCTAAAGAAGAGATTTTTCCCTCTCCTTCAGCCCTCAGGGGTGACCTGCAGGTTTGGGTTGAGCTTCCAGATGGGCAATACCTACAGAGGTGTTACTGTACTGGGCATGATGTCTCCAGGCTGAGCCCTGAAGAGCCGTCACTCCAGCCCTGCTCGTTCCAGCCGCAGCATGGGTGCTGCACTGGGAACATCCCTGCCTGCAGAACCACCCAAAAATCCCTGTGACACCAGCCAGGCTGCAGAGGAGTATCTGAAGGCAAAGTTTGAGTGGGGAGGAGGTGGTGGAAAAAGTCATGACGACTTCTGAGATGTGGTTAAGTAATGGCGTGCTGAGAGTGGGCAATGGGGAGAAGTGACCACCTTTGGGGTAGGACGCTCAAAAGTGCTCACAGTTGGTGGGGATACTCTGATGGGCATCTGCACTGACACGCTTGCTTATAGCCATGGAAGAGTCCCAGCCTGGCTGGACTCTTCATTCAGTGAGTGAAGCCAGCTCATGGGGACAGCATGGAGCTGCGTTCTCCCACTTGTGTGACTGCTAAATTCAGCTTTGTTTCCCATGATGGAGTGGGCAGCAGCATGCTCAGCCTGTTTCTCTGACACACAGCTTCCACCATTCCCCTACAGGTGGAGGCAGAAGAGCACCAGGACGTGGTGGTCTATGACCAGAGCACGCGGGACGTGACCGGCTTGGCTGCTGACAGCTTCCTCTCCATCCTCCTGGGCAAGCTGGACAGCTGTTTCCACAGCGTCTCCATCCTCACAGGTAGGAGCCCTGGATTACCACTTCACGTGGCACTCATGCCCTTAGTCTGGAGCTACGGAGCTGTGGCCACACATGTCCATCTGCACCTGCTTTCCTGGCCACCAGTGGTTGTGGTGACAGAGGGCAGCCCTGCACACAGACCGAGGAAGCTCGAACCCCATTGCATTCTATTCCTTGCGTTGTCCAGCTCCCCACTGCTGTGCCCACCGGTCAGGATGAACGGAAGAGGAGGGTACAGAGGGGTAGTGGTGACACAGATCCAGCCACCCAAAAGCTGCCCTTCGTTCCCCCATCCCTGTGCTGCTTCATCCCCAATGAATATGCTATGGGCTGGACCTGGTTCGGGTGCTCTGCTCCCTCTTGCTGCTGTCAAAGGGAAGGCAGGAGAGGAAATCCATGGATGTGCTGGGAAGGGGAGGGGAAGGAGGGCAGGGGCAGAGGGTCATCACTGGGTGAGTCAGGGTCTGCTGGAGATGATGCTCTCCAGGCACGAGCACACAGGCAGGAGGAGACACGTGCTGTCCTAATTACAGCTCTTCTGCAGAGCAAAATGGGAGGCAGGCAGCCGATGAATGAAACACTCTGACCCAGCAGAGAGGAGAAGAAAGAGGCAGCAAGCTGCCGAAGAGAGTTAAAGCTGCCTTTGATTCGTCATGGCTGGGCATCTGCCCGGCTTCTGCCCAGAAAGGGGTGGGCAGGCACTGCCCCATGCAGCCCCTCGGTCCTGCTGAGCTCAGCCAGGCTCCTAGATCAGGCCAACAGCACAGAGATGGGGATCATTTCTATTCCCCAAACCCGTCCCCATCCTGTGGTGATTGGGTACTGCTTTGGGGCTGAGGTGGACGGTACTGGCCTCTGTGTCCCCCGAGCATCGCAGGGATGGAGGGAGCAGCCGTCCCCACAAACCCAATAGCATGACAGACCCTGGGAAAGGGTAGTTGTGGTGGGTAAGGTGCCACAAGCAAGTGGTGTTCAGGGAGCCTTGTCTGTGTAAGGCATGGGTAAGTGCTGTTGAATTAGAGCAGCTGCATTACTTTTTTTTTTTTTGAGCAGAGAAACAGCAGGAATAAACTGCCAGTTCAAGGCTTTCAAAAGCAAGTAGGGGCTACACAAAATCACGTTAAAGCTAGTTACATGGCCCAGGTTGCAGGAGCTCCGCTGAGGCTATTGCTTGAGGATGCCACCATGAGCTTGCTACGGCAGTCCCTGGCCTGCTCCTGCTGCCGTGCCTGCAGCTCCAAGGTCATCGCAGCATAAACAAGGGCAGAGCTTGCGTATGGTGCAGGAGAAGGCGAATTCAGTCACATCTGGGAAGGAACCTGCTTAGTCACCAGGACGGGTCAGGAAACAGCCTTCATGGCGTGACCCCGGCACCCCCCACCCACCACCGCTTTCCCAGGGCTGGGCGAGGGGCAGTGCTATGGGCTGGCTGGAAAATCCTGCTGCCGGAGTCCTCTTGGGGCAGGGATGGGGCTGGGTGAGGTGGCCCTGAAAGCCCCAGAGCCTTCTTCTTCCTGGGAAAGCATGGGGAGGCTTGGAGGACCCCTGTAGTACTGGTGCATCCCAGCCCCATGCACTGCATGCCCCATGCTGGGTGAGCACCAGTAGCATGCCACTCCCTGTCCATCAGCATTGCCATCACTGAGCCCCCCGCGAGCAAACCTGTGCCCTGCTTGGGCACACACGTCCCACATCCTAAGGTCAGTGATTTCCATCCCCCTGGGCTGCAGGAGCCCACACCCCCAAGCAGGAGCACAGCTATGCTAGGCACCAAGCAAAGCTTAAACCTCCCTAATTAAAAGCACTGCAGGGGCACAGCCTGATGGGGAATGTGGGCCATCAGCGGGTGGAAAAAAATGGGAACCAAAATGTAGAACACTGGGTCATGGCAGCGGCATTTTACATGGAAATCGTGACTGGAAGCGGCTGCAGAGAGCATCCGGGGGAGGCTGGGCACGCTTGCCAACAGGCGCAGCTTCCTCGTGCCTGCGGCGTGGGCAGCAGCCACGTTGTTTTAGAGGCAGCTCTGCAGTGCTTGGGAGGTCTGGGGTGGGGTGAGCGGGCCAGACCTGATTCTGACCCCTCACCTTGGTGGGTTTTAACCCCTTGGTCTGTCTGCTTTGGGCTCAGGCACCTGGTCCTGCCCCAATCCATCCTGTGTCCCAGAAGAGGTGCCTAGGTCCTCCCTGGAGGTGGCTTGTGACCCCAGTGGGGAGTCAGGCTGGCAAAGGCTGCTGAGATCTCAGGGTGTTGTCCTGAAATCTCAGCCTGTCCCTGAATGGATGCCAGTACCCTAGGGAACCCCATCCTGAGGGTCCCCCAACCTGTGTGCCAGTGCTATGCAGCCCTAGAATCTCCCAAGCCCCTCTGTGCTCCCCAGCTCTCCTCAGCCCCAGTAGATGTTTCTCCAGGGGTGACACACATCTGTGCCTCAGTGTCTCCATCTCATGCAAATGCCATGCTTGACCATTCTTGTTCGCCTCCAACCCATCGTCCTTCAGACTCTTGAAGCAGCTGGTGGAGGCTGATGGGCAAGGACAGGGGAGATGGGGGTGGCAAGAGCAGTATCGGGGACCCCTGAAGGGTTAACAGTCCAGAAGCAGTGATTCCAGCAGGGTTGGAAGGAGGAATCTGAGTCAATTATTCCCAGTCTTGGAAATCATCAGCTTCTCTTCTTTTTTCCTGCCTTTTTTTTTTTTTTTTTCTAATTGTGTAAGTATAAATAGTGCTGCTTGCTGCCCTCCATCCGTGGGAGCAGAAAGCCTGTTGATTTATATGGTTTTCCTGACATCACATGAAGTGGTGGAAAACTGAATGGAGCCAACATTTTTCCTGCATTACGTAATGCCCCCTCCCTCCCAGACCAGCTCTGCTATTCCTGCAGGAGCCTGACTGTTCTTTAACCTTTATTTACTTCAGCACAAACCCTTGCTTTTTTGCCCCCCTTTTTTTGTGTTTTTTGTTTGTTTGGCTTTGCTTCCCCCCCTTCCCCCCCCCCTTCTTTTTCCCCTTTGCAAACTCCCGCTTGGTTTTTATTAGCAGCCATTATCTGTTTATGAAGCAGCAGCAGCAGTCTGGCTCCATCACTCCCTGGTGGCTCCCACGTGCCAGTTCTTATATTGGCGCCTGGCCAGAGCTGTAGCGTAGTGCTGAGCTCCTGGGTGCTGAGCTTCATCAGCGTGTCTCCATTTGCCCAGCTACAGCAGAGGGTGGAGAAATCTTCTTTTTCTTCCATTCAGCGGTTAAATGCAATAGCCAAGGGCTTGGGATGCTCATCTAGATGATGTTCAGGGACCCATCCTGTCCCTACTCCTGGTCCTTGGGCAAAGCGCTGGGCTCCTCTCTCCTGTGCCCAAAGCCGTATGCCAGCTGGAGATGAAACTGGGCTGGCAGTATGGCCAGCAGCGGCGGTCTGTGTAGCCCAGACCTCTGGGGTTGGGACCCCCTTGCATGGCAGAGGCTCTTTTCGTTGTGGTTTCGTGCACTGAAGGAGCTTTATCATTGTGGTATCGCACTCTGACCTGAAACAGGCCCCTCGCTTGCTTTCTGAGCTCGAGTCATGAGCTTTTCATCTGGCTTGGGAACGTGTGTGAGATCATCTTCAGCCTCCACCGCCCCGCCCCGTACCAATTCTTCAAGGAATGTTTAAATTTTCCAGTCCTGTTCTTTCTAAATTTGGAGCGTCTGTTTACTCCCAGGATTCGGAAAGAATGTAACAGTATCATCAGCAAGAAATCCCTCCTAGCCCTCTACTCGCCATCCTTCTCCTCGACAAGCGGGCTGGTCTCGACAGCACCGGCCATGGCCCAGGTCCTATACCAGCCCAGCAGCACCACAGGCAGGCGGAGCGGCTGAGCAGAGTTGCAATTGCTCGGTGGCAGTGATCTGGAGGGGGCTGAAATTTGGGGGATTTCAGGGGAATCTACCAGAGGCAGGTGACTTCAGAGTGGGCAAAATGCAGTCGTGAAAAAGGAGAGGGGATTTCCATTGCAGGAGCTGACTTGGGCTGCCCAGGCATGAGTGGATTCAGCACTGCCTGGAATTATTCTAGAAACAAGGACTCAGGGACAGATCTTTGAAAAAAAAAATAGAATAGAGATTTTTTTTTTTCTGCATAGGGCCAGTCTTAAAAGAAGGTTAAACATCAGGGCTGCTGAATGTGACTTTGCTCATCCTTGGCTGAAAATACCGTGATGCTTTTGCGTGTCATGTCAGTGAGAAGCCACGTGCCAGCATCACATCTCTCTTGGTCCCTGATCCTCTTGCAACAAGTTGAGCTGGGGCTGTTCTGGAGGAAAAGAGAAGATGAATGAGAAAAGCTGAGCTAGGCAGGTGCAAAAGCAGTACATAGGCAGCGCAGAGAAACGGGGCTTGCTTTTGGTCAAAGTCCCAGGGGCTGGAAATGGCATGTGCATCCAGAAGACAGCAAAAATTCCAATGAATCTGCAAAGCTTGTCACGGCTGCTGAAGCTAAAAGCGTAGCAGGATCCAGAACCAGGATCAAGGTGTCTTTACAAACCCAATGTAAGAAAAAATAATCTAAAACCTAAGAAAGAAAATACCCCAAATACGCACAGTTTGTTTGTCAGTCCAAAGCTGTCTGATGGGAGTGGGCAAGCAGGACCCCACCGCAGCTGGTTATTTGATGGGCAGCTTCCTCATCACCAACTCTGGACAGGACCGCGATTTCATCTGCCAAGTTTGGTACCTGAGTGTGTCTCATGGGGACATAGCATGTATAGGATGCACTAGCCGGTGGACTTTGACTCCAGCAGAGCCTCTGCTCGGTACATGGGCCTAAAGATGCATGTGTAGGTCAAATCTTGGGGCTATTTTAGGTACCCTCAGACTGCAAGGTCTAAAACTACTTAGGGACTTATACATGTGAGCCCATCAGATGTACCCACAAGTTTTTCTTCTGAAGTCTAATTATTGCCTCTGAATCTTCCACAAGCAGCTCTGCCCGCCCGTGGACATCTCTTATCCCATAGCATACTTTGATGAATCAAAAAAAGCAGATCCTCAGCTGGCAGGAGTGAATGGCAGGGTATGAATAAAGAACGTACAGGCGTGGGGTGGAATGAGATGAGAAAGAGCACTCACATTGTGCTCTCAATTGTTTGCTTCTCCCAGATCTGGGAGTTCTGAAGAAGCAGTTTTGTAAACAATGTGAATGGGGATCTTGCTTGTTGTTCATCTACAAACTGCCTGCATGATGCTTGGGAACAGAAGAAGGGTAAGAAGTGTTGTGGAGTGAGTTACATCCAGCTTTTCTCAGGCAGTAGGTGGTGGGGCGCACGAGGGTTACTGGCGGTGATGCTTTTCTTTTGACTGTCCAGAGGGACAGAGGTAGGGTGCTATTGCCAGCCTAGTGAGAGAGGCGCTTTTTAAAAAATCACAACATTAGCTTTGGCCACTTGAGGTTGGACTTCAAAGGGCAACACCAAGGTTTGTGAGGTTTTTTTTACAGTCCTAGAGGTTTAGGTAACTCTCCAAAACTCCCTCCCTCTTGCACATCCCTGAGTCCATGGCACCGGAGGAGTTGCTTTCTTTCCTTCAGAAAAGCTGTCTGGGACCACCTTGACCAGGGCAGGACTGTGTTTTCTTGCCCTCTAGCCCCTATCCAGTGGGTGCTGGCATAGAACCCTGGCCACCCAGCCTGGTGGTGGCCCTAAGCAGTGCTCCCAGTTCCTCAGTCCAATGCACAGCACCGGGGTAAGGTGCCCCCTTCCCACCCTCCACCATGACCAGGAGATGCCTAGGAAGGCTTCAGCCGTGGTGGGAGCAACGGCTGCATCCCTGGGAGGGGTTAAGCCAGGTCATGTATGTGTGAGCTGATTGTATTCCAGACCTATGCTCTAAACCTCCCTGTTTAGCAACACTGTCGTCAGACAACTTGTTTTCCCGATTCTATAATTACCCTGAGGAGCTTCCCCTCCCCCTCCAGCCATGTTTTTAACCATCGAACCCAGAAAAGGCGAGCAAAAGGACCAGAGGCAGAGAGGGACGGAGGAGAAGGGGCTCAGTGAAGAGCAGCCGTTTGGTTGCCAAGACTTACAAAACCACCGTGTAATTTCGTTTCTCATTTCTGGAAAGCTGATGGGAGGAAGGCAACTTCCCCAGTAAGAGATCCCGATGGGCAGGAGCCACTGCCCAGTTATAGTTTCCTTCCTTTTGAGAAACGTGCCTCCCCTCATCCGCCTCCCCTTTCCCCTGGGCCCATGCCACATGCTTGCAGAAGTTCAGCACTGGCAATTATTATAAGGCCCTGGTGCTGGGTGGAGAGAGGAACCGCTGGCCCCCACCCAGCTGGGCTCATACCAGGCTATAGGTACTGTCACGATGGGCATGAAGGTGCTGAACAGAAGCTCATTCTGCTCCCTGCCCTTGCAGGCGGGTTGCACAAGTCTCTCTGACCCACTGCAACAGATGTTTTCTTGGTGAGTGCAGTGGCAATTAGAATGAAGTGGGGCTGGCAAGGCTGGGCATCTCTCTCTGATGATGCACCTCTGTCTCCTAAGTAGGGGCTGGAGGCAGGACGAGCGACAGCCTGGCCAGGAGGAGCACCTGGGGAATGGGGCTAAGGGGCAGCAGCTGATACATGGGACATATTTCTGTTCTGTGGACATTGCCTTTCATCTCTCTACTTGCCAGCTCCCCACTACCCCAGCAGCAGCTCCCAACCCCTACACTGGTCCTGGCAAAGAGGTGAAGAAAATGAGGAGGGAGCAGAGAGGAGGATGCTGCCTGGGGAACAGCGGCTGCTGGTGACATCTCCATGTGGCTGGACCTCACACTGGTGGAGGAAGGGGGTTGCTCACCTGTGCTCACTTGTCTCTTGCTGAAGTTCAGAGGGACATGGGGACACTGGTGAACCCCTTGCATCAAGTGCTTCCTGGTGATGTCATGCCCAGCTCCCAGCAGCCCTGAACTGAAAACTCAGTCCAAACATATCCTGAAGGAACTTGCCAGTACCAAAATAACTTGTGCCAAGGGCTCTTGCAAGTTTGAGCGAGTCAGGCAACTGGAGGGCAGCGATGGAAGGCAAATGCCTGTTTGTGCACTACTGGATCAAGGGCAGGTTGATGATTGCACCCCCTAATTCACCACATGCTTCCTGTAGCATCTCATTTGGCTGGCACAGAGCAGCCAGCCACTACCCCTGCATGACCCAGCAATGGTTTCCACCCCAGCGGAGCCCCCACCACAGCTGATGGAGCGAGTCTCAGCCAAATAGCCCACCAGAGTGGGTAGAGCACCGCTGTCAGAGCAGTGGTGGGACATGGAGGCATCTCCATTGCCAGGAGCCATTGGCACTAGCCACCAGCATCATGCACCCTCCCTCATAGGGGTGGAGGTGGCAAATATGGGGGAGCACAGACCCCCTGGGGAGCTGCTGTGAGCACCCCTTCCCAAGTATAGCTCTTGGGGTAAGGCTGCTCCTCTCTCTTCCAGCCTAGTTGGAGCACGCTTTGAATTTTATCCAACCTCTGACCCACATCTGATAGTAATCAAACCATATTTGTTACAACAACAAGGCTTGTTAAGAGGCTGGCTCCACTCGCGGTGGGGGGGAGGGGAGAGCACTTAGTTAATGCCAATGACCTCATCTCATGTGATGTCATTCAAAGGAAAAACACTGAAGTCACTCACATGTGGCTCAGCCTGGGGTTTTTCAGCCCGTAAAGCTTCAGATTTTCAAAGGCACAATACATGCCCCCCCTCGCTCCTCCGCATACTATAATCCTGAATGATTTTCTGGAGGCCTGGGCTCAGACCAATAAACTCATAAGGAGCTGTGTGGAGACGTATTAAGGAGTCCTGTGGGTGGGAAGAGGGGACAAGTAACTCGCTCCTCCAGGACAAATGTAAAGAAGAAAACGTATCAGCCCCCACCTACTGCAGAAGCCACTGCAGATGGACAGACCCCAACAGGACTGAGAAAGCCCATTCCTACATGTTCCCTTTTGCTGGACTTTTGCACATGAGAAGGTTTTGGTGGAGGGTGCGTCTCCTCTAGACCGCAGTCCTGATCTGCTGGGACTGGGCAGGTAACTCCATCTGACGTGACCATGCACAGGTGTGAGCAGCCCAGCAACAGCCCCTCTGCCCGCCAGCTGTTGGGGCCTGTTTGTCTCCAGCTGTTTGAAACCACTCCAGGATGAGCATCCCTCCTGGGTGATACTTTCAGTGGAGACAGCAAGATGAGTTAGTGGTTGGTTCTGAGGACTTGCTGTCTGGTCTCCAGCTCTGCCCCGCAGCAGAGAACCCTGGATAAGTTATTTAAGCTTTTGTGCCTCAGTTTCAAAACTGAGATTGTGGCATTGCCCTGCCTGGCACTGGTGTTCAGAGTTAAACATCTGCATGTTGGTCCTGCCAGGAGCAGCTGTGGGGAGGGGGCAGGACAGGGTGCAGCCATGGAGTGCCCGCCACCGGACTGGGAGCAGCAGGGAGCAGGGATGGAGAGTGGTGCTGCATCCCCCCTTCAGCGTGGGGGTTTGATTCACGCACCGCCCTGGCTGGTGTTAAAATGAGGTGTGGGCATTAGCTTCCTCCTTCCAAGTCCCTGTCCCCAAATTAACTCCTCAGGGCCAAATCCGGCGTGGTGCAACGATCCACCTCCCGCGGCGGTTGCTCGCTGCGGGGGGGGCCTTTGGGCAGGCGAGAAAATCGCGGTTGTGCCTTTAAGCAGGGAGCGAAGCATATGTCAGGCTCGGCGTTCTCCTGCGTGTCTGTGTGCTGAGTAAGGAATGCGGCCGCATGCCTGACCCGTTAGCTAGGAGCGCGCTGGGAGCGCGGCGGCGGATGGATCCGCGGGTCTGCTGCGCACCGCTGAGCTCATTCGGGCCGGAGAGGGAGCCGCGCACGCAGGGAGCGAGAGGCGAGGCGGAGGGCCGCCGGGGAAAGGGGGCTACACCGGGACCCCTCATCCCCCTCGATTTCGGGTTTTTTTTAGCGCTTTTTATTTTTTCAGCCTGAAGGCTGGAGCCGGGCGGAGGCTAGCGGTGCTCTGCCGCAGGGGGGGCTTTTTTGGTTTTTTTAGGGTTTTGTTTGCCCGCCAGCTGTTGTTTTGCTAAGGCGAGAGGTGCCCCCGCGAGCCGCAGCCCAGCTGCCTGGATGCCCGTGGATGTAGTGATTGCTCCCTCCGAGGACCAGTTCTGGACAGACATGCGCGAAGGGCAGATGAAGCTGAAAATAAGGGTGCGGAGGATGAAGGAGAGCAGGGACATGAGAGGTTTGTCAGCCGGCCGGCTCCTTTCCTTCCGATGGGGACGGAGGGGGAAGAGAGGGCTGCTCTGCCTGAGCCCTGCTTTGCCCGGGGGACGGAGATCGCCTTTGCCGAGCGGCCGACGGGGAGCGGAGCGCGGTGGCTGGCGAGCGGGGCGATGGAGGCGAGCGGAGAGCGTGCGGAGGGGGAGCGATCGGCGGGTCCCAGCCCCGGGCAATGCGCGGAAGCGGTTGCGGAGGCAGCTAGCGCGGTCCTGCAGGCAGCAGCAGGAAAACAGCTGCACGGAGCGGGCAGCTCCTTCAGACAGGTGAGAGGCTGCCTGCAGCGGGCAGAGGCGTCTGCAGCGGGCCCGGCGTTAAGCAGCTTTCCCACCTGCTGCGGGGTCCGGTGAGGCTGCCTGGCCGGGGGGGGACCGCTCCGTGATCCCCTGAACCCTCCTCTAGCCAGGCAAGCTTGGCGGGTGCGCGGACGGAGCAGAGGAGAAGGAGGGGTGGAGGAAGGCTGCGGGAGCCAGAGCAGGCTCTGCCGCTGGCATCTCTGCTCCCTCGGGCGCCGCTTTGGAGGGGTCACCGAGGCTGCGGGCGTGCGCGCCCCGGGCAAAGGGGAGTTTGCGGGGGAGAGGGCGGCGAGGTGAGCCGGGAGCGGTGGGCTGAAGGAGAGATGGGCTGACGGAGCGCTGCGCTGCTGCCTGCGCACAGGCAGCTGCCCAGCGGAGCCATTTCGCTTCGCTAGCGTGGTTGCTGCCTGCCCATGTTCGGGGATTTCTTTCAGAAAGGGGGCTTGCAGTGTTTCCACACACCCTCCCCGCCCAGTGCCAGGGTGAAGGGCAAGCGGAGGAGGGGGTATTAACTGGAGCATCTTAAAAATATGCCGAGCCTGGAATGACCTAGATTACCGAAGGATTGAATCAAGAAACTTCCCCTCCATCACCACTTAAAATGGGAGCCTGCTAAAAGTGCTTGACAGGTTTTTGTGGCATGAAGCACATAACCCAGTGGTGGTGTCATTAGTAATAAGTCACTCCTGGAAATGACACATTTTTCTTTACTTAGAACAAGTAAGGCTGGTCCAAAGCAGGCGCAGTCACTGGAGGAAAATCAAGCCCAGCAGCTCGGGGAGCATGTCTGTGGTTGTGTGGGTGGAGGGCTTCCTTTCTGCCGCTTTTTCTTTTCTCTTTTTTTTTCTTTTTTTTTTTTTTTTAAGGACGTTTTCCTCTCATTTGGGAGAACAGGAGCGGGGTCTGAGACCAGCCTGTGAGGCCGGGCGGGGCTGGGTGGGAGGCAGCAGGGCAATGTAGCAGCAGATGGGCAGAGGCTGTTCGAGGTGACTGTTGGGGAAGTGGGGAATTCACATGAATCCATAATAGGGCTGATTCATTGGCTTTCTCATCCCCACTGCCAGCAGTGGGGTGATGAAATTTGGTGCTGAGTGAAGTGAGGTTGAAACCTGGGCTGGGGGAGAGCACAGGGGCTGGGCAGGGGGATGCGAAGCGGGGATAGGGGGCTGTGTGAGTAACAGACATCTCTCTGCGATGCACTGAGATGGGGGGAAGAAAAACGGCATCAGCCAGGAGAGGGCGAGTTGACCAGGCTGCAGAGCACCTGGATTTCACCCAGGCAGGTGGGAAGGGCATGCAAGTCAGCAGGCTGCCTGCGTTGAGCATCGCTGGAAGGGCTGCCTGCACTGGGTATTGCCGGCAGAGCTGGGGAAGAGCAAAGGGGGCTGCAGTGCCAAGAGGGAAACAGTGAGGGTGGAGGCAGAGGGAAAACTCAGAAACATCCCAGGCAGCGGGAAGTGCTGACAAAGCCCTGGAGCTTCCCGGAGCGCAGTGAGTAAGGGTGGTAGTAAGCAGCATTTCAACACATCACCCGGCTTAGCTGCCAGCACCAACAGGCTCCCACCCAGCACGAGAGCCAGGGAGACGGCGTTTTGCAAAGAGGGATTTTCCCAGTGGCTCTGGGCGTTGACATGTGGCATGTCTAGCCCATCCACTTTTCTTCCTACAATTCAGCCTGCCACAGAGGTGTTCGGCCAAATAGTCGGGCTTACTGCCCTGCCAAGACTAAGCATGATGCAGGTGAGAGTTGGGGTTTTGCAGGTCTCCCCAGCTCTTGTCATCTGCCATGCCTCAATTCAGCAAAGTGGTTTAACACCTGGGAACAGATGTCAGGGCACTGGGAGCAGTGTGTCCCGATGGGGATGGGGCATCCAGTCACCATCCTGGCTCAGCACAGCAGTGGGGGAACCGTGCTGGTGTGGCGGCTGCTGCTGGAGCATGCCCGCTGCTCCTCGCCACGTGCCGTCCTGGCAGCGGCTCTCAGCCACCACAGGCATTTTAATGAGAGCTGGGCAGAGCCCAGTCTCTCTCAGCCTCCTCAGCCACCAGGAGCTGTAGGAGGGCAGAGGGTGTCCAGCATGAGCACCATCACAAAACCCACTGGTGAGGCTGTGAGCTGCCACAAAAGCTCCAACAGCTGCACAGGGAGCTGGTCTCTGAGCAGCTCTGGCTGCTGCTCTTTAACACTCATTATAGGAGCAATGAGGGTAGGCTATAAGCCACATCTTTATTACCACTTATAGGACTCCTGCCAGCTCCTGGTGTGAGAGCTGGGGGTGAGGAGGTGGGGTGCAGTGGCTGCTGGCCCAGGGAGGGTTTGCAGCTCCAGCTGTTCTTGTTCCTCTCCTTCTTGCTGCCACAGACTGATGGCACAGCAGGGTGACATGTCACCTCTTCTTCCCTGTTTCCTGCTGGGGGCTTTGGGTTGGGTGTGCTCCACCATGCACGTGGGAGGCTGGTGAACAGGACATGTCGCTGCTGCTCGGTGTGTCTGTGAGGGGCATTTAGGAGACTCATGGGGCTGAGGGTGTTCAAGAGGCAAGTGACTCTCCTGAAGAGCAGTTTTGGGGTAAAGCAGGTGCCCTTAATAGTCCTTCCATGATTTCTTGCAGTCAGCGGGGCACTGCATTGAGGCCAGAGCTGTTGGGTTGTTTCAAGGGACTCTGAAAGAGGTCGGTCCATGGGGCTGGAGATGAATGGGCAGTATACAGCCATCAGAGTGAGATGCAAGAGGATTTTCAAGCCCTGTCATTTCCCTATATCCACTGTATGCCTCCAGCTTAGGAAGATGGCCTCATTGCGGGGAGAGCACGTGGAGCATCAGGGATCTGGGATAGCCCTGCTTAATGTGCCCCTTTTGTCGCCAGCAGCATCTCCCCTAACATCCCATGCAGCTCAACAGACTCTAAATCCCCAAAGCTGGGGCTTACCACCAGGAGGAAAACAATGCCACACCACGTCCTTGTTCCTAGCCAGGGCTTTTCACCCTCCTTGCACACCACTACTGCCCTGCCTTGGCAAAGAGGGGAGCAGGGTAACTTGCAGGTGTTGGGTGGTGCCTGACATGTTGTCAGTGTTCCAACCATCTGCTGGATGTCCCCAGAGACCACTGGAGGGTGACAGCCAAAGCAGTGGAGGGGTCCCCAGGTGTGGCAGGGTCCCAGCTCAGCAGTCCAACACCTCTTCCTTCCACCTGATCTCCTTCCATGCCCATCAGCCCAGCACCAGGCACTGGGGCTTTTTGTTCATTTTGGTTATAGCCACCTCAGGGTCTTACACAGCCACTGGTGCAAAGAGGGATTGGCAAAGGGGCTCCTCACTGTGCAGTTTGCTGCTCAGGGGGCAAAGTCACAGGGTTCCCCAATGGTTGCGGTAGTGCTGGTACCACAGGTGCTAATTCAAAGATGCTACTGCCTGATGGATGGGCTTGGGAAAGATTACCAGTCTGGCCGCCTTCCCTCTACAGCATCTGTTTTCCCAACAAATCCAGTTTCGCTGGGAAGTTGTCATAGATGCTCAGCTGCAAAACATGCAGAGGGGAGGGCCTGGCAAAGATGGGAGTGGAGGAGAAGTTGTGGGTTTTTTCCCCTTCTCTGTTTGCTGCCACGGCCATGCAGAGCAGGACTGGCCCGGAGGGACCTCTGCAGGACACAGCAGGTGGTGGAATGGCGGGTCAGCACCCTGTGAGCAAAGTCTGGGATGGGGGAAGAAACGAGCTATCAGTTGTTGCACTTTTCTGGCACTAAGCTGCTGCAACAGCCCTTGCCTCAGTTTCCCTCTTTCCTCACAGCACTCCTCTCCCTCCTGAAAGCTGTGTTACTCTTCAGCCCCACCCTGAGCTCAACACTGCTAAGGGGTTTTGTATCTCTAGGAGCATTGCTGAATGAACCCCCCAAAACTAGGGGAGTGATTTTCACCCCTCAGTCCTCCCAGAAACTTGCCGGATGCTCGTTCTTGGCTCCTCCTTCCTCCGTTCTAAGCAGGAGCAGTGAAGGTGTCCCCATTTCTGGCCTGATTCCCTGTACCCAAATATCTCCTGTCTTCTTGTGGGCCCCACCTCTGCCTCAGGTGATTGCAGGAGGCAGGAAGACACTGTTTTTTCCAGAGAATGATTTTGAGAGCCCTCAGGAGTGCTGGAATCATGAACAGTGCACGAGACTGTGTCGTGCAGGGACCAGCTCCTCTCCAGCAAGCCCTTGCCAGGCTCAAGGGGAGCATCAAGACACCAGAGATCCCTAAGCACCTGCTCCATGTCAGATAGAAATCCTTCCTGAGCTTAATTCCCCACATGCCAAGAGAAACGGCTCTCCCAGTGCCAGCACTGAGAATGAAAGAGGAAAGACGCAATGCCCTGTGGGGCCGCTCCCTCCCAGCAAAAGCTGGGATCCATGGCCCAGGGTATGGAGTGGGGAAAGCCCAGGTATGGGTTGGAGCTCAGCCAGGGACATTCACCACCTTTGGGATTGTTTTGAAAAGCTGCTTCACTTTCTAAAAATGAAAGGCATGCTGGAGCAGCCGGCACGGGGTGGGGTGAGTGCTGCTCCGAGGTTGGGATGGTGTTGGGTACCCAGCCCCATCTCTAGGGTTTCCCCCAAGCCCCAGCTGCCCTCAGCAGCTGCAAGCATAGGGGAAATGAGGACAGGGAGGATGAGAGCATGCCCAGGCTCCCAGACACATGGTTCACGCTTTGCTTGGGACAAGCAGGGTAAGCTATGGGCACCATTTCAGGTGCCGGCATCCTCTGGTTGCTGGCAGCGTGCTGGGATGGGCACCACAGAGGGTGCTGCTGCCACTCTCTACGAACATCCCCACCTCCTTTGCAGCCCCCTCAGCCCCTGCCTGGACTTCCCCGGGCAGGGCTGGCGGGGCATCTGCGGCCAGGCGAGTGTTGGCAGAGGCAGGCAAGGGGGAGAAAGCTGCGTGCCACAACCTGCTTTAGCTATGAGATCACCCTGCACTTCTGGCTTTTAAAGAGCAATACAAAGCTGTACACAGCCCTGGGCAGCTCTTGATGGGTATGAGTGATGGTGAGAGGCTGGGGATCGGAGTAGCTGCTGATCCCCAGGGCTGCACTCGTGTGCACTCTGCTCCTCAAAAATGTGCTGGTTTCCTTTGGAAAAATTCCCATGTTGTTTTGCATGACTCCAGGGGTCAAATCTGGACCCCACTGTGCTGCAGGCTTCCTAGGGGGCAGCTGAAGGAAACCCTTCCTGCAGGGTTTCTGCTTGAGCATCCCTCAGGCATCAGCAGTCTGTGCTCAAGCTTGGGGACAAAGCGGGGAGTTCACATGTGTCCATGCAGGGCTCTGGCTGGTGATTTACACTCCTTGGCAATGGGGACACAGCACAGGGATGAGCAGTAACCGGAGCTGCGCCGCACCTGCGCTGGGCCTCCTGCTTTTGCTCTGATTTAATGTCCCAGTTGAGAGGTGATGTCATTTCAGAGGGAGCCAGAGAAAAGGAAGTGCTGGAGAAGATAAGGTTCTTTAACTCTACCCCTCCCATTTGGCCAGGTTTTGAAGCTGGGAGCTGTGTTAGCTGCCAGACAGGAAAACATAAGAGAGGGAAGGAAAGAGGCTGGTGGAAGGACACCTTCCTCTTGGGGCAGTGGCAGTGGCAGCTGATACCAGATACTGCTGAGATGGAGGGTGATGGAGGACTTTGGATGTTCCTAGGTGGTGTAAGCATGATTTTGTGCACTGCTCTGGCTTCTCCATCATCTTCACCTCCCAGACACATGGGATGGGTTGTCTGCAGCACCAGTTGTACCCTGCCAGAGCCTGTGTGCCAGACCAGCAGCCAGGGAGGTGCTCCAGGAGGGTCAGCAGAAATTCTGGCAAGGTCCTGGAGAAGGTAAATTGAGAATGTGTGAAGGCTGCCCTGCTTCTGAAGGGGAGAGGCGGAATGGAAAGTTCATTACCAAAGGTCCTGATTATCCGTGGAGATGAGCCAAGGATTTCCATGGTGCTGAGTCCATAGATTTGGACTTTCAGAAGGATCTTGTGGGGGCATCCTGGTCCCTCTGACAGTCAAAGGTGGTCAAGCACCAAAGTCTTCTCTGCCATTTGAGGGATGTCAAGCTGCATCTGCTTATTCACATAAAAGGGAAAATCTCAAGGGACACTGGTTAGACCACCACTAGCCAGACCCAGCTCTACTCTGGAGAACAGGATCGGTGAGTGAGAGCAAATCAGGATCACCTGTGGCCTTACACAGCCACACAGGACATATGACAGCACTGGGGCTTTTCCAGCTCCCCAAGTTGCCCACCATGCAGGCAGGGCAATGCTTGCTGCCCTGCTCAAGTCAGTGCTCTTGCTGCTTGAGCTGGGAACAGGCTCATTGACATCTAGACCATGCTTTTGACCATGCCAGACACCATGATGATAGCTCTGGCTGTCAGATGCCACCTACCGTGGCCCCAGCTGGGGGGTTTCTCTCAATATTGGTCTTTGAGATGTGCAAGTTGATTATGATGGCCCAGCAGCTTAGTGCGGTAAATTTGGCACTGCTTGCTCTCACATTCGGTAAGGTCAGAGTGTGAAAAACAGCAATGGCCTGCAGGTACCGATGTGTTGGTCCAGTCCAGTGTGGTGGAAAAGATGGGCTTGGTGGGGCTGGGCAGAGGGGTCATCTCTAAGAAACTGCAATGTTTACATGTAGCCATTGCAGCAATGTTTGGGCTGATCTCCCCAGCCTCGGGAGCTTTGTACCTCTGTGGGCTCGCTTGTCATCATCCTGCACTGGTGGGTTTTGCTATCAAAAAGTGACCTTGGTTGTCCTCAGAGCAGTAGGCGGCCAAGAAAAGGACTTTCTCTTCCTGACATTTGTCTGAATGAAGTTGCGAAGAGCAAGAGGGGGTGCAGGATACCTCTCATGTGGGTTAATATCCAGCTGCGGCAGGAAAAATCAAAGTTTGGTCTCCACTCATTTCTCCATGTGTGTAGCAAAGTCATCACAGTGTGTCTGCACTGGTTAGTGATGGCTGGTGGCATTTTGCTCCCAAAGGCTCTGTTCTCAGTGTTGCAAGTTTATCACTGCTTTGTCTCCAGCCTGGGTCTTGGGATGCCAGGTACTGATGGTCTCAGCTATGAACTCAATGTCCCCATTTTCTCCACAGGAGGCTTTGCCACCTTTTCGTCCTGCTTCCCAGGGCTCTGTGAGGGGAAGCCAGCTGCCATCCTGCCGATGAGCATCTCCCAGCCATGCTTGCCTGTGGCCAACGTCGGCCCCACACGCATCCTGCCACATCTCTACCTGGGCTCCCAGAAAGATGTCCTAAACAAGGTATGGCCCTGATGAGGGGACACATCTGCCCTGTCCCATCTGAGACCCCAACCATGCAGAGGGGTGAGGGCATTAAGGACTCTTCTGCCCAGTGAATGGACCACACATGGTCAGTCTGATCCTACCAGGAAGCTAAAGGCAAGGAGTGCATAGGCAGAGCCTGGTAGAACTGGGGAGGGTGGTCGCAGGATGGGTCATCTTATAGTGTCAGTAGCAGGAGGAGCACGGCCAGGAAAACACCTGAGCTTGGAGGGGGAGTTACCACAGCTGGAAGTAGATGTGGAACAGGAGCCTGCTTTGCACCCACCCACCTCGCCAGGCAGGCTGCCAGATAACACCAGTTTCAGCAACCCTGCGATCCCCTTGGGAGCCAGAGCCATGGCAGTGCAGGGACAGGCAGCTCTGGCCAGGGGCTTATTCAGGAGGCTCAAAAATGAGCAAAGTTTTGCTGTAGGGAGAGAGGAGAAAAGACGAACAGTGCCCTTTTAAAGGTGCTGAAAGGGCTGTGCTGTGATGTCACGCCAGGGAAGGAATTTTGTTTAAAGGAAAAATAACAGCGAGAAGAAAGAAAGAGGAATTGCAGTTAAAATGCCACTGGGCGCCTGCCTACCACAGGCAGGAGGGAGCCAGCCAGGCGTCCTCGCCCGGGGCAGGCAAGGGGGGAGAGGGACCATGACGCCAGAGCAAGGTTGGAGACAGAAAGGAGGGAGAGAGAAATTATATACAGGGAGTAGAAGGAAATGAAAGAGAAAAATGCCAAGAATGTGAGCCCGGGAGCTGGGCTGGCTCCGTTGAGCCGAGGCTGGGCTCTGCATAGGCTGCTGGGGTGGGCAGGAACCAGTGGCTGGAGAGTCAGGGCTGAAATCCCGATGTGGTCTCCTGAGGACCTAATGTCAGGCTGTGAAATGGATGGTTTCCTTCTCTCCCTGCCTCCTCAGAGGGTTTTGGTCATCTTTTGGAACGGTGTTTTCTGCCATCGCCATGATGTGTCCTGAGGATGCTCTATTCATAGGCAACAAGAATGGGGTCAAATGCACAGGCTGTGCATAGGCAATGCTTCTCCAGCACGTTGCAAAGGAGAGGTCCCACATGGCAGCTCCACACACTCTAACGTATAGAAGGACACTTATATCTCCATGTTTTCTCCTCCTGTTTAATTCTGAGTCTTCCTTGGGATAGTACAGACCAGGCACTGAGACCCAGCAGCTGGCACAGATGTTCCCCTATTTTTTATAAGCAACCTGCTACCGGTTGTACAGGTGATACTTAGTCTGACGGGATGAGGAAAGAGACAGGTCAAATGAGCCATAAATTTGGTGTCAGCACCACGTATAGGTAAAGCCGACTGTAGCCCTGGGAGGGAAGTAATGGAGATTGGCGTGGATGCAGCAGTACACACCCAGCAAGCCAGTTCCCCGGTGAAGACAAGTCCAGGTTCACTCCAGTGTCAGAAAGAGGGAAGAGATGGTTCCTCTTGCCACCTGCCTGTGTCCAAACACAAGAGTATATGATCAGTGAAGAGCTATGAGCAACAAACAGATCTGTGAGGACTCCTGATGTGATTCTGAGGGGTGTGGGAGCAAAGACATGGGTTGACATTGGTCAGCATAGGGTGCCACCAATGACTCATCCTACTCTGTTGGTGAGAGGCCTCCTCTCTCCCTCAGCTGATACTTTCAAAGCTTTCAGTCAGAGTTACTGCTGATTTTCTTTCTTGTATTTGCCTGTTCCTCTCATACTGGAGTTCTGAGGTTATCCCCTCTGGGACCCCCTTCCAGGTATCTTTAGTCTTGCTTACTTTTACTTGGACCAATGCAAAGACCTGCTGAGGTTCAAACCTGTGTTATCTAAATTGACACAACCTTCTCAGCTGGCCTCTGCTGTACTACCATCAACTAGGCCAAGCAGCACTGGGAGACCCACAGGAGAAAACATCAGGATGGGAAAAGGCAAGGACTGCATCGCAAGGCAGATCTTCAGCACTCAGTGCTTGCTGAAGTCAGCCAACCATTCGATTGCTTCTTTCTCACCAGGACTTGATGACGCAGAATGGGATAAGCTATGTTCTCAACGCCAGCAACTCCTGTCCCAAGCCAGACTTCATCTGTGATAGTCACTTCATGCGCATTCCTGTCAATGACAACTACTGTGAGAAGCTGCTTCCCTGGCTGGACAAGTCCATTGAATTCATTGGTGAGCTTTTGTTAAAATGGTTGCAGACCATCTAGTTCTCAGCCTTCAAGACCTGAACTCTTCTTGTGTCCTCCATGGTCTTACTTCCAGCAGCCCTTGTCCTTTCACACAAAGGGATTGAGGGCTGGGGAGGGAAGCTAGAGTAATTTTGCCCACCATCTCTGACTGTATCAATGCTTTTGTCTCTGTTTCCTCTACCGTGCTCCAGACAAGGCCAAGGTGTCTAGCTGCCAGGTGATTGTGCACTGCTTGGCTGGGATCTCCCGGTCAGCCACCATTGCCATTGCCTACATCATGAAGACCATGGGTATGTCATCAGATGATGCTTACAGGTGAGTTTTCCCCAGAGGGCAGGGAGGGGTGACACTGGTATGCTTCACTCCAGGGAAGGAAAGCAGGCTGAGCACAGAAGGAGAGGGTGGGAAGCTGCTCCTTGAAGCTCTGTCTCGCTTTGGCTGAGTCACGGTGAAACCAAACCAAACCTCCCTTAATTAAGTGCATGCAATGAGGAATGGTTGGGAGCAGTAAAATGGAGGAGCAAGGCAGTCCCAGCTCTACCCCTGGGGCATCCCAAGGCCCCATGGTTCCTCAAGACCCCTTTATTTAGAGGGTCTGTTTAGAAGGTCCTGGACAATACCTCTTCTCCCCAAAGAGGCTGAGAGAGTAGTGGTGACCCACTGAAGGACCAAGCACCAACTGGGGCTGTCTGTGCCTCTTGGCAGGTTCGTTAAGGACCGTCGCCCATCCATCTCACCCAACTTCAACTTCCTGGGCCAGCTCCTGGAGTACGAGAGGAGCCTGAAGCTCCTCAAGGCCCTGAAGTCAAAGGGCGACCGGGGCGAGGGGGATGCCCAGCAGGACCTGTCAGAGGCGGCTGAGGGCAGCCGGCACCCCCCACCACCTACCTCAGAGAAGGCCGAAGAGGTGCCGAGAGGCGCCAGCCCGGTGTCCCCACACAGCGAACCCGAACGGCCAGGCGGGACCCCGAAGGTCCTGTCGCCCACCACCCTGCAGCAGGGGCTCAACGGCTTGCACCTCTCCTCCGAGCGCATCCAGGACACCAACCGCCTGAAACGCTCCTTCTCCCTGGACATCAAGTCCGCCTACGCACCCGGCCTGCGGCAGGACCCTCCTGGGCCTCCTGGCCCCGGGGATGGCCCCAAGCTCTGCAAGCTGGACAGCCCCTCGGGCCCTGGCGGCCTCAGCCCCTTCTCCCCGGGGGCGGACAGCCCCGACCGGCCGAGCGGGCCTGACCTCCTGCTGGAGGCCAAGGTGAGGCAGCGGCGGAAGCACCGGCACACGGCGGGCTCGCCGGCCCACGGCCTCAGCCTCAATGTTGGCGGGGCCTGTGCTGCACGCAAGAGCCCCAGCGCCGAGGATGGGCTGCCCCCGCGGCTCAGCCAGCCAGCTGCTGCCACCACCGCTGCCACCTGGAGCGGGGTGCACCTGGAGTCCCCGGGCACCCCCTGCGGCGAGGCCGGCTGGTACTTCGGTACGGACTCTGGCGGCGCTGGCAGCAGTGGCGGGAGCCTGTTTGCCAGCACCGGCACATACCCACCGCCCTTCGGCTGTGGCGGGGTGGCAGGCGGCTGCGAGATCAGACTGAGGGACAAGGCGCGGGCTGAGCCGCGGGACGGGCGGCACAGCTGGCACGAGGAGGCCAGTGCTGAGAAGCAGTTCAAGCGGAGGAGCTGCCAGATGGAGTTCGAGGAGACCATGTCTGAGGGAAGGGCCCGAGAAGAGCTGGGCAAAATCGGCAAACAGTCCAGCTTTTCGGGCAGCATGGAGATCATTGAGGTGTCCTGACACCAACCCAGGGCACCTGGAGAGCGGGGACGGGGTGAGGGGATATTTAAGCTGGGGGGAGAGGGGAGGGGGACGGTGGGGGTGGGTGGGGAGTATTTATACCTGCACGTGCATTTTTGGGAGTGCACGCGCTGAAAATGAAGCGAAAGTGGATGAGTCTTTCCGGAGTCAGGAAACATGACAGTGGATGCTTGGTGTCCCTCCTGCACCTGCCCTGGTCATTGTCCCCCATCTCCAGGGGGTCCCAGCCCTCAGAAACCCACATTCAAAATTTGGGCGTAAAATTCTAATGGGAAAGGGGCAGAGGTTGCAGTTTTGGATGCATGAATACGGCAAAGTGCCTGTGTGGGGGCCATGGCTGCCCCTTCCATGCACCCTGGTGCACTAAGCATGCTCCTTCATGTTTCTCTGGCTAAGTATCCTAAAAATGCTGCACTGGAGCAGCCCTATACATATATAAATATATATTATATATAATATAAAGAAAAAAATGAAAACACACACACAAAGGAAAAGGTAAATGGTTTTACTGCAATTTTTATTGAGACGTAAATAATATTTCAATTTTTTTCTTTGTTTTTAATTTATTGAAGCTGTTCATTCTGGCAATGATTTGCAGACAATGTGGGGCGGTACTTTCAGCTCTATTTTTACTGTGTATGGTATTTAAATCTGAAATACGAGTTTCTAAGCAATATATGAGGCCTGTGGCTCCTTCTATAGCTCATGTCGACGACAAAGATTTCCCCCACCCTTCCCTCTAGGCACAGTGACAAGGGGACAGGAGACTCTTCTAGGCCCTTTTTCTAGAAATAAACAAGTGAACAAGCAAACTATAAAACCTTCTTACAATGTAAACTGAGCCAGAAAGCTCTCTTCTGGAAGCTGCTGCTGCTTCTTCACCCCTTGGTCTCTGTTTGCTTTTTGTCCCCATCTCGGCCATCATCCCCATCCTGGCCACCATCCCATCCCAGCCATCATCCTCATCAATGCCATCGCCCCATCCTGACTGTGCCCCCCTCCCCTGCCCTGGACTGCCCATTCTCGCTGGAGAGGGCGAGGAGGGAGTCACCTAAAGTGTAGGGAAGCGTGCCGGGTGTCACCTCTAGCTGCGCAGGGAAGGGGAAGGCATCGGAGGCCTCCACCGTGGTCGTGGGGAGGGCTGGTGGTAGCTGGGATTTCTTGTTAGAGGGTGTCTTGCCTGCCTGCCTCAGCCTCTCAGTTCCCCCTCACCTCAGCCACTTATGCTTGGGAGGTATGGGCACCGTTTTCCCTTTGGCACTGGTGGTTTTTCAGGCTTCCCCCAACTTTCACTTCACATCCAAGAAACATGGGGACCATGTTTGCAGGTGCTGGGACTCCTCTGGCCCTGTTCCCCTCAGGGCTGGCTCCCCTCCTTCCAGCCAGCTGGACATGAAGCTCTGCAAGCACACAGGGGGCACAACCGACTTATTTTCAGAGGTGTTTGGCTGCTTCCCCCTGTCCTGGTGGGTAGCCAACCTCTTGCCCCTCAACCCCAATGTCAGGCTTGCTGAGAAGTTGCTTTCTGGAGCTGTAGGCACTGAGCTGCCTCCGCTGCAAAGCACTTCTCTCCCTGTGGCTGTCTTTGCTTTCTCCCTCATCTCACACTAGTTTGCAAAGCTAATACCTCAGGGGTCTCCATTCATGCATATCTGTGTCCTGTGTCATCCTTGGAGTGTTGTTTTTTTCTTTTCTGGGTCTGCACCATTTCTCTCCCTTTCCCTTGTTCCTCCTCTTGTCGTTTGTTTCTATCTTTAAATCAAACTACATGTGACAAAACCAAATGATCTCAGGTTTAAAACTGAACACAAAGCAGAGGCATGAGGAGCTGCAATTGTGCAAGGAGGGGCTGCTTGCTTCAGCTGGTTGCTTCCCCAACCACTTGTGTCTGCAGTTGAGGCGAGACACCCAAGAGGCTCATTGCTCTCTTCAGGCCAGCTTTAATTTTTCTGGTTTTCCACAGGGCCATTTGGTGAGATATTGGGGACCCCCCACATGTTCCTGGCTGGTTCCCCAAGGTGTGGTGGAGAGGGACAGTGATGGCTGGAGAGCTGAGGACCACCTGCCTCTCTCCTCACATCACTTTTGATGAGGGCAAGAGATCTCATAGTCATCCCTCACAAGCCCACCACCACCACCCATTGTTGCCTTCAGTAACCACCTCAAACCAGCTCAGTGTTGCCAACCTGAACATTTCTCCCTTCTGGCCCTGAAAGGGCGATGACACTATTTTCTAAGCTCCCTTTTTATTTTCCAATAAGCATTTGGGTCCATCCCGAGAGCTGGGCAGCTATTCAGGAGCTGCACTTGCAGCAGGGTCTCCTAAGAGGGCACTGATGTCAAGTCCAAGGAAGGAGGGAAAAAGACTTTGTCCTCCCTCCAGGAAGCCTCCTGAGCCCAGGGTGAGTGTCACCTACCTCCTGCCCAGGCAGCACTGCTGGTCCCCCTTCCCCTCTTGCTGCCCTTGGCGGTGGCATCTCTTTGCAAGCATGCCAGGGGCCATCACAGGCTGAGCTCTGCTCTGTATCCTCTGTATCGCTAAGTTCCTGCCCATCCCATAGTCTTCCAGGGCTGATGCCAGCATGGATCACCTGAGCTCCAGTCAGGCAAATTACTGGCAGGAGCTGTTTAGGTATAGCTTTGGGCAGTGAAGAGGGGGCTAGATGACTTCCCAAGGGGTTTAGTAAAAAGAGGACGATAGGTCAGCACAGCCAGGTGGGGAGATGAAACGAGGTGCTAGCAATCTGTGTAATTCATCCTGTTAGCTGACACAGTGTATTCTGAACACAAAAAAACAGCTGGAGTAAGTCAGAAAGGAGAGGGCAAGTGTTGTACATGAGACTCCAAGTGTTTGCAAAGAGGCAGATAACGTGGTTTGCTCTTTTTTTTGCCTTTTTTTTTTGCTACTCTGCCATGCCCCTGGATGCTCCTCAGCCATGTTCGAGACTTTAGACCCTACAGACTCCTCTCTCCTCTGAAACCAGAGCAAGGTGAAGTGGATTTTAAGATTAGTAGATCATAACTGCCAAGACACGTTTATGACCCACCTCTGCAGCCTTATTTTGATGTACTTTGTGTTCGTCTTTCCCCTTTATCTTGGGTGTATGCACTAGAAACCCTCGTGGGCAATATTTTTAGGCTACATCCAGAAAACACCCCTTGATGGAGCAGCCCTGCCTGAGTGTCCCCTGCCAGTGCTGACCCAAAGCCATCAGGGTCACAGAGGGCCTTGCGCTTTAATGATTTTTCTTAAAAATCAAACTCTGTCTAACAGACCACTTTGTCCATGAATCAGAGCATTGTGAGTTATCACACGGAAGGATGTGCTGGCTGGTAGTTCTCCCCATCATCTCTCAGCCAAGCCATTTTATGGGGTCTCACAGACAGGCGCCCCAACCCAAAGCCTCACTGGAACAAAAAAATCTTATTTCCATGCCAATCTGATGAAGGAACACTTATTCAGAGGGACCCGAGTGATAGAAGTGTGAGCAGAGGACAGGAAAGGTCTCTCCTGTCAAGGGAGGAATCAACAAAGCTGTCGAGCGACCGATGGTCACGGCAGCAGCAATGGCTGAGCTTTCCACCACATGGAGTATGGAGTAAACCACAGCATTCCTTCAGACTAGAGGAACATCGCACCCATGCCTGTTCCTGCAGCTCAGCCTCCCAGCTGCCTCCTTCCCAGCTGCCTCTTGAGAGGCTGAGCGAAGCTGGTGGGGGGGCCAGCAATCAGGTTGGCAACACTGAGCCAGAGGCTTAGGTTGGAGCAGACTGGTCCCTGGCCTCAGCAGCAGGGTCCCCAGCCCCTGCTGCCTTCCTGGCCCTTCTCTCTGTCTACTTGTTTCTTTGGATGTCCATTCCCATTACATCTGCCCCTTAGGAGAAGATGCCCCCAGAACCCCCTCCTGCTGTCCCCTTCCCCTTCCCATCCTTAATACTAATGATAATAAGCTATCAGTGTTGTCATTGCAATCTATGAATGATAGATTTGAGTATTTATGATTACAATTATTATGGTTATGATTCTGTACTTTTTTGCTTCTTACTCTTTGTATGTTGCTCTTTGTTTCTGTGTTGTGAATAAACGCAAGGCCCCATCATACCTTCTCTCTGCTCCCCGCAGCCGGGCTGGGGCTGCACTAGGCACAGCTCCCAGCTGTCCCAAGGCCCAAGAGGCAAACCCTTGTCAGAGGAGCTGGAGGGTGGTGCTTCCTAAGGGTATAAAGACACCCATATCTGGGGCAGATCCTTCATTCTTCCCTTCCTGCAGCTACTCTCCCCCATACAGGTTCCTGCTAATGTTTGCAAGAGGCAGGAACTTGCTGGCACCAAGAACAGAGGATTAAATGGCAAAAGCGTAAAGCTTTTGTAACAGCTTTAAGGAACATTGGCCAGGCATCCAGCTTGCGGAGTCAGCTCCCTCCAGGTTTCTGTCCTCTCACCTTTTTCTGCTGGTTGTGCCTACAAGCTTGATCTTCACCCGCAGGGGTTTCTTGTTCTGCCATGGCAGCTGGTTTGCAAAGTTCCCCGGGCTCAGCCGAGCCCATGCACTGGTGCCCTGTTTTAGCCAGGTGCCCTGGGCTTTCTTAACTTGAACAGCACAGCCTAGGGAGGCTGCATGGCTGGTGTTAATGCAAGCTTAGTGGCAGAGCAGCAAGGAGAGATATGAGTGGGCTCCGGTACCTGGAGGGATTCAGAAAGGGGCTGGGAATGGGACTGGAAACAGCCTTTATTCAACACTGATGAATCAGGGTGTCATAAGTGGGCAGACTCTGGTGCTGCTTTTTTGCACCTGTCGCCTGGGCTCCTTGTACAACGTTGAGGATTACAGATGACTGTAAGGTGAAGGAGGAGACATTAGACGAAGGGAAGAGGAACCCCATCTGCACCACGGTACAAAACACTTGCTGTACTGCGCCAGCCCCATAAAGAGTCATTTTAATTTGCGGGGTTCAACGCCACCCTTCTCCAGGCAGCCTGGGCACAGTGTCTTGTCTCTGTCATGACTTTGCTTTGCCGTGGGTTGGGGTCCTTCTCATCAAGCTGTGCTAAACTCATTTCCAAGGTTGCCCTGAGACCACTCCAGAGAGCAGAGAGCTCAGGTCTCACCCCTTTCTTGGGGGACCCTGGCAGACCCCTATTGGGGTCCCGGTCCAGCATCACCCTTCCTACCTCACCTGCCTTTGGGGCAGCTGTGGATGGGGAGGGAGCAGGAGGGTCCCGACCACGCCGGGGCTGAGCCTCCTCAGCTCCCACCCTCATCCCTGCAGGATCAGGCCCTTCCTCAGCAAGCACAACACGGGGAGGGGGTTTATGCCCACCCTGGCATATCTGGAGAATCCTGAACAGGGAAGAGAGGGTCTGGCCACCAGCCCCACTGTGCTCCCTTCTTTGCTGCCCATTTGGCCAGTGCCCGCATCGGACCCGGGAAGACACCCTGTCCCTGCCCCATGTTTATTTATTTATTACCAGAGGCTGTAAACAGCAGTGCTTTTCTACCCTCTACTTTCTTTTCCTTTCTTTTGTATTTTGGAACAATGTGTTGTAATAAATACCCAAATAGGTGTTTTAACAGCTGGTGTCAGCCTTGGTTTTTGAGGGTCGGACCTTCTCAAGGTGGGGCTGGAGGGTCCTCTTTGGGGGTTTGGGGAGGGCAATGGATCTTTGGCTGCATTGGTGGGGGCCAGAGCAAGTAGACAGCTGGACACACAGCCAGACCTGGACTCAGCCAGATCCATGTCTATCTATAGGGCCCATCGGCTGGAAGCTGCAGTTGGACTAATTCAAAGCAGAAATAAGACTCATGGCTGATGGATTAGGGGAATAAAAAGTAATTGGGGCATTCATGGGCCCACAAATTGCAAACATCTGCTCTAAGGGTTTGTGATGGCCCAGTGCCTTGCTCATTGCTCTGAAGCTTTAGGCAGGCACCTGAGCAGCCTGTCTCTAGAGGAAAGAAATGGCTAGATCCTGCTCCAGATGGGTATGTACAAGTGTAGGGGATGGTACAGATTACTGAGCTAAAGAGCACAAAGGCATGGAGCATTTGCATTGAAATACATTCTATTATTATTATTATTATTATTATTACTTCCCTCCCAGCTATGCTCTGCTCTCACTTTCCTCCTGGCATGGTGGCAGCATGTAGCCGCACGTTTGCTACACACTGTGGCTAAACCCTATAAACATCCCCCCGGTCCCATCACAGCCAACTGAGCCACCACCTCTTCCCCAGGGCAGCAGCTGTACCACGCTCAGGGGGCGGCCGGCGGGCACCACCAGCAGCCACGTTTCAGCTGGGCTGTGCTCAACCCACTCCTTCTTGCAGCAGGTTTTCTTTGGAGGGAGGAGAAGGCATGAGCAGGCTCCCTGCAGTTCTGGCTCCAGAAAGCCTCAGCACTTGTTGACTTAAACACAGAAGGGACATCCATCCTTGTGGTTGTTTTCCACAGGCTGGGCTAAATCCCCATGTCTTTTATAAATCCTCTCCCTTCATCCAGCTGCAATTGCTGGGTCTTTTGTAAAGCCTCTAGAAATTACTGCCATCATCTGCTGCTGGGGTAGAAATTACACGGCTCAGAGTGAAGCTTTGGCCTCCTGTTCCGCTGACCCCACTAGCAGCTTCAGAGGGGCTGTTTGCATGCCCATCTCTCTCAATCACTCGTTGCTGTGCATGACATGGAAAGGGAGAATTATTTAATACAGAAACGTGAGCATTGCTCCCATCTCCCTCCCCGTTCACCTGCTCCTGGTTTCATTTTACCAAACCCGCTGCCCTGGAGAAGATGCTCCAGCGGAGTCCCCACGGCTGACGTCTCATGTCACTGTTTCCGTGGGCACAACTAAATCCCCTTGTGTTTTAGAGAGAAATTCCCTCTGGGCCAGGAGACCGCTGGGCCATTGAGTCACCGACAACTGCACCCACATGGGAGGGGACCCAGATGATGCTGTGAGTTGTCTGCTCTTAGCTGGGGCTACAAGTATGTGGAGTATATGTCCCCTACAAGTATACAAGTATATGTCCCCTGTCAGAGGCACCCGTGGGTGCACATGCAGCACAGCTCCCTCCCCCAGCCCAGCGCCGAGGCTGCCTCTCCTCTCACTCCTCACGGTTTGCACAGCAGAAACCATTACTGCAACGAGAAACCCAGGAACGTCTTTTTTCCAGCTCTCGGGCTTTTATTGACTCAGAATGGCTGCCAAGCCTATAAATAAATGTTCCTTGAGCTAAATATAGCAGCCACTGAAATAGGCTGCCGGCTATTTATTTAGCTTGTGGCCTCTGAAAGCTTGCCAGTCTGTACTGCCTTTACCTTTGTGCCATCCCACCACAGGCTGCGGCCACCCACCGTGGGGGCATGGCTGAGTCAGCGTGGGGAGAAGGAGTCACAAAAAGTCAGCCCCGTCTCCACAGGGCTGGAGAACCAGAGCAGCAGGGTCTGGCAGCCACAGGAGCTTCAGCTCCCTGTACCCCTACCCAGAGAGCTTGGGGCTCCCCAGGAGGAACATTTACTGGAGTGGTCGGGCAGGGGCTGAGCCAACCACAAGCTGGTTTCCTCTCCTGGGAGGACTCAGGAGCTTTTTCCAGCACTGGAGCCTGGAAAAGATAATTTATCATCTTCTGCAGGCTTTCCAGCATTAGGTGATGTGCATTGCTTTTCCACATTTTGTAGGTGTGTAAACACTCCTGCTGCACAGACATGCTGTGTCAGGACCCTGAGGGTACTTGGGGGCATGAACTGACCCTCACCCACGCACCCCTGCTCGAGTCAGGACGCTCAAAGCTATATCCCGAACCGTGCCACAGCTGTGAGCTGCTCTCTGGCCCCAGCTGCTGGGTGGACCTCAGACAGTGCTGCAGCCATATCCCCTGCTTGCTTCTGGCAAGAGGCCCCAGCTCAACCCCGCTTCATTGCATGTCCGAGAGATGCCATTTGCCATGTTGGTGAGATGAGCCACTACACTCTGAGACCCTCCATAGGAGGCACCTTTCTCCAGAGCCCTGTTGGTTGTGTGTCCATGCAAGAGGGGTTGGGCTTCACGCTCCCAACACTGACAGAAAGCAAGGAAAGGACTGATCTTGTGCTGCAGATACTGCTTTATACCCTGAGCCTAACAGAAACAGGATGATACATACCTTGGGCTGTGATGACTTCGTTGCAGCTCCATGCCAGCAAAGGGAAAAACTCTGTCACTCCCTGGAAAGCCACATTCACTCCTGGAGCAATCCAAGACATTAATAACACTTAGCACTTACAGGGAGTTTTGCTAAACATGAGCTAATACTTACAACACCCATGGGAAGGAGAAAAGTAATTACTGTTATTGGGCTTGATTTTTCCTTTCCCACGTACCCCTGCAGATAGGGAACAGCTCTACTCCATTCAGAGAGCTTTGGAAATCAGAGGAGAATCCCACTCACCCCAGCTTGTACAAATAGGAAACCTGGAGCAAAGATGCCATATTTGCTAAAGGCCACCCAGGAATGCAAAGCTGGAGACGAACTAGTGTGTGTGGGAAATCCTTGCCCTCAATCCTGCTCCTTACACCACCAGGCTATAATTCCTCAACTGACAGGGTAATTCTGGTCCCCTTGTGGGTCTTCATGTGCAGGGGATGCTAGAGGGATGCGGATGCTTTGTATTGCTGCTTACCTACTCCTCCGCAATGTCACTTCACAAGGAGGTGAGATACTCTGCTCTCAGGAGCACTGGATGCAGAAAAAGTTCATGGGCGTATTGGTTTGGAGTACTATTGTGGTGAGGCCTAAAATTCCCACCCATAACTCCCCTTCTGGAATCAGAGCCCCGGACATGCTGTCACCTGTAGTTGACCACCCCAGCCACTTGGTAAACAGCCTCTCTCACTGCGGCCAATGCAGTGCTGGCAGCAGGGGGGTAAAGGAGCCGACGGGTGGATCGCTGGGCTTGTCCCAGCCACACAGCATTGGAGCAAGGCTGGCTTAGAGACCTGAGGTGCTGTTGGGGTCCCTCCTGGGGCATGAGGTCCCTCTTGGGGCACAGAGGGGCTGGGCTGGGAAGACCTGGATGAGAGCAGAGACCAAAATGAAGGTCAACTGCCTGCCCAGGTCCTTTGCAGAGAGAAAGGGCAGTCTAAGGGGGTTCGCTAAAACCAGAAATTCTCCCTGGCCACACTCTTCAGCTGAAACCTGTGCACTCAGTGTCTGGGTGGAAATGCTGTCTCTCGGCAGTACCCAGATGATGTCATTTAGTTTTCCAGACTTCAGAGCTGAGCCAGCAGCTTGAGCCAGTATGACTGGAGATGCTTTATTTAGAAGGAGACCAAGTGCAACCGAGCCCAGGCCTTTGCAGCACCCCTCTGCCACCTCCCTTTTCTGCTGATGCAACCCTGGCCGCAGCAGGGACGTCAGGCTGCCTCAGAGGAGGTCACTCTTGGGAAGCCCAAACTGGGACCCTACGGGGTGGATGGGTGGGAGGGATGCTTCAAGGTGCAGGTGAGGGTGATGCTCAGCCTGTGTTGCCCACTGTCACTGGGACCAGGGAATCTCTGGGTGCACAGCCAAGCTCATCTCCCCAGGTACCTTTTTCCTTCCTCCAGCTCCCTGAGAAACTCTGCGCACGCTCCCCAGGGTGGCATCAGCCACTGTCCTCATCCTTATACTTGTCATTTCCAGCCTGGGTTACCGCATTCGAGCCTCAGGCTGGCTCTGGGGGCTTTTTAGTTGCAAAGCAAATGTTTTCCCCCACTGACACCCCTTAACCTGCCCCTTCTCCCTCGGCAGCATCTCCTGACAGGCAAGCGGCTAAGAATAGCCCTGCCGCTGGCTCCAGGCTGGTGCTGTTTGCTCAGTGACTCAGAGCTGGCCAGGCAGGCACTTACTCAAAGGGCCCCATTACTCATCCATCTGCACTGCCCCAAGGATGGGGTTTGTGTCTCTCACTCGCCTCTCCTTTAAAGATGCTTTATTTATTTCTTTTTAATAAAGCTGCCATCCACAAAGAGAGGTAATTATCCTGCTGTGGATTTACCACTAAATATGTGTGCCACGACCCATAATGCTGCAACCCCCATCGATCATGCAGGCAGCCCCTTGGTACTGCTCCTGTTCACTGTCCTGCCAGGAGGGAGCTGTGTGGGTAGGAGCAGGGCAAGAGAAAATGCCTCCCAAAATCACATTTCATGGCACCAGGGTAAGCATGCAAACAAAAATCCTCTCCTCCAGAAACCATCCATGTTGAATGCCAGTGCGAATCTGGCTGTGCCAGATCCAACTGGCCACTCAGACGCCCATGGCATGACCCAGCTGCTCCCATCTTGCTCACGGCTCATGTTAGTTGCAACCTTCCTTCCTCTCTGTAGAGTGTCTCATTGCCCAGAGAGTGCTGCGGTGTCTGCAAAACACCTTGGCGAATTAAAACAGGCCTCCAAGTTAAAAAGTGGCTCCATTTCCAAACAACAAAAAGGCAGCATCTTCTCCATCTGGTTTGCTCCCCTGAGGCACTCTCTGAGTCACAGCCAGTCATACTGGGAACAGAGCTGCATCCTGACTGGTGCGGGGCACATCCGTGTCTGCAAGGCGCTGCCGTGCCAGTGCTGCCACTGCTGGGAGTGGACTCTGCTTCTCCGACTGCCCCACCGCTGTGGGGACAGTTGCTTGCGATGTAGCAAGTGACATGCTGGCAGCAGAGTTGGAAGAGGTGTCTTAGGATGGTGTTTTATTTTCCTCCTGCTGCCTCAGCCCTGCAGTTCCCCTCTTTTGCTTTTTTTCAGGCTCTTATTCCAGCTCTTCCAACCCGGCCGCTTCACAGCACCGCTCTTCAACCCTCCTGTCATCAGGGAGCCCGCTATTCTAGCCCAAGATGCTTCACGAAGCCTCAGCAACATCAAGAGGGCTGCCTGAGAACAGACACAGCCCCCATGCTGGGGTATGCCTAGAGTACCCCAAACCAGGTCTAGTTTGTGCCTTGCAGAGACACCCGCTAGCTGCAAGCAGATCCACCCTGCGCAGAAGTGGGTAGCTGGTCTGGATTTGGGCTGTGGCTGGGGTGCTTCTCCTCAGCACCCTGCTCTGAGTCTCTACATAACAGATACTAAGGGCCTGATCCTGCACTGCTAACATGGGGGGAGCCTTTCCACCCACCCAGGATGAGTGGAACCCCAGTGCCTCTCCATAAAGCCGTGCACAGGAGAGCCAGGGGCTCACACCTCGGAGGAGATGGTGTCACCAGCTCCACAGCACTGAGCTCAGCCAAGGCCGACAGCAGCCAGGGATGCAGGACAGAGGGAATCTGGACATCCACCTGCGGGCTGGAAAACGAACGAATGCATGAATCCCCTGCATGCACTGCTAAACACATATTTGTGTGCTCCCACTGTTCCAGGGACCCCCCTCAATGTCAACCCATGGGCCGTCTGGCCAGGCATGATGCTGTAGGAGAGCAGGACTAATCTGCCAGGCTTGCTTTCATCTCACAGACCCCACTGACGCCCCACAGCATCCATCACACCACCAACAGCTGCCAAGCAGCTGGTGGCCACCCTGCAAACAGAGTGCACAGCAGAGCCAGGCCATGCTGGAGGAGGCAAAGAGGCATCGGTGGCTTTGTGAGACACCTTTTCCAAGCACCCCCACTCAAAGCCGGGCTCTGAGCAGGGCTGGAAGGAAGCCCTTGAGCCATGTCTTGAGCAAAAGCTGTGCTCTGGCAGTGCAGCCCTGGCAGCACCCTGTCCGCAGCAAGGCATGCGAGCAACCTCTAGTGGCAGCTCCTGACGGCTTCTGTCTGTGCAAAACCAGGTGACAGGAAAGGAAGTTTATCCTTATTTCATCTTCGGGAGCGCTCGGGGTGCCGCTCGGTGCTGGATGAACCCCATTTTGCAATCACGCTGAAGCACCACTGCAGTCGTTTGGTACAAAAAGGAGGAGGAGGAGGAGGGAAGGAGAGAGAGATTAAGGCCAGTGGCTTATCACACATGTTGTTGGACGGATGCAGAACAGAAGTCTGGAGGGTGAAGCTGTCTGCAAGGTGATAGCCCACAGTGGAACAGGAACCCCTGGTCTGGCTCTGGCCCCACCAGGCTGTGTGACATGAGGAAGGACAGGTGCCCACCTCTGTGCTTCAGCTTTGATATCTTTTGCACCCTTTAGGTGCAAATTACTGCGTAACAGCCAGGCCATGCTGGCTCATGGTCTCTGCAAGCAACCTGCCCCCTGCAGCCCGGCTGGGAGGGACACACCAGCTCTGGTGTTCACGGTGTCCAGCTCCCACCTTATCTCCGGCACACTGGCCAGGAGGGATAGGCTTCATGTGCTCCTAAGAGCCACTCTGTCCTGCTTTGTTCACTTGAACCACGTGGCTCAAGTCTTTAACATCTTCGAAGACAGTGGGAACCAGGTTTGGGTTGCAGCATTGGCAAACACAAGGCACCAATTGTTGGGCTGCCGACAGGTGGCTGTACAAGGTGCTACAGCCCACTCCACTTATAGAAGACCCTGCTCTGTGCCCCAAAACTGCCTTACTGGATCCCAGCCTATCCCCTTCATCAGCAAGAGAGGTCAGTGACAGTTCCTCACTGCCTTCCAGACTGTGTGTCCCATCTGTGACCCACATGTTCAGTCCCCACCACCAGGAGCCAAGAGAAGCTCAGCAGCAATCCTCTCTGGCTCAGTTCATCGTTTTGGGGTGTGTAGGAACGCTGCTTCCCTCAGCCTGGCTTCAAGGCGTGGCTTTGGATTTTCCCTGGCATCTCCCAGGCACAGTGCAGTGACAAAGCATCCACATTTGGACCACAGGAGCCTCCACACAGCCGCTGCTCAGCAGACATGGTGGTGCCCCAAGCAGGGGCCAGACTGCCTCATCTCCAGCTAGAGACCATTAACCTTCCCCCACCAGAGACACTCCTCAGACCTTGCTGATGCCAAGCAAAAGTACATCATAAAGTCAAAGCACTGCCAGAGCTGCCTCTCCCTGCCCTGCTTTCCCCCTTAATTGCTGCAAAGGCCACACATCAGGGACAGGGTGCAGGATGTGCAGGAGATGCTCCTGCAAGCACCTGGTATGCTTGCCTTTCACTCCCTACAAACCCTCAGAACAGACTATAACAGATGACCAGGATATTTTGGACATGCAGTCCCTGAGAAAATGCCTAGGTACCCAGGGCTTTGTGTTACTTACCCCTGCTGCACGGTAAGCAAAGAGAGCTGCGGATTCAGCCTTGGGTGCTGCGCTGAGAGCGGGGCATAGGAGGTAAAGACAAGTCAGAGATGGGAGAAGAGCAATTTCCTTTAGGGTGAAGGCACTGGCTGATTAAGCGGTGCCCGTGGCAGCTGTAGCTGAGACTGTATTGTCACTGGGCCAGGACAGTGGGATGCTTTCAGATGACTGTGAACTTTCTGCCCGCCTCGCTCTCGCTTTGGCCCCATAGTTAGTCCTCTGGGTTGCGTAGGGTTCCTGAAGTGCTTTCAGCTCCAAACAGTTTGCTTAGTTACAGGAACCTGAGGAAAAAAAAAAAAAAAGGACAAATTTAGTATTCCTCTGCAAATCTTATTTGCCAGGCTCCCCCAGGTCCCCATGCTGCAGCACTGAGTGCAAGGCTGGTGCAGGGGAGGCAAACCCTGCCAGGCAAAGCAGGAGCAGACTGTCAACAGGAATAACTGAGTCTCAGGTGCCTCTTGGGCATAGATTCCTGATGGTAATTGGTTTCACCCCAGCCCCATGAACATGCCCTTTGCACTCCTCCAAAGCCAAGCAATTTGGTGCCCTGCATAGCAGCAGTGGTGTGCAGACTTCTTAGGAAGAGGAATAACCTATTTGGGCAGGGCAATCATCCTTCTTTGGGGTATTTTTATATCAGAGTGGATTCAAGTGGATGCAGCCAGCAAGATAACCGGGATCACTACAAGGAGTCATCTAGCTCGGATAACCTCTGCAGTTTCACAGTACAGTTTCACAGAGGCAGTATCAAGCCTTTCACTGACGTGGACTGGCTACCCTTGGCTCCTGTGCCCACCAAAGCTATTAGCAATGAGCTCACCCCTCTGTTATCGCTGATCCAGGGAGTCTGAAGGCTCTCAGAAGCGTGGCTATTGATCCACACCTCTTACACTTCCCCCTCAGAGCTTTGGTTTCAGGAAACCTCTTTGACTCTCCTCTCTCTGTCTCTTCTTCGCAGCTTCCAGGAATGCTTTTCCAAGGACCTTGGAGCTGGGAGTTAAAGGAAAAGCAACCAGGACTGTGGTGAGAAGGACAAGGATTTAGCCTGGCCAGAACTGCTTGTTTGCTTTGGCTGACTGTGTGCTTTGGTCATCCTCTCCATCTTCCTCAGTGGAGCAAGGGGAAGACATTTTCCCTCAGAGTTGCAGGTTAAGGGAAGGAAGCCTGGTGCCTTGCATGGGAAACTGCCCCATATGGTTTCTGCTTATGGACTTTCTGAAGGGGCTGTGCCCACAGAAGTGTCCTCTCCTCCCTCTCCCATGCTTTCAAAGCTGTGAGCTTGACTTGTGCCAACAAGTAAAGAGGCAACTGCATCTCTGTGCAAACTCACTCCCTGGCAGCACAAGCAGATGAGCCTGTCACTCTGTCGGGGAGCGCTCAGTTACTGTAATGATCAACTCAGCAGCATCCTACCCTGCCACCCCTCAAAGGACAATCCTTCACCCCTCGGGCCACTTCTCCCATCCGTTCAGGTCCACCTTGCTCAGGCAACCAGGTGGCAGGGTGAGGAACCACATTGGGCAGCTGGGGCCTCAAAACAGACTGGTGGAGCTACAGCCAGAAACTGCGTCATCTGCTCCTTCCCGAGGTATGAAGTAAACGACTCGCTGCCTTATAAAATGGGCTCCCTCACCCCTCCCTGCATCCCCAGGAAGACTTTCGGGTGCCTGGGTGCACTTCATAAATGTCTAATGAGCCATCGCAAACATTAGCGCTAGTGCCAGCTGCCAGAAGCAGACGGAGATCAAGCCCTCCCTTGCATCAATCAGCTCCACCCAGGAAGCAGACTTGCCTTTGACAACAGCCAGATTAAGAAACAGGCAGACAATCAACCACCCAGTGCCCTGACCAGGAAAGCTCTGAGGCTCCAGCCCACGGGAAGGAAGGAAGAGGGAAGGGAGAGGAAAACTCATCTCTTGCTACAGCTGCCTCCAGAAAGCTCCTCCAGAGAAAGCAAAGTGGGGTTGGTGGCGGCTGTGTTTTTCCCTGGAGATGGGTTAGGGCTATCAGGGAGAAGTCCCTCGTTTTGGGGTAGGTTTGCGGACAACAGACCTTGGAGCCTATGGATGCCCTGAGGAAACCTCCACACTTAGCCAGAGCCCTGGTGTGCCCAGCACATGGGTTTTCATCTCTTCCTTTAAAAACCGCTCATGCAGCCCCAGTTTGCAGATGGGATCCACACCCTGGAGCAGAGGCCTGATCTCATGAAAGGACCAACAAGTGCACTTCCATACCCACATGAAGATAAACTCCGAAGAGTTGTCTCAGTTGGTTCCATGTACATGAATGATGGTCCTATAGTAAGAAATGGTGACATTTGTTTTAAGTGATGACTCAATCATGGCACCATTGGATAACCACAAATCCGAGGAAATTGCCCTGGGCAAATCTTTCTTATCCCTCACCCCTACTCTCCTGGATTTCACGTAGGAGCACGTTACTGTGCTCAGGGGCCAGAATTTAGCTGACTCCTTGCACTTACTGCCCTTGTGGTGGTCAGAGTCAGAGTCAAAGGAGAAAGAGGACAGGTTGCCTCCCACTGCTAACACTGCAAAGTAGACATGGAATAAACCTGACCTTCATTTACAGCATTTGCTGGAGAAATCTACACTTCCTATACATAGAAAAATCAATGAAATGCCACTTACCAAACAAATCCTCATTGGTCTGAACCACCTGCATCAACAGAGCCTCATGTGGCCACCCATGCACCCCAAATCCTCCTCAGCAGCTCTAGCGAGAATCCTGCCTTCCCTTCTTCAGGTTGCTTTGGCAGTTTCTTTTTGTTTGTTTGTTTCTACTAGCACACTAATTCTGGCACTGCATACTCTGCTCTGAGATGGCTTTGGGGACCCTTAGCAGCACACTACATTTTTGCCTGCAAGTTAGCTGTCACCCAGCCCCATTTTCCATATATCTACTCCAGATGTGCTGCTGTTTCTCTTCTGTCGGTGCTAGAGGAGCCAAGTGAGGGAGCGGGTAGCATTCCCACCATGCAGGCCAAACCATCCCAACTCTCAGTGCTTCTGAATCCTTCCCAAAGCCTCCTGTTTCTCTCCATGAAGACCACTAATCCATCTGCGGCTAGCTAGAAACCGTGTTACTCGATGGGAATGAATCTTCCCCCTCAACTCCAGCTCCAGGAGCCACTACTGCTTGCTTTTCTGACAGCCATCAGATGGTGCCATTGAGTCTTCTGGGATGCGAAGCCCAGAGGACAGCAGGCTGGCACCAGGGATCATACTGGCGTCTTGATCCATCTCACAGGCTGGGAATAGAGCTTTGTTGCCCAGTTCCAAATGTGGCAAAATAAAGAGATTTCTCTTTAGCATAGGTGTTGGCAAAGTAAAGCAAATGTGAGGCTTCTGCTGTGCACAGATATGTTAACAAATACAGTGTCACTTTTTTTTTTTCCCCAGTCTTGCAAGACTGGCTATCTTCCTGAAGCTGGACTCCAACGATACCAGTGTAGGAGCAAGTGACAGCAGCCTAGGAACAATTCAGCTTCACTTTCCACCTCCAAAAAAAACTGGCTGCGTTTGCTGCTGGGAAGATTTACAGGTGGTGAACTGAGTCCATGCAGCAGGGCCAGAAATGAAAGAGCGCAGCAGCATTAGCAAAGTTCCCTTTCCCTCCACAACAGCAATGTGGAGCAATCGCCCTCCTCGAACAGCCCTAGACAGCAGGCAGTGGGCTGCCCCATGCTAGGGGGTGACCATCTCCTGCCCACTTCTTCCTGCCTCTTCCCCTTTTGTTTTTTTAGCACAGAGTGAACTGTAAGGAGAAGAGGCTTGTGCATCAAGGCATACTGATTGCAGCATGCTCACTGCATTTGACATCTCCCCTCCAGATGTGTGCCCAGGAGTTACAGGGCTTTGGTATTAATAATTCTCTTTGTGGTTTTTTTTTGTGGTTTTTTTTTTTGCAATGACCAGAGCCTGGCACAGGCAGACCTGCTGTCCAGCTGAGGCCTCTACCTGGCATTGCAAATATGCATGAATAATAACTGATAAGTGCTTTTCCTGAGTTAGTTTTTGGTTTTAATTGTGCAAGAGGAAAGAGGAGAAAAATGCCAGCAACGTGAGGAAGGAGGGAGAGGAGAAATAATTACAATTGCATTTAGACAGTGATAAGAATGGCTGCTGAGCTGAGCTGGGCTGGGTGGTTTCCAAGCACAGTGGGAGCCAGCTTCAATTTCATAGCATAATCTTTCCTGCACCCTTAAAATAACTTCTCCCCGCCCCCAGGGTGTCACAGGACCTAAAGAGCAATGTGTGCCCCTTCCCTGCGCAGGCCCAGCTGCTCTGTGCTTGGTCATCGTCCGGGGTGGTTTTGAGAGTGGTGGTGTCACACGAGTCGCGTCAAGGCACTGAGTCCCAGCTGAGGGGGCTGGAGCAGAGAGGAAGGGACGCTTTTCAGACCCAGACCTGTGGTGTCCCCAGGAAGGTGGCAGGCTGGGGACAGTTAGCTGTTTGAGCTTGTCTTCGGTGCCCGGTGAAAGAGCAGCTTCTCTGAACCACTCAGCAGAGATAGGACCTCTAAACTGTCAGGGCTAATTGCTCATGTGAGATGTATTTACAGAAGCAGCTGTTAGTGCGGAGCGCAGCAGACAAACAGACTCCTGTTCTGCCAGGCACCCTTTGTAATCGGTGGGGGCTGGGAACACTTTAATGCAGCCATTGGAGGCCTCCTTTGTACCGCAGGCTCCAATGCTGCACTGGGCTGAATGCCTGCGGGATGCTGAGCCCCCGGCTTCAACAGGAGCAGGGACACAGAGCGGCTGGCTGGATCCAGCCCGCTGCACGCTTTCGTTAGGTGAGCAGGCTGAGGGCACACAGCTTGCTCGGAGCTGCACAGAACCCGCAAAGTAAACCTTTGGGTGTGATCCTAGCACATGAGTCCCACTGTCATCCCCCGGGGCTTGCAAATCCAGGGCTGCTTCCATTTGAGTATACAGCTGTGGGGGGTAAACTCTGCCCTGCATGAGAAGTGCCCCATGCATGTGCAGATGGGCTGCCTACCTCCTCGTCTTGCAAGGAGATGTGACATAGGCTCTGAGGAAACTTCAGAGGTTACGTGGTGAGCTGCTTTACCTGTAGTTGCACCAGAGGGAAAGACATGCCTGAAAGTTGTTCTTTGACTTTCCGACAAGATCAAGGACTGGTTAAAAGCATCCAGGACTCTGAAAAACAGACTTACAGGCTCTTCGCTGCTTGCTGCTTTTTTTTTGAGGTGGAGGCCTAGGGGGAGTTTTGCCATCTGGGAGAGAGATGCAGCATTAGGAGAATAATGCAAACAATTTCCGGCACTGTCTCCATCTTCCTGCAAACGCAGGGGGGATGCGCAAGCCCTGGCTCCCACTTGTGTGCAAAACCTTTTGCTCGCAGGTAGCCTACAACCCAACCACACTGGGTAGACATGCCTCTCAAAAATTAAGAAATTATCACCTGTTTCTCACCCTATGCCCTTTTCTCCACCCTGTTACAGGCAGTAGAATAAGATACACTCAGGGAAGTGTAAGGAAAATCAGCATCAGCTATGGCAAGCTACACGGGAGCTGGTGTATGGATCCTGCTTCCCCTTTCTGAGGGGTCATTCAAACTGGCTAGTGCTGGTCAGGTGAGATGAGAGCACGGCTTTGGTTACAGCCTGTCCACAATGACATGGTATTGCCAGCACAAGGACAAAAGGAAACCCACACTCATGCAGCTTAAAGAGCTCTCTGACACACTCGGGTCAGCCCAGGCATACTGACCCCATGGGTGGCCATCAGCATTTCCTAAGCTTCCCAGTTTGGCTACTATTCAATTCACTTTAGCATAATTTTTGTATTTCCCACTTGGAAGAACAGAGAAATGCACCTAATTTTGAGCACTCCTAAGCAATGAAGGTTTCTGAGCATTTACACATCAGCTCTCACAAGACTTTGATGTAGATGGAAGTGTTTCTTTCATTTTCCAGATGTGGAAGCTGAAGCGTGAGGAAGGCATTGCTCAGTAATACCTAATTAGAGGGGAAAAAAATAAAATCCAGTCACCACTAGTCTTGTGCTGTAACATCCACTCATAAGTTGTTGTCTAAAAGAGGAAATGTCTAATACAATGTTTTCTGTGACTGAGAGAGAGAAAATCTTTACCCAGAGATTTACTTTGTTCAGCATCCCTGGAAATGCAGACACCCAAGGACAGATTTTCAGCCCTCCGTCGTGAAGCTCCAGCCCCCTCTCAGACATCCGAATACAAGCCATACTTCCCAGCTAGTTCAGGACCCAAAATGCCAACATTTTTTCCAACATGGTCCTTGGCACAATTGATTGTCTTGTTGCAAGAGTATGTCTAGAATGTCTTACTATTACTGGCAGCAATCAATATTTATAACCACTTACAGTGTTTATTTATAAAAAAAATCAAATGTTCCAACCAAGAAGAGATGCTGTTATTAATATCCAGCATGATTAATAATCACATTCAGAGTTGCAGGCAAGCCCACGCTGTCAGACTCATGCACTTTGCTTTTTCTAATGGCTCTGCAGGAATTTGAACCGTAACATGTTTCATGCACAGGGACAAAGACGTTTTGTCCCAGTGAAGGAGTACGTGGATGTTTTTGACTTAAAGAGCCAGTGCCACATTCAGAGCTTCACAAACACACCATTTTGATCCCAAGCCCATCAGTCTGCCACGTCTTCCCAGTGAGGGTGTATCTCCTCCTGTTGCTGAAGACCCAGATCTGAGCTTCAGATTTGCAGCTTGCTGAAAAATGCTACGCCTCCTCTGTGTCAAGGCAACTATCACCTGCTCTGCTCCTCTTCCACCCACTGGAAATACCTCAGCCAGGCAAATGGGTTCACATCTCTCTGCCTGCTGAGGCTTCTCAGCTGCCCAGGGTAAGACGAGCTCCATGGGAATGATGTTGCCCCAAATCAAGAGAAGAAAAACTCATACAGCCCCGAGCAATCCTCTGTCCTCCTTCGCCTGTCCCTTCAACGCTACCACAGCCACTTAGGGAGAGAAGAGGGAACATGCAAAGCTGTTGTCAAGGTATCAAACATGAGGTTGCTTGTCCCCACACCAGTTATGAGGTGGTGAAGGAGGGACAGGTGTTTCTGATGCAATAAGCCAGTAAGGGAGCAAAGTTCACTCCCACTCCTAAGTGCTCGGCTGTGCAAGGCAATGTTTGCCCACCTGTGCATTGCACTTTTGCTGCTGCGCGAGGTAATGGCAGTAAAATCAGAGGCAGTAAACGGACAGAGTTGCAGAGACCAGTGCCTTAATTACTTCCTCATAGCCACTTATTCTCTGTGGTACCGCTTTTATTACCAGACAGGCAAAGCAAACTGTCTGAAAAACCAATACAAAAAACTGCTATGTGTGACAGACGTTGTCTGCACTGCTATCAAACATCCTGTTTTGCACAAATCTGGTCATGACAACCATGGGAGGGAAAAATAAGGAAGGAAACCTTCAGGCTTGTTATTCCAAGGCAGTTCTCAGACAGCACTGAGCCAGTCTCAGGACTGCAGTGCCTCTCTGCAGGGGCTTTGAGACCTAGCACAGCCCTCCGACAGACTGCCACAGGCCTCAGGTCCATGCTTTTATCTTGGTTCATACCTTAGCTTTTATACTGAGCTCTGCAGAGCTTTATGTGACCACCAAATCCTCATGTGAGAGGTTTGTCTGCCCCAGCTCCTGTGGTCTGGTCTGCATGGGATCCCCCCCAGCCTCTCATCAGTTCTCGAAAAGCTCTGGTCCTGCTGAGGAACACCTGCAAACGAAGCCACCCCAGGCCTGGAGGCTGGTAGGAGCAGGGCACACAATTTTGGGGGTCCTCTTGTCTCAGCCAGGCCAGGGGATACGGGTGGCAGAAGAAGGAGGCAAAGAGCAAGTGAATGCAGTATTCCTTGCAATGTGCCACAGGCCAAAAGTCTTATAGTCCGGATCCCGCAAGCCCACAGGCACACCGCAGCCTTTCTGCCCAGGCTGTCTGGCAATAATCTTGCATTTTAAATCCTGTTAGACACAAGTAAGCTGTGGGACAGTAATCCAGGGAAGAGTCGGTGCAAACCCCTCCAACGTCAAGCGTTATAAACCTTCCGATCCTCTGCGCTTCCTACCACATCTGTGTGCCAAGAACCGTCCCTTGTTAAGCACCTTACATTTGTGTCCTACAGGGTCTTGCAAACCTGTTGCCCTGAATAAGGAGCACCCTTTCTTTGTGCATGTACATAGGGCTTAGCACAAAAATGCTCCACGGCCTGGCAGGCTTGCTGTTGTCAAACAATTAATCACTGTGATACATTTTTTAGAGAGTTTAGAAACGTAAGGGGAGTTGCAGGACAACCACTGGAAACTGCTTTTGGATTGGCACATCCTTTGCTCCTCAGAGCTGCTCACAGAGGGACCTGACTGAACAAGGATGAATGTGAAATCCTTGGTCTGCCAGAGGGACTTCTGGTGTTCCCAGTGGCTGAGGGGAGAAGGAAAAAAAGCATTAAGTGTAATGTCAATTTGACAATGGAAAAAATTATAAAATAACAATCTCAGGTGAGATATACATAAATGTATTGTGCCTTTGGAAGGTACAATACAAAACATTAATGAAATAGATGTTTGTTGTCTGAGTTTCTTTTGCACCAGTAATTCTCCTAGTGCCAGTTGCCGTATATTTTCCTTGATACAATCAGGAGGAAAACAGCTAATCTGACATGACAAACTCATTGTATCAGAAGTCATCTCTGCTTTAAAACATGTGTCATATGACTAAACATCCCACTCCTGGTACAATGCACCCCACAGTAAAATTAGATGGAGCTCATCCTCAAATGCCCTGCCAAAAATACTCCTAACAAAGGGCAACAAGAAAACATAATTCAAATGAGGGACATCTGTTCTGAAATGTTTTCAGATAATGACTGGATCAAGTGTCTGCATAAAGGATAATTATTTTCTGCAGATGGTTTAATCTGGTGTTTTAAACATTGTAAAAAATTCTCATCCCAGCCACTCAGTAAAGTATTATATGTGGGGTTTTGCCACAAGAGACCTCTTTCTTATCCTCTGCTACATTTTCTAAATGCGAAGATAACTAAAAGTATAAACAATTGAAAGATAAAATGTAGGTGTTAAAGAAAAATATTCAGTTTGCACATATACAACATACATTTTCATGTTCTGGTCTTCCATTTCTTATATTACACTGCAGGATACCCAAATAGTTCTCAGGATGAAATTTTGTTGCGGGGAATGGCAAAATAAAGCAGTTATGTGTCATGCAAAGGGATCCCCAGCAGATTTCAGAGGTGCGTCAGTTCCAAAAATGACAGCACAATACAGTCTATAATCTAAAATAATTCTACCACCTTTCCTCAAGACAGAGGGATACAAAACAACCATGACCAAAACACATTCCTATTAAATGACTCCCATGACACCCCCCTTGCAATACATCACTATCCCAGGATAACACTGCTCTGTTGAAACTGTCATCGGAGTTGGTGTGGTGGCTGTAGACCAACTCATCCTCTCTGAACAAGCAGGGCCATGTGTGGGTGCCTGTGGGATGAGGGGCCCTGGGAACCCCCACACCCACAGCACCAGAGATCTGGAAGGGCCCTGCGTGCCCCCCACCTTCCAAAGAGGGTGGAGGAAGCAGGAGGAAGATGATGGCTCAAACAGCCTCTTTAGGACAGTCCTTCCCTCAGAAAGCTGCTGACTGTAGGCAATGCAACAGAGTAACAGTCACCCTCCTATAGCACAAATAGTTTTTAATTAATACGTGTGCCCAAAGCATGCAATCACCCCCAGCAGATCTGCCTCTGTAAATATCTCCAAGCAGGTGCTACTTATCAGGGGAAATCAGTAAAGAGAACATCCACACTGTTTTGCACAGCCTTCGGAAATTCTGCGCCTCAATGACCTGCATGGAAAGGATTTCTCCTCTTTAAAACAGTTAGGATTGTTCATATCTCAAAGAGGTGTAGTGTTAGGCTGTCTGTGAATGTAGGCAGGTATCCCCCAGTCTGTTTTTGTGAAGCTAGCAGTTGGTCAGTTATTTTTGCAGTTAGAGGAACAGAGAAAGGAAAGATTTCAAGTCAAAGAGGAGATTCTGGAGCACAACGTGCAACCAGTAGCAGAAAGGATGAAACACGTGAGGAGGCAGCCACTCTGTGCCCCACATCCACGGCTCCAGGGCTCGCCCAGGATGTCAGAAGAGGTGACAGGAACAGTGGTCTCCACGCAGGATCAATGCCTGGTGACCCTGTGAGAGCTCCAGGCTTTCATCACCCTTACAAATTAACGCATCTTGTCTTGCACACGTGAGTACCACCCCAGTGCTACTTCAAGAGCCCTGACATGGAACTTCCCTCAGGGAGCCTGTGGCATAGTGAGAACAGAAGCGCTGAGGCCCAGTCCCAAATGGTGAAATCATAAAACGTCCTGAATTGGAAGGCATCCACAAGGGTCACTGAGTCCAGCTCCTGTCCCTGCATATGACAACTCCACAGTTCACACCATGTGTCTGAGGGCATTGTGCAGTCTCTTCTTGAACACTGTCAGGCTTGGAGCTGTGACTACCTCCCTGGGGAGCCTGTTCCAGTGTCAACCACCCTCTGGGTGAAGAACCTTTTCTTAATGTCCAACCTAAACCTCCCCTGGCACATCTTCCTGACATTCCCTAGGGTTCTGTCATTGGTTGTCAGAGAGAAGAGATCAGGGCCTGTTCCTCCTCCTCCCCTTGTGAGGAAGCTGTAGCCACAATGAGGTCTCCCCTCAGTCTCCTCTTTTCCAGGCTGAACAAACCAAGTGACTTTAGCTGCTCCTCATACGGCTTCCCCTCCAAACCCTTCACTGACTTTGTAGCCCTCTCCTGGACACTCTCCAGTAGCTTTATATCATTTTAATCTTGTGGTGCCCAGAACTGCACACAGTGCCACAGGTGAGGCCGCACCAGTGCAGAGCAGAGCGGGACAATCACCTCCCTTGCCTGGCTGCCAATGCTGTGCTTGGTGCACCCAGGACACGGTTGCCCTCTTGGCTGCCAGGGCACACTGTTGGCTCGTGTTCAACTTCCCATTGACCAGAACCCCCAGATCCCTCTCTGCAGAGCTGCTTTCCAGGATCTTGTCCCCCAGTCTGTTATGTACAGCCAGGGCTGCCATGTCCCAGGTGCAAAATCCAGCGCTTGCCCTTGTTGAACTTCATGTGGTTGGTGATTGCCCAGTTCTCTAATTGGTTCAGATTCCTCTGCAGGGCCTCTCTGCCCTTGAGAGTGTCAACAGCTCCTCCCAGTGCCCCCGGAGGGGCACGAGTAACGCTGGAGGGCCCCGGCCCGGGGACCACCAGTCCCCAGCCAAGAGGGAGCCCCTGGAGGGGCTCTGTTCCCCTCAGCCCCTGAGGAACTCGGGCGTGCCGGGAACCCCGGCCCTGCGGCCGTTAATGGCCGCGCCCGAACTACATTTCCCAGCGTGCTCCGGGCGGCGGCTGGGGGAAGGCGGGGGGCCGCTTCCGGGTTGGCGGCTGGCGGCCGCCAGCGCCGTGTGTTTACTTCCGGCCGCCCCAGTGCGCGAGTGTCAGGCTGAGGAGGGGACCCGGCGCAGCCTGGCGGCCGCCCCGCCCGCACCGCCCAGCCGGAGCCGGGCAGCGGGGGAGGGAGCCCGCGGGGGAGGGAGGAGCCCGGTCCCCGCA
>VWYH01010615.1:950897-1017539 GCA_013399365.1 Pampusana beccarii
CCCGGGCGGTCCGGAGCCGGTGGGGGAGCCGGTGGGGGCGCGAGGGCGAACCGTTGGGCGCGTCAGGGGCGCCCGGCGAACGGGGAGGCGCCGGCCGCCCTGTCGGGTGCCCCGCGGGCGGCGCGAGTGGCTGACGGGCTGTTGGCAGCGGAGGTGACAAGCGGTGTGTTCGCGTCCTGCGGTGACAGCAAGAGGAAGCGTCAGCGCAGGCGGCTGGACCGCAGGGGCGAGCTGCTCTGGGTGCAGCCGGCTGCGCTGCGGCGGAGCCCTTGCCTTGTCCCTAGCGGATACTCTCTGAAAAAGTAACTTTTCGTTCCCTTTTGGAGGTGTAGGAAGGCCAGGCGTTGCAGGTCTCCGTGTTTCCCACCAATACAGTGTGGGACTAATACCTCTGCAAGAGAACGTCGCTTTAAACCGAAAGACTTGCCAAGGTCTAACTGGCTTTCTATGCAGAGGAAGAAGAGACCTCAGCAGAGATTAAAGCCAAATCAGAGCCACGCCGGGGGGCTTGGATAGCCTGGGATTAATAGTGCTAATTACATACAGACATAAGGTAGAAAGCGCTTTGCTGGTGGTTTTAGGTCTGAAAACCTCGGTGCAGGAGAGGGAGATGTAGTTGATAGGAGTGACCTGATATGCTACCAGTATTCCAAGCAAGATAAACTCAGTTACTTCTTGCATGAATTGTGATGGCGACCTGCACTCAGGTGAACTGTGAATAATTATGCTTTGAAATCTCATGAGCAGTGGGTTTATGCTTCAGCAAAACCATTATTGCAGGGATAACTTGCTGCCTTTAGTTTTTTCTTTACAGTAGTTTTATCCAGTTCCTGAATGTGATGTTTACCATCTAGGTTGTCTCCTTTTCTAATGTGATGTGCCTAGAATACAAAATAAACTATTTTGTCGCAGTTGCTAGATGTGGTGTATCAGAAAGGTCACTCGTGTATGTGTTGCCTTTTGTCTGCAGCTGATCTGTTTGGTAGTGAAAGTGCAGCACTTGTTACTTATTTTCAAACCACATGTGGCTGACTCTTGAGCCAATTGTCAATACCAGTTATGTTTTAGTGTAGGTTTGAACCCTCGGTCTGATGGAGTGAATGCTGAATATCTGTGGAGTAGGTACTGATGGCTGGATTTTCCTCCAGCGGGCTGAGCGGTGGAAGTGCAGTATTTGTAGCACGTGAAGGGATCTGTATGCCATGTACTGCAACACTTGTGTCTCGTAAGTCAGGGGGCTGCAGTCTATTATTACATGGTCTTAACGAAAATATTAGCGTAAATGACAAGCTTGTTTTGATTAGTTTCATAATAACCACAAAGCATAGATGGTCTGTTATATTTACTTTATAAAAGTAAAAGCTGAAGTGTCAAAGTGCTACTGTAATTACAGATATGTTGAACTTATGCAAGACATTTGGATGACTCAAAATGCCTCGTTGAAGCAGTTGTACTTATTTTGTGCAAATTACGTTATAAGGCAGAAAAGAATCAAGGTTTAGTTTAGCCAAACTCTCAATATGTTAAAATGCCAGTTTTGTTATGAAAAATGTTTTGGGTTTTTTTAAGTTGCTATGAAAAAGTTGGCATTTGTTCTGTACTTTTTACCCGGGGTGGGTGGATCTGTCCCTGTGTGGAAAAAGACTTGCCTGTTTTCCCCATTGTAATGGGAAAGGATCCTGAGTCATTTGTGCGTTACTCGCTTGTTCTTAGCTATTTCCTGATATGTTTCTTGCCTGACCAAACCCAGTGTTGTCCCACCGATGCTCTTAATGTTTTCTCCTTTAAAACTTTCTGAGTTCTATTTGTGTGATGTTTTTTTGGGGGGTTGTTTTTTGATTTTTTTTTTTTTGGTGGGGCCTGGGGCGGGGGTGTCATGGCAGGAAGGGACAGCATTGATATTTTGAAGGGGGAAGAGGTAGAAGGCCTGAGGGACTGTTTCTTATTCTGTCTAACTTATGGCTGCTGTTGGCAACTATGTGTATAAATGAAAACATCCTTCTTGCTGCCTGTTGAAAAAGAATCTGAGAACATTCGTCTGCCAGGGCAGAAGTTTGGGTAGTGTCAGTTGCTCAGCCTTCTTTTGGTGAAAACCTCATCTGTTTGGGTCTCTTCTGTGAGAAGGAAAGGGCTGCAGAAAAACCTGGAGAAGTAGTAGGAAAACAGGTCGCTCCCAATAATGCATCAGTTTGTGTTGATGTCTTGTTGTACCTCTGGAGAGCAAATTGTTTTGGTCTGCTTGGTGTTGTCACTCCCGAATGAGTGTCACCACTAATAAGAATACTGAGATCTTTCTTATTCCTAACTGCTTGGGTAACACACTGGTTTGCAGTTACAGTTTTCCACGTGCTTGCTCACAAGAACCCATCTTGCATGTCTCATGTTAACGGTTGTGTTTTCTTGATGTTTTGGTATGAGAAACACCCTCTGTGTTTTAATTTGGTATTCCCGGGAAATTAACCTTCAAGTGCAAGTGTGTTAAATCAGGCAACAGTAACAGTTGCTTCTGTTCTAGATCTCTACCCTTCAAGCTTGTGTTGCATTTATCCAAGAGATGATTTAGAGTGAGATCTGCTTTATTCCTTGCTGGTCCTCCCCTTCACTTGTGGTCTCTTGGAAAGTGGGGGAAGGGTAAGTTCTAATCATACCACAAAGGGCAGCAGCCCAAGTGCCTCTGATCGCCTCAGAGTGCTTAATATACAAAAAACGGAAGCTGAAGCTTATAAACAATAGTGAATTTATTACGGATTAACAAACAGCTATAGGCTTATATGGTCACACAGCAAAACTTCTCTGGGTGCTGCCTTCTGCTCAGTCAAGTGCTTCAAAATCCAGTCAAGTCCTAGGGAAGAAAGCTGAAAAAAATGAGCTGCTGGCATGTTACAGTGCTCAGTTTACGTAAAAATAAACACAAAGTCTTCTCTGTGGTTGCTATCTTTTACCTTTCTACTGAGTGTAGCCTTAATACTGATACTGATGTAAGACTAGGGTTTCTTCAGTACATTCTCTCCATTAAAAAAAGAAGACTATTTTGAGCATTTTTGTTGTACACAGGACATATTTTCAGCACGATTTTGACTAGAGATCAGTGCTGGTTAATTGCTTTGCTCACCAAGGTCTGACAGAGATCTACATTACCTTCTTTGGAAGAGATTCCAAACTTCTGTGTTACAAATAACATTGATCTGCTCTTGAAGTTCAAAGTAGCAACAAAGACGTGCCTTGTTCCTTCAGTTGTGAAACTTGCTTTTTAATTTGTGTTAAAATTCATAATTAAAAAGGAGTAAAACATATTAATAGTACTGGTAAGCCTGACATGGTGTCAGTTATTTTTAGTCTTCAGCTGTGATGCCTGATGTTGTAACACATTTTTGCCTAATAGAGGAGGATTGTGTACTGTAGCCTTTTTTGTGAACTGTTATGTAAAAGGAGGAGAAAGAAACAAACTATTTTACCAACAATTACCTGTTAAACACAAAACAAACACAAAACATCATTTGGGGCTACATCTCTACTATAAACTTTGTAGCTTAGCACGTTAATGGGCTGTGCAGATTGAACCTGAGAAAACTGCAACAGTTCAACATAGTTGTCATGGCAAAACACCTCTGTAGATGCATTTTAAACTGGGAGAGAACTACCCCTGCAGACAGCAATGGGCTGGAGATCTTTGTATAGGCTACTTGAAAAGCCTTCAGCATGTAGACCAGCCCTATAAAAAGGAACTGTTAGTGAAGGAAACAGGCAGGGGGGGAAAGCTCTTTCATTTTTTTCCTTTGCAAGAAAGCTGCTGTTTCCATAAACTAATGGCATTCACTCTCAACTCTTACTTGAATACCTCTGAGCACAAGAAAAACTCTGCATTCTCGAGAAGTGAAATGCTACCTCTAAACTCTTCAATGAAGATTATTTTCTGCTGAGTGTGTATCAGTTTTTTCTCTGCATCAGAGGACTGTGTTATTCCAGGGTTACTGTGAGCATCTCTTGTACTTTTGAGCTGCAGTGTCCAGTCCTTTCACAGGCAGTTCTGGTACCAGTAAAATATCAGTGCCCTCATCCACGTGGCCTGGTTTCACTGTGCTGCTAAGGACTCCTTCCAAGCGAAGACTGCAGCATGTGGCAGCTTGTTAAAACTAAAATGTTAGATGCAAAACTTTTGTTGTGTAATAAAACTTTTTTCTTCTGGACAGCAGTGTCTAGCTTTTGTGGGTGGGGTTTATGACAATAATAAGTTGTGGGAGCATGCTGACTTTACACAAGTGTATTCTCTCTGCCTTTCTGTGCCTTATGGTGATTTGACAAAGATTCATAGCTCCTTCTCCCAGACTTAGAGTGTCAGTGGAGTAAAGAGAAGGGACAGCATGCAGTAGGGATGTCTCCTGTTTTATTTTTTAAGTTGTAGGTATTGCTATCCATGCTGTTGTACCATCTACTGCTCAGTTATCTGTTATTTCGTGTGTTGCCCTGATGACTTGGAAAGACAAGCGTAAAAATGATTGAAGGCTATCCTTTTTTCGTATCACGTGTCTTCAGCTTTGAGGACAGTTAGAAAAGCAATGGCCTAGAAAGATCAGGACAGTAGAGATGGCAGAAGAAAGAAGCAAACTCCTGATCAGAATATTTGTGCCTGAAGACAGCACAGACAGGTTTGGCCTACTCAGGTGCTCTGTGATCTGCAATATAGAGCAAGTGGCTATAGCTGTAAACTGAAGAATGTCTAATCCAATGAAATAGCCTTCACACTTGCAAGTTTTACTTTGGAATGTCAATCCATTATAAACACCACATATGTACACTGCCTTGCATTAGTCTTCATCTGACTAGGATAGGTAGCTGAAAAGTATGTTGTTAAGAAAGTTGGAAAGTGTGTTAGAAAGAGCACAGTAACTGCAAATTCAGTCTTTTTGAGTATATGCTATAATGATGATTTTTAACAAGCAGTGCAAGAGGACTTCTCTGAGTCTGCACACTGCTACATTTGTCTAGTGTAGAAGGCCTGTGTGTCATGCATTTATTTTATTTAGCTATAACTATCAGGGGCTTAAAGCTAGCAGTTTGTCCACTTGTTTTGGAGGTAGGATTTTGCCACATTATCCCAGCAGTGGTTTCGAAGGCTAGAAGTAACATATACTGCTATTTTGTTGTCTTCCATTGTGCTTTTATGGAAGTGTCTTTAAAAATTTTCCTCGTTCGGCCTTAAGGCACTGTCCAGTTCAGGATACACTGTGGTGAAATAGGAGTAATATTGTTATGCAGAGAAGTCCTAGCCTTGAGCTAGAACAGCTAAGGACTAGATGTAAAAAATGCACACTAGTGTTCTAGTTCTGAGTCGGTAAAAATCCAATGTGCTAATTTTTCAGCTGTTAGGCTAAATCTTTGTTGGTTTTGAATGGAATGCATTATCACAGATATCTCAAGTTGGAAGGGGAACCGTAAGGATCATCAAGTCCACTAATTGTAAAGAATGCATTTTGTAGTGAGAACAGTGAGAAATCATGCAGCATACTTAGCTGTCAGCTTGGCTGTTGTGTTATACAGTTGACCCTAGAAGAGTACTGCTGTCTTTGCCTAGCAGACCTTTATGTAAAAAGGTAGCTAGTGATTTTTATTCTAGGTACTGTTTGAAACTTCCTATTTCTGTAAAAAGGAAGAAAGGAAGAACACTGGAAGTTCTTCAGCTGCTTTAACCATAAGGAGCGCTTTTCCCTTTCTTCCCTTAGTCACTTTCAGTGAAGAGTCTCCTGCCTTTATAAGGCAGTCTTCCCGCTAGAAACTCTGCTGCAACATCTCGCCTTTCACAGCTTGCACGATGTGTCTATTAGTTCTGTTTTTTAACCGACCTTGCAACAGGTGTTTCCCTTGCATTACATTCTCTGCAAATTCTTGGCTTCACTGGCTATTTTTCCTACTTCGAAGGAGCTGAAAATAACTCAGAACCAGTAAACTGGACATGGCCAGTCCCATTGTGCAGAAAAATATTCACGTTCCTTATTTACTTCTATTTATAGGTGTAACATAACTTATGGAGTCCCAGGTTGTTCTCCCTGGGTAAATCTAGGTCTGTCTGTGAGCTACGTGCACTCAGTTCACTGCTTATTTATGAGACTTCAATATTATTTCCTATGCTTATTAGACATGAGCAGTACCTTTGCTAAGCCAGAAGTTAGCTGTGAAAATAGCTATTAGTAGTATGACAGTATAACTAGTCCACAGATAAAAGAGTTCTCCATTAAATATTAACTTTAATATTCATTTGTATAGTAGTGGAAGGGTGCTGTTAGTTTGAAACATGAGTTTCCAGGGCTATCATAGTTGTAGAAAAGGATTCAGGACTGGATAAGAGCAATTTAAACATGTCATTCCATTATGTCTCTCTGGTTCTGAAAGTGCTTGGTTATATTGCTGAGATTGTTATGTTTTTTTTGCTGTAATGCAAAATGAAAAATAAGTGCAGAGCCTTGCTCCCTGAAGTATCCTGGTATAGTTAATTATTGATTTCTTGGAGAAAATGCCAAATAAATCCTGCATTTTGAAACCTGTGTTACTTTAGCAAACCACAGAATTTGTATCAGTTAGGCAGTTACTTTCCTTTAGTTAGTATGATGCATGTGAATACTGGTTTGTTCTTATGAGAAAGTTCTTTTTCCAGCAAGGATTCTATTGATGGACAAGAAGACCAGATCAGTCTCAAGGTCCCTAAAGAAAATTGAACTATCACTTTCCTCAGGAAAAGAGTTGAACATTCTAAAAAGGTAGCAATACCCCTTCTTTACGTTTTGCTGCGTGTTACCCTTCCCTCCTTTGTGCCTGTATCGGTATTCAGGAAGGCTGATAGGTTAAGATGCTCATCTGACTGAAAACCAATCTCTTCTTTTTCCTTTTTTCCTCTCCTAAGGTTAGTTTTCAGCTAAATGAGTTCCTGCAGCCTGTTTGTGTAGCTACATGAATGATGTTTATAACACTGTGGAGCTGGTGAGAACATAAAGCTTAGGGAACACACTTTTTGGTGGCAGCAAGGACTTAAATCAATCAAATGTAGTTATGTAGTAATGTGATTATTAGTGCTAATTACTCTGCAAATAATTAGCGATTTTCTGATGATGTATTCTTTGTCTTGAACTGTTTGGAAGAACTGTGGAATATCTGAAAATAGGAGATGCTATGACTAGGCTGGTAATGGAGCAGGTAATGGTCTCAGAGTACTGTCGGAGTTGCTGTCCTGCTGTGTTACGTTCAGTTAATGGCTAAACTATAAATATACTTGTAGTGAGATGGATATTTATGAATAACACAGAATTTATAATTTGCTCTGAATCAGGTTTCATCTACCTGAGAAAACTGCTGGCTCTGTCGTGGTGTAAATGTGAAGGTAGGTGGTATTTTGGATGCCTAGCTGAATCTGGCAGCCTGATTCAAGAGAGCTTTCGGGAAGCTTGGTTCATGCCTGATGGCCTACATAGCTTTGCCATATTTCACTGGCAGTTTCCATCTGTTACATCTACTGGATGTAGGCCCAGATCAAGCATACTTGAAAGAGTAAAATTAATAGGAGACTGCAATTTTTAGATAGCTGTGTATACAAGTTTGAACTTGATGTTGTCAGATCTGCATATTCTGCAATCATTGCTGACCTATTAAACAACTTTAATGTGTGTCTCTGCTAGTGGAATGCTATTGAAGTAATCTTGTGCATAATTTTTAACCCATGTTTAGCCTTCTACAATCAGGGATAAGGCTGTGAAACTTTCTTGCTAGATTCAGTTTCTAAATAGCCTCCTGAGCAATTTTCCCAATCACCTTATTATGCAATAATAATTTAAAAAATAGACTGTGTTCTTCACTGTGTTCAGCTTTATAATGATAAGTGTGATTTATAAACAACATGATCACATTTTTTTTAATATTACTGGAGACTATTATATCAGTGAGACTACTGAAGGAAGAACTATTGCTTCATGACTTCGTTCCAGCACATCAAATAGTTGCACTCTTGGACCTTCCCTGCTCCTGAGACAGTGTGCAATAGTTTTAAATAACTTAATTTTGGAATTAGAATGATGAATATTAACTGTAAATGGCTGAACAGCAGTACTATCATTTTAGCATTTGGAGGGGAAAAAATGGCAGTTTTGTCTGAAGTTAGTTTCCTTTTGTTCTACCAGCCAAGAGAAACTGGTCAGGGTGCAAGTTCTTCACACAATCCACAAAGCTTTGTTTCTGACTGTGGAAAAAGAGAATTGAACACACATTACAAATAAAAGCAACCAAGCAAATGAAAAAACGCAGCAAACAATAACAACAAGACCCAGGATTTAGATACCATTTTCAAGGCCCTGAAGAATGCCAGAAATTAAACTGGAATCAAGACAGGAATGACTGTCATAGATCAAATTCCTTCTTACAGTGAACGTTCTGAGAGTAAATCCATTAAGCTAGAATGTAAGCATGCAGAAAACTGTATTTTTAGCAAGCATCTTATGGGCTTTGGTGGTTAGGGCAAAGTCAAAATGATCCAGGTCCTGTAACTTGATCTGTTTAGAATATAGCTGCATGCCTTTTTTTTTTTTTTTTAAATTCATTCTTCACTGTTCATGTTAGAAAATTGTTCACTGAATATTTTTATCGTCAGTGTTCAGTGACTGGATCACTGCTGTTCCTTCTCTACATGGAAATGTATAAATAGTTGGGACTTTTACCTGAGAAGCTTCCTAGTATTTATACATAAAGCACAGAATTGTGTGAAACAGGTTGCATAGAGGTGACCTTGAGACTGATTTTTTTTTTTTTTTTTTAACTGCTTCATTTTACAAACTTCATGTTTTTCAGTCTAGAATTTCCTAATTAGAAAACTTCTTTCTTTTTCATGGTTCTTCATAAAACAGCAGGGAGTTGTTCAGGAAGTGCTTTTTTCCATACAGTGTATTTTAACAGCTTATGCAAAACTGGATAGAGATGGTTTTTTACGATGAGGCATTTTGTGTCTACGTTGCAGGTGGGCTCAGGTTACAGAGTTAACTCTGTGGTTTCAAGTTTGTGTAAGGTGTGATATATGATAAATAACTTTTCAGTCAGTTTTCTCTCTGATAATATCCAGGTGTTGCTGGAACTCCAGTCTGTACATTTCATTATTGTTATGACTATTAAAGTGTTGGGGTGTGACTTCTTTCCGTCAGATATAAAAGGGATTGAGTTTGTAGTGATGGCCAGTAACTTGTCTTAGGCCAACAGATGTACTTGGGGAAGAAAGAAGCAGCTTCTGGGCATACTTGTGTCTCTTGTTTGTGTTAATAGAGCATCTTGAACAAAACCATGTTAGTTGCTACAGCTCCATGTCAGCTGGATAAATCTCACCTGCTGATTTAGCAGGGGGCTGGTACCTTTTTAAGGAGCTGACCAGCCTACATTCAAAAAGCCACAGGTGGGCACTGGTTTTGCTATTTAAGGTTATCGGAATCTCTTCTAGGATAGGAAATAGATTAGAAATGGGAGTATTTGCTGGTTCTGGTCTAGGTTATCCAGATCCTCAGATATACCTAATCCCCTCCAATGTCATGTTTTTTGTTCCATGAGCCAGCCTTTTCTTGGTTCACTTGTAGTTTCTGGTTGGGGTGCAGGTGCTAACTTGCACTTCTGATGTATTTACAGGTCTTGTCTGTGTCTCCTTTTTGTTGTAGCCAGATAGTGCCATTTTTGATAGCTGATTTTTGAGTTTTGGAAGAAGTCTGACTGATAAAAGATGAGCAGAAGAAATAGCGAAGGGGATACTTCAGCCTGATAACTGTAGCTGTCTCTTTGTTTGAGTTTGTGAAGGAAGGGGTCAGTTGGGTGCCCCTCTGCTCCTTGATTTTTTTGGGCATTAAGGGGCACTGTTTCTTCTGCACAGTATTCCTGATTGGGTGTCTAACAGTAGCTGTTTTTATTGTGTCCCTTCCTCACTTGATTATTATGGTGCTGTTGGTTATGAGCAATTTTTGAAGACTAACCTGAAATTTCATCTTTTGTTGGATGTATTTATTAATGTTTCTTATTAGGCGTATGATAGGCTTTTACCATGTGGTCTGGCACAGCACAAGTTTTAGCTTTGAGTTATGTGTGCTCTTCAAAATGCTGAATTTGGTGATTTGCATTCTTATAACCCCAGACTGTCTGTAATGAGGTTGTCTCTCTTGCCCCACCCGGCTGAATTGCTGAATATGAAGGTACTGGTCCAAGTCACTGGGGCTTGTTGAGGCTTGAGCTGGTGGAATAAAGTGCTATGAAAACTCATCTATAAAAGGGGAGATTCTGTGTTGATGCTTGTAGTGCACAGGTAGGTATTTAGCTGCAAGTTTACAGGCAGCTGCAAGTTTGCAGTTGGTTTACTTTTTAAAAGGTGGCCTTCCTGTTTTCATATAGTACTATAAGGTGATACATTTTGCTTTGTTGGTGTTTTGTTTGTTTGTGTGGGGTGTTGCATTTTTGTTGTTGTTGTTTTTCGGAGTTTTTTGAGTGTTTATAAATGTTTTCCAGGCTGTTTTCAGGCAGGATGTGCCCAGTCATCCACTAAACTGGAGACAGCTCTTGCTCTGTGTGTTGTAACTTTCCAGGTGGGCAAAATACTGTTTACATGTTCAGACTTGCATTTTCTCATTATTGTTAATAGAATCAATGCTTTTGGTTCATCTTGGTTTTAGGTAGAATGAAAACATGCTAGGTTGACTGATTTGGAATACTTGAAGTTAGTCATTTTGTTAATGGAGAAATATTTTCTACAGTTCATGAAATACATGCAGTATAATTATCCACTACGTTGCAGGACAAAATCACTTACTAGTTGTTTTTGTTTGTTTGTTTGTTTTGTGTTTGTAGTCCTTTTTCTAAATAAATAAAATTAGAAATATTCTTGCTTAGTAGATTTATTAAATAACCATGGTTAAACATTTTCTGAAAAATGGGCTGTCTTTGTTTTCTACTTGGCAAAAATTTATTGAGAAGGAAGTAACTTTATAATAAAGACAGACTCATTTCAACACATTGGTTCTACTTGTTCAGGGTGTGTCAGCTATCTGCAGTATTTCTGAGCCGAGCCGAAAATGTAAAATAAAAGTGTGTTAAACTGTGGGCATCACGAATTAAGCTCACATGAAGGTTGCTTAACTTCTGAATGACGACTTCCATGAAGGTTTTAATGTGTGTTAACAGATAAAATTCAAATCCTCTCTTTTAACTTGACTTGACTTCCTGTGTAGTAAAGCACTCTTGCAATGACAAACAGTAGAAAAAAAATATCTTTTTTTTTTTTTGGAAACAAACCTGAGAGTGCCTGAGACAGATCACCAGGCTGATGGTCCCCAATGTTAAGGACAGCCATTTCTGTTAGAATAAGCAGATAGAATTTGAGCAAAGAGGAAGCAAATACAGAAAGAAAGGAAGAAGGAAAGAGCTTATACATGTAATAAAACTTTGCTAGCACATACATCATAATTTCACATCTGGGTATAATAAAGGAATAATAATTATCTTCCATTATTACCAAGACCTTGGTATTTTTATAAAATACTGCAGACAATAGTATCTTATGTGGAATCACTGTTTGTAATTGAACTCTAGTTGTCAAAACAAGTGCATGAAGAACTTGGATCTGGGGAATTCTATCATGCGCCTGACCTAAAGGAGTAATTTATCATCCAGATAAATGTCTGTGGTGTGATTAGTCACAAGCGAACGTTTTGCAAATAGATGCCTGCAACATGCTACCATGGATCACAGTATGCTGTCTGTGTTGCTGTCTCCTATGACTTTTCAGTTGCCTGTGGCTGCAAATGTTATTGTCTGTCCTTTAATCCCTAGACCAATAGTTCTTGTCCCATGGTTTGTGTATAATATTTGCTTCTATTTGTGGACTTAGCACACTTTTATTATAAGGTGTGGATGTAGTTTGTTTGGGTCTGTGGCTTCACTGACAAAGGCTCTGGTCCTAGCTATGCCAAAAATCAGTGTATGCCATTTGAAGGCATCACAAGTCAGGCCAAAAATACTGATTAGTCTTGAGGGCTAAGATGGAGAAGCACTGATATCTTCTTGATGGTGTGAGATTTGGACTTGAGGGCACCTAACTACCAGATCAGTGCACCCTTTGTAGACTACACAGCACCTGAGTGGGAAAGAGCATTTTGCTTTCTGGAGAGCTTGATTTGATAGCGCATTGGAAAATGAAATATGATTGGACTGAACTGTGCGACTTTGTGAAAAATTGCGTCCTCTGCCATTTCCTTTGAAACCAGAGTTTGGTAACTGCTCCATGTTTGCTGCTGTTATTATGTTGATCAAGTACTCTAGAAGTTAAACTAAACATCTATTGAATGACCTATGAAAAAGTACATGAGGCTTGGAGGAGGTCAAAGGCTGTTGTAATAGGGGAGCCAGACTGTGTGTGCAAACCAAATCTACTCTGAGCTTTTTGTTCCTAGCAAAGTGAGATGTTAAGATGTACTTCTTTTCCCTATTTCTCTTAATTCTGTGATCTGCTATCCTAAATCTTGTACTGTTGAAAATGGCACACCAAGTTTTACTAGACAGATGGCAGAAGTTAATTTTACCTATTTGGTATTGCTGACCAAACAATGAAGTAGATCTGGTCTGTATTAGCTAAAATAAGAGGGATAGTGCATCCTAGCTATGGTATGTTTTGGATGGAAAAGATCACATTATGAAAGGATGTTGCCAAGATTAAGTTTCTCAAAGAGTCTAACTGAAATTGACTGTCCCTTCATCCTTTTGCCAGTATATGTCCAAGTATAGCGACTTTTTACACACCAAAAAAAAGGGGGGAGCTGGGTAGGACCGAACAGCTGTGGGAATAACTAATCTAAATTGTATCCATGTTCCCACTGAAAGTAATAATGTGGCTGCTTACGGGAGCCTGAGATCCATGGGGACCTGGCTGTGCGGGTGGAGTGCACAGGACATGAAGTAAAAACGTTGTGAGGTAAACCTGTCTAAAGAGGAGTCTAATCTCCAAAGAAGACAGTGGTTATATAGCCATGGGCTACTCATTAACGTGGGATTTCTAAAACAAATACTATTCTAGAGTGACAGCCAGCTAATAACGTGAAACTGTTACTTTTAAATCTCCTTTTGGATTTGCTTCTTTGTGCCAATTTTTTGGAGTTTAGTAGTAAAATGGCAATGTGAGTATCACAGCAGGCACTGTCTCAGGCTTCCAAAGAATGAATTCTCCAATATGCTCTTGTTACGAAATCAAATCCAGAAGTACTTCAGATTAACTAGGCTTCAATAAATACTTGTTCTGCTTCATCGTGTTGAAAAGCAACGGCAAATTCGAAAATGGGGTGAGAATAAGACAAAAGTGGGTTTAAAGACAATTGACTTGCCAGCATACTTTTACAGTAAAGAACAATTTGGGTATCTTGCATAATAAAAGAAGGTTGGAATACTAATAAACAGGCAGAATTTTTGCATACGGCCCATAGTTGAGCTGTGTGGTTTGAATTGTATGATTCACTAATGTAAATAATACAGTTCTGTAAAGATTAACCACAATAGCAAGAGTACTAGCTAGGATAATACTGGTTTTCAGTCTGTGCATCAAAGCCGAGCAGTCAGAGGCAGGAAGAAATTTCTCTTGGGATATGATGTTGGGCAATTAACTGCATTTCCAGAGATTTATGGAGTCTTCTGGATCACTTTAGTGTTGGCCATTGTCAGAAATAGAACATTTGGCTTGGTAGGCTGTTGTTTTGCATTATGCGTGGTCCTATGATGTGAAGGTAGATATACAGAACGTATTTACATAACAGCATGCTAAAGCTTAATCTTTTCTTCTGTTTGCAAATGCCTTCCCTTTCAACATACAGGAAGTTGAAATACTTCATAAAAATCTGATTGTTATAGAGGGACAAAAATATAAGTCCCTTCTGAAATAACTTTTAACATTGATTTCCAATACCTCTTTCTTCTTACAAAATTAATAAATGTATTAGTTGGTGATTTGACTTTAAGTTTGGAAAACTTTAATACTATTGGAATGCTTTTCCTCATGATTTTACAGTCAGGCCTATTAGTGCATTTGTACCTCACTGATGTGTCTTACAGAAAGATTAAGAAATTGATATCTCATCTTCATTGTTTTAAATTAATACCTCTTGGACTAAGGTCAACTTTTTCAGTTTTAGTATTCATGAAGTCAGCTGTCGTCTTAGTGTATTTCGTTCTTGCATTTGTTTAGAGGCCTTGTATTACAGCATGTGGTTCCTAAGCATGACAGAGTCACTTTTTTTCTGGTATTTACTGTTCCCTATTGTTGAAATGTCACCTTTGGGACTGTGACTGTCATTAGACATATGTTAATTCTTGTAGTAACTTTTAATGATATTGATCATGCAATGATAATGAGAGAAAAAGATGAAATTGGTTCTTGGGGGAGAAGATTTGAAATTCCATGGAATTAAAAGCATCCCAGGATGTTAATATTGAATCACAGTGGTGCTCTACTTTTATTACTAGTTTTCTAGAGGTGAAAATACAACAGATTTTTTTCTTCCTTCCTCAGAAAGAATTAAAAATTAAGATGGAATCTATTTTAACCTCAGCAAGAATAGAATGTAAATTTGGAAACAAGACCACTTGGGTTATATATACGAGTTGTATTATTGATCTACTGCTGTTTTTTCTAATCTTTACTTGCCTTTTTTTCTTTAATTATAGCTCTTTTTCTAAAACAAATCTTTGTTTGGACTAGGGATGTATCTTCAGATACGCCAAATGGTACATAGCCCTTGGTCTTGAATCTGCAGTGCTTCTTAAACAGTTTAAATGCCTGAAACCTGCGTATTCCTCTTGGCTATTCTGAGCTGAAGCTTCTGAAGTTTTAATAAACTTTTATCAAATCTAAAGGGTTGGTTTCAGTCTATGGTATTTTTTTGTGTGTTTTTTTTTTTTTACAAAACACTCACCACCCTCCCCCCCCCAAATTCCAACATAATGTTTAAACACAGCTTGCTAATTGTAACCCTTCAGTAGGAATTACTTTAGCATCTGGAAATATGAAGCAAAAAGTTCATGGAATGAAGGGGCTTTCCCTAAAGGTAGTTGCTGCTGAAAAGGATATAAATGCTAAAGTGACTTTTTTCTCCCCTGAAATGCTAATTCTGAGGATCCTTGATAGAAAAGAATAATGATTACTTTTTATTTTTGGTCTCATAAGGTGAGTGCTTTACTTGTTGATGTGTTGTGTGGTGTTTGTTTGTTTTGCATATGCATGAGAGAGATCTCAGCATGTGATCTAAATATACTTTGTGATTTTAAAGTTTTATGGTTAGTAACATGGTAGCTTAGTAATTCTAGTTTTGTTTTATTTGCATAGTAAAAATATAGGGAGTCTTGCTCAGGAAACATATAAATAGTATCTATGTGCATAGATGAAGAAAATATTATTCTGTTGGGTACTGCAAGGAATAATATATAACAAAGCCAGTTCAAACAGCTGATCAGTTGAATGCTACCTCTGATTTGTTGGTATCATGCTGAGAATAAATCAGGTTTGTGTAGTGACTGGAAATGACCTTTTTATATTCCTTGGAACTGTTTTCACTTTAGACGTTTGAAAAGCCACTGCTCTTCTCTGGCTTTGTTCTTTAGTAAGTTCTAAATCAAATTGTTACAAAACCATTGTGTACATATTGTCCATGTAGGTTTTCTGAGAATTTGCATTGGTTTAGCTACCTCAGTTCGAAAGAGAACTAAAGTAAGACAGTGCCTAACATTTGAGTCTTGTACCTAAGTTCTTAGTGAGATTCCATTTCCTTAAAAATACAGTCAAACCTGACTCGTTCGTGTATTACATTCTCCAAAGTCTCTTTGAGATTAAGTGCTTTATCATCTGAAGGATGACCTCATCATACACCAAGGGAGCAAATGAGGCTGTAGCAGCTCTTATGAGCCCTTATTATGAAAAGCTGTGCGGATTTTCTGAGTGCTGTGTCTCCATCCTTCTTCCTGTAGAAGATACACCTTTTACCAAAACAAGTCAATGAAGAAGTTGTTGATGAATTCTTTGGATAATTTTGGAAGTAGTTCACATAAGGGAGCATAAAGGAAACAAAGAAAAATTAAAAATGTAGTGCCTGCTTCGTCAGATGCACTGTGTCAGCAACATGTTTGTGACCTACACGATAGACTTCAGTATGATACATCTTGTCAAAAGAAAACCTATCTGCATTTTTAGCATGCCTGTGTCAAAGCAGGAGATTCCCTTTTTATAGGGGAGAACTGCTGCTTTCTATTGTTGCAATTTCTCCCTCCAGTAAGTTTACTGAGGACAGCATTTTTCTTGCTGCACCTTGCAATTTTAAAAAACAGAGCTGATGTATGCATGATCTAAGAATGTTTCTGAAGACTGATTATCTAAAAAAAAAAACAACCAACAAATAATGGCATTGGTATTTTATGTTGATCTGTGTTAGACTACAGCTATGAGTGTTCTCAAGTGTTTTGGGTGCTGCAGTAAATAAATTTGTGTTCAAAAATCAGAATGGTTGTCCATGTGCCACAGTAGGCTCTACTTGCTTTAATTCTCATTACTGTACCTATGAGGGAGATATTTTTACCCAGTATTTGACAAGTGAATACAAATTTCTTTTGTGTGTATCATTGTCGTAGCTGCTTTGTCATAGCTTGATATCATGAGAACAAAGAAAGCTAGGTACCCTAGTGAGAACGTTAGAGAGGGATTAACGGAGCCTTGTAACTATGGAGTTAAGCTGGTCTTCTGTTTTCTCTGCCAATGACATCTTGATTTATGCATACTAGGGATGTTTTTAAACACAGAAGCAATAGGAAATAAGACAGTTTGCTTCTAGCCTGTGTTTCCTGCAGGGCTTCTTGGCTTTGCCTTCTGGTTAGACAACAGCATTTGTAGCATAGTCTTATTTTGTCCTCTTCTTGCTGTTTATTTGTTTTGCTGGTTATGTAAAGCTTCAGGCTTGAATCTGTTCCCCCCTTGCTCAAAATCTTCCTTGAAGATGTAGGTTGGGAATGTGCATGCAAAAAAATCTCTCGCGCACATCCTGTTTTCAACTTGTGTTATTTCCTTCAGTCTTGCGCTCCTACTGAGAATGTGGCTTGAAGGATGTCTTGTGCTTGCATCTGACGAAGGTGGTGAATGTAAAAGTGCATATGTTCATAAATGGAGTAAGAGTTTAATAACTAGCAACGTTTTAACTAGTGGATGGATTTGGAACTTTTTGGTTTTTAGAAGTATTTTGTGATGATACAGATATCTAAGTATTCTAAATTGTAGTTGCTTTTTTTGTTTGTTTCTCAGCGTGGGTATTAAAAAAAAAAAGTAGTCTGGGAGCAGTTTGAATGTTCACACTGTCATTATGGAACAGTGTAATCACAGATGGACCTGCACAAATACTGAAAGCAGCAGCCTGGAACAAAAATATAAACTTCTCCCTTCCTACTGCTTTATCTATTTCAAATGTGCAGATTGCTGAGGTAAGCAAGCCTGCAAAGTTGAGATGGGTTAGCTGTAACATAAGCGTTAACTACTGTGAAAACAAGCCTTCTTCCATTACCAAGCACTTCTGAGTGGCCTGTTGCTGGTCACTTGCAATTCTAATAGTGTAACAGCCTGTTCCTGGCAGGCTGAAATACATTTGAGGATTTCAGCATATGCTCTTTAGAAATATATTCATATGATTTTGCCTATGGGTTTAATACAAAAGTAGAATGATTGATGGAAATGAAATATTACAAGAGGAAGAGCTTATAGAACGTATCAAAGGAGTTTTACTAGGAAGATGACTGGTATTAACCTCTATCCCTGTCTCAGTGGTCTTTGGTATTAAATTGCTAATACAAGGTACTGATTAGGCTCTTTTCATTCAGTGAAATCGTATTGCTTCATCTTCTTTTGTAGGCTACTGTAAAATGACCTCTTAACCTAATGTAGTTACAGTGTTGATAAAAAGTAAAGTATTACTTCATCCATGTAAAAAAGCATATGAGTGTAGAAGCTTTCCTAGTCCTTTGAGTGCTCTAAAACAAGACTATTTTTTGCTACAGATAATTTAATCATAATACTGCAGTATGGATTTCATCATTCAGCCCTTGCATGGTGTGTATGTCACTCATTTCTAATACTGTACTCCCCCCTTCCCCCCCCATTTCTCCTATTGAGAAAATTTTGCATCATTATACAGGAGAAATAGTGCTAATGTTTGTTTTGTCATATAATGAATAAATCTGGTTTGGAAAGTTCCTCTCCCTAATTCCTATCTTTAGTGTCTTTGTTATGGTTCTAATTAGTAGGTATTAGCATATGTATCAAAATGCAGAATGTGCAAGTACTATTTGGAAAATTAAATGCTAGCTTTAGCTCATCATTTTGTATCATTTGGATTTATTTTGCACAATTAGCGCACTGAAGTATGAGAACTGTGAAGTTATTGCATAAAATCAACATCAATAAAAATCTGTTTTACACTTGGCTTTTCCTCTCCTGGTATGCATGCAGCTGGGAAAAAAAAAAAAAGAGCAATGTAACAAATGTGTTGCTTCTCTTCATGCCTGAGGCTGCAGAAGATAAATGTGGACTTGAAAATATGAAAACATGAAATTACTTTTATAGTATTGACAGGGAGGAAATGGGGTGGATCACTTTGAGGAGGAGAATTTTCCTCTTGCGGCAAAACAAACGTATTTGTTTTACTGGTTGTAATAATGTGCCACCCAACATAGATGTTGGTACCACTACACCTGTAGTAATGAAAACCATAGGGATAGAAGAGCAGGCCTCAGTTCCAGTGAGCTCTGGCTATAGTAGGAGTTGTGCCCAATCACTACGATTGTGATCCTTCCTCTGTTTTTAAAAACTCCTCTTCTGGAGAAGGTGAGAAGAGAGGTATTGACTGCTGTGGAACTTGTTAATTTTATTAGGCTTGGCATAAATGTCTTGTGTTTGATACCTCCTTCTGCTTACTACATCTCTTTTTAAATTTATTTATTTTATTTTTTATTTCCTAATACATTTACTTTAATTTCTCTCCGGAAGAGGCTTTTAGCGACAATTCAAGGATATGTAAAGGCAACCTTGAAGACTTTCTGTGGAACTGACCTTTAAATAGACAGATTTACAAGGAGTAACAGGTCTTTATAAAAAACACCACAGTATCCTATAACAAAAATCTTAGTCTCATGCAAAGGTTATGTATTATGCCGTAATTCCTTGAGCACTTTTGACCAACTGGACTGCCATAAGACATGCTGTCTTCTCAGTACTCCAGCTGTTTATTCCACTCTTTGCCAGCTCGAGTGTTTGAGGGGTATCTTTAAGAACTGGATCCTGCTGGTGATGCAGGTTAAAACTAACAGAAAGAAAACGGCATTTTGGTTTAACTGGAATCAGTTCATGAAGTTCCAATTCATTGTAGTGTTGCACAAATATCTCTGCATGGGAGAGGCCCAGAGGGAAGATTGAGAGACCAGGAGTGATGGAGGGGTAGTGGGATCAGGTCTAATGGTGGTAGTGACAGTTTGCTGGCTTAATGTATGTGTGAAACTGTGATGTTAGGTGCTACGGTCTCTCTCAGAAACTTACGTGCTAGACAAGATGAAGCACTTCTTTAAAACAGGCTAAAATAATCCATTTTCAGTTAAGTTATATGTCCTCTGAGAAATAATTGTTCAAATGTCTATGAAGTTGTTCCTCTTGTTTGCTACAGCTGTGGATCCTGAAATGTCACAATGACAGAACATGCTTCTGTTTGGAGGAAGGAAAGTATAATAACTTCAAATCTGCTGACAAAGTATAGTCAATCAGGATGACAAAATCAGACTGCCCTGGTAAACTGAGGAACAGAGGGGCCAGAGCAATTCCAGAAACAAGCTGCATGTCAGGTTGCCAGGTACCCTGTTCAGTTGCTGCAGATCTCGTGAGGGTTTGTGGTGGTGGTTTGTACATACATGGGGGTTTTTTTTGGGAAAATGCTAATTAGGTTTGTATGTTTTAACAGATGCTTTAGGACACTTCCTATAAATGTAGTTTTTAGCTGAGAATTTAGCCTTTCTAACTTGATTATCATTGGTGAAAGAAGAGTTTGTACATCAGCTTATTTTCTGCTAAAATTAGACTGGCTCTCTTTTATATTCAAGTTGCTTTGCTACAGTAAAGTGAATGCAAATCAGACTCATTCTGTATTGTCTCTTTTGTGTTCTGTCACCCTCTATAGCAACAGCCAGCAAAAAGCTCGACTCTGAGTTATATTTCTCTTTTGCTGTTTTTTTTCTGCTGACATAACACCCTCCAACTGGGATGTTCTGTATCGCCAGGACAGGGATGGATTCCCTTTGTGGGTAGTCAGATGGACTGACTTGGGTAAAACACATTGCCCATTGCTGATGCAGCTGTTATGCATAAAGTCCTGTTTATTGAACATGCGATTATAGAAGAATAATGATAAATGTCCTCCCTTTCTCTTAGTGCCACAGATGGCAAACTCATGCTGGTCACGGGACCAAAGAGAAGTTAGGAAGTAGGCTGTGCATCACATACTGTCTATCACCACATGTTTTTTGATGTGAAAATCCAGCATGTAACTTACTAAACAAAAATATATTTTAATATGAAATGACATAAAGTTATTGACTAAAATAATTAATAACAGAATGTTCTTAATTCACTTTCTTTGCAAGTTGTACTTTGTTTTGTGTATGACCCTCTGAAGTTGACTGTAATTTTGTTCAACCTGAAGTTGCCTAGCTGCTGTTCAGACTACATTCGTTCTTGTAACTCAGTTCACTCTTAAAATTTCTGATTTTTTTGCACTTTTTTCTGGTAATATTTGTGCTTCAAGGATGCAAGGGGCAGTGTGTCAACACACTTGTTACAGGACCAAGTGTCCTGTGCTCAGACATAGTGCTATAGAGGTCTCCAGAGTATTGTGAAATGCAGCCATGTGCGTTTATCAGGAGCAGCTGTTTTTGTTCGGTGGAGGGATCCGTCTGGGGTGGAGGGGAGAGAGAGAGTGCTGGTGGCTTTTAGAGATTAGCTGGTGACAGTTTTGCTTGGGAAGTGTACCAAGTTTTAGCAGAGCTACTGTAATGGAGATAGGAGGGGAAAAGGGATGGTGAAAAAAATTCCACAAGCTCTACTAATCTCTTAGTGTCAGAAGAAGCATTCAGGATTTGGTTATCTGCATGTGGGTCTAATTGCAGCCTTGATTAGAGGAGTGCCTAACACTACCTACTTCAGTAAAGATCTGGCTGAGCTGTTGCAGACAACATTTGGACATACAAGGCCTAGATGAGGAGTCAGAGCAGCTGTGTCCTTGTGCAGGCGAGAGGGAGGCTGTCTGGTTTATTGGATTACCTCTTGTCAGATCATGGCAACGCATGCTTCTTAAATCCCTTGGGGCAGGGAGGGAGTGTTGAAGGGATGGCTTATTTTAGGTAAACTGATTTAGACAGAGCTCCATGGTCTTGCTCCTTTTTGCTGAGAAATGTGGGAACATTTTACAAAAGGGTAACATTCAATCTTTGAAATGCTCACGTCTGATGTCGTGGTATTTTGTGGGCAGAAGCTGTGTGGCAGGTATGAGCTGGGCAGAGGGCCTACAGCAGCTTGATTTGTTTCTGTGCCTTTTGTTTAACTTCAGGAAGTGGTGGGTGAGTGCTTGCTTTTGATGCTATTCCTACTCTCCTGCTTCTCCGCTCATGCCTTTTATTAAGTTTATTAAGTTTATGCCAGTTAAGGGTTGACAGTAAGCATATGTTCAGCTTATTGCTTCCTTTTGTAGTAAAGGGTAACTGTGAAATCTTTCCACAGCGGAAGATCAATGAAAGCTTTTTGGGTTTAATTCTTGGCTGTTGGAACCTCAAATATTTGGAGACAGTGGTATGGGTTTTATGGTATCTTCAGCACTCTTGTAGTCTATCAGATAGTTATTACTGTGCTCAGGTCTTCTATTAGTTTTTTAACATATGAAGCAAATGCTTTGCTTTCCAACTGAGCAGAAGGGACTTGAGAATAATGCCTTTCAAACAAGTACCATATTTTGGTCTATTATCTTTATCTTGGAAGGGACAGCCTTGCTCCTGCATGTCAGTTTGTAGTTCTATACGGTCTCTTGCTGTGCTTGGAGAACTTCTAGTTACTACACAGGAATGGATTCCTTTCTTGAAGAGGAAGGTCTCCTGTCTTTTGCAGCTTAGGCCCTGCTGATACAGCGCTGGCTGACCTGAGAAGTGAGAGAATTATATATTTCGGGACTGTAAGTTAGACGTAAGAGGCAAGTCAGCAAGTACAATCTCTTCAAAGGAAAACATGCAATGTTTGAATTGCACGGTAGATATAGAACAACTCTGTGTTGTAAATGAATAAGAACTTGTCCTGTGCATATACTCTATATGGCCATGACAGTCAACGTGGTGTGCAGTTTTGCAAGGAATACTGTTGGAGTTCTTAATCTTGTCTTTTAAGCGTAATAGGTTCTTGCTTGCATACTAAAATACTACACATGCTAAAATACTTTTAAGTAGCATTTTTCACTCCCTCAAGGTACAGTCATACAAAAATGCTGATTTATGCTGTGGTGTCACTGAGGAAAACAAGGATGGCATTTTCCTGAATCAGTTCTGCCCCTAGCAGGGTATTGGTTCTTGGTTAGTTTGTCATCTTTAGGAGACTGTGAGATGCTGCACCAACAATCCGTGTCTATTCTCAGTGAGTGAGGGCAATAACTTTGTGGATTGAGGGAGAGAGTTAATGGGAAGCAAAGAGATAGAGACATGGCTTTTAATGTTGATAATAACAAACTCATTGTCGTGTGTAGACTATGGTAACTAATAAATCAGCTATGGCTGAACAGTCCCAGATATAAAACTGTGAAGTTTTGAAAGGGGTTTGTAGAAGATCAGTAAATGAAGAGGCTGATAGCACTTGGACGATTCTCTAATTTGACAGAAATCTTCATTAAAACATTTGGAAGAAATATTTTGAAAGAGTGATCTATGTGGATTTGAGCACTTAGGAGAGATGTGCTATATCCACCTCTTACCTGTTCCCTAAAATCAAGGCTTACACAGTCCTGTGGTTTAATTGTAAACTTCACAAGTTTTTTTTCCTCCTCACTGTCGCATGCTCTACTCAGTGTAATTTGGAACACTTTACAATAGTAATGAACTTGGCAAGAGGAGAGCCCTTTGCCTGCTGCCAGAGTAAAGCAAATAAACAAATAAGGAAAACAAAAGCAGATCCCTCCCTGTCCCCTCGGCGGGTTGCCGGAGCGGCTGGCACCGCTGGCCATGCTGACGGAAGGGTGGAATGTCCTGCCATGCATTCCACACAGATGGCCTGGACCCCAGCCACCCCAGCAGAGCAGAAAATACCATGCTCTCAGCAATGCCACTTGTGATTTAATTGGAACTGAAGCTAACTTTAAAAAGTAGTGCATCATCAATTAAAACTGTTTTTCTGTGTTTCCAAAAATTACGCTCTGGTTTTGGTCTTCTCTTGTTTGCTAAGGAGAAGCTGAATTCATCCATCAGGCAAATGTTAGTGGGTTCTTCATCTTAAGGATAACATCTTTCCTTTTGGGGGGCACCTTGCCACTAAGAAGGTCCCAGTATCCCCATCTGAAAAGAGCACAGGCATCACCTGAAGGGATTAATTTTTCTGTGTTCACCTCTTCTGGTTCTCAGCAAAATATTGGCCTTCTGCTTTCAAGAATGGTGAAATAATGCTTCCCATGTAGCAAATACCAGTACTGTTGCTCAGGAGCATTTGGGACAGCTGGTTGTACTTCCAGACTGATACACACACACACATATATATATATGTACACACACACACACACACATATATATATATATGTAGTTGTGATGATCAATACTAACTCCTGATAAAAGTGAATATACCTTGTAGTACTCTTGCAGGAACTTGAACTCACCAACTCTGAACTGGGGTCTGAGTATTTTCTTCTGCAGTCAATCTTAATACATAAATGTGCTGGTTCTTGCAAGATCACGTACTCATCTACACTTACCTTGCATTTTGCTGTCTCTAGCACTGACTACAATAACAGTTCCTTACCGTTAATCAAACCTGCAGGTAGCATGGAAGAGGAATGGCGTTCTTTTCCTGTGGCTTACGTGTTGTTTGGTCACTCTTAAGGAAGCAAAACACCATAACCTTAATTGAAGGATACAATAATGATGCTTTGTAGTTATTTAGCAGGCAAAATCTGACACCGTTAAGGAAGTAGAACACCCTTTCCTTAATTGAAGGTTATGATGATGATGCTTTATAGACGTTTAGCAGGCAAAATCTGTGATTAGTGTCATGTATTCTTTTAGAATCTGGAGGAGTAGCTAATGTTTGTGGGATGAAATACCTTTAGGAAGAACATGGAAAATTACTTCGCCTAGTTCTGCAGTGCATCCTTTACACTGTGAAATGCACGCTGTTCGGTGCTTCTTGATGTTTGGCAAGAAATTGTTCCTCACAACTGGTAGAAATATAAAAGCTGGGGGTATGGTTTCCAGAAGCATTTAATGATTGGGATGACAGTGCTGTTTAGAAAACTTAAGTTCAAGTAGTCTGTTTCCAGCGAAGTATTTCAAGAATGCCATGCAAATCCGTATATTAGAATAACAAGGCACAATTCAGATTGTCTTGCTAGAAGGCCAATACTATCTAGACAGCCACTGTGAAACAGAGACGCACCCAGTGTGCAGGTACCTGCCATGCCCCCAGTGCAAGAACGCGGGGGGAAAGGTGCAACTCTGCAATGTTATTTGGCTTGCAAGATTGCGCTGTGGCCTGATGTATTGGTTCATGGGGACTGTGCAGCTGTGAAAGAACATAACTGTAAGCGGGAGGTATTTCCTTGTGGTGAAAACAGCCAGCAACTGTTGGTTAAGTGCTATTTGTTGCACTACCAGAGTTTGATTCAAGTTTGAGTATCACAACATGGACCTGTTTGAGAACTTTCTGTTATATTAGGGCATTTTTTATGTGCAGGTGAGTGCATAGTAGTTACCTCTGCATTATTTTCACACTGAAAAATAAAATGCAAAAGAGCAGCTCCAAAACCATCAGTACATTATAAGATTTGGTGTGCAGCTTTTCCAATATTTGTGTATAAGTTTCATGCTAATGTTGGCTATGACTGTGCTGGGCCTCTAATTCGCTATGAAATGTTTTTTCCTCAGTTTAACATTGCTTTCAGATACAAACAAGAGGACAAATTATTTGCAGTGCAAGATAAATGTGTACTTGGATGTCTGATGAAAAGCTATCTTTTTTTTTTTCCTGTGTATATTTCATAGTGTCTTTTCTAAAATGTCCAATGGTAATTACCAAAACCAAATCAATGTTGGATAATCATAGGAGAAAGGTACTGCCTGGAGCGGCTTATTCTAATATCACCTTCCTGCTAACTACAATTAGAGGAAAAAAATTACATTAGTCAATTTAGAAGGCCAGCAATCCCTGTTTTAACAAGCCACATAGCTTTTTCCACTGTTCTCAGCATCCCTTTGCCTGCTCAGTCAAGCTCGAGAAACCTGAAAGTTCACTGTGCATTGTGTTGTGAATTGCTGTTTCTTCATTAGCCAACATTTTTCACTGGGATTTATAATTACCACGCTGTGAATTCTGTTAACTAATGAATTTTGGGCTCTGTTTAGTTCAGCTATTCTTCTTGATGATGAATCAGTTTATGTCTTGCTTGAGTTGCTTGGAGGAACATCTGTGCACCTATGCCACCAAGGCCCTCCAGAAGCAACTAGTCTCTTGAGCTCTCTTTGGGCAGGACCTGATGGCTGTGGGCATGATGGCCAAGAGCTTCAAACCAAGCTGACACCTGCTGAGCCTCTGCCGCTAGTGCAGGCTCCATCCAGCAGCCCATGGAAGACCAGTGGAAGTGGGGCTGTCCAGTTGCTTCAAGGGTACCGTCAAGAAGTGGATGTTTTTCAGCTCTTTTGGTTACAATTTAAGAAGCGATAGCTGGGGTTTTTCAGCACAGGCAAATCTCTGAACTTTGCTTTTAAGGGTAAAAGAAGTAGGGAAACGTATCTGTAAACACAAATGTAAGAACATGCACTGCAGCAGTTAATAAAAAAGAAGAGCATGTGCACCAGGACATATGATGTTCCGTTCAGTTAAGGGCTGGGAGGTGTTTGTGCACAAGTGTGCGCATGTGTTTGAGAGAGCACAGACTGCTCCAAAATATGCTGTAGTCTTCAATAATGTCTTATGTAATAAAGTTTACCACTTAATTTTCTTGACAAACTAGTGCTCTAAGTTCTTGAAATAACTTGTCCATGTGGATAAATGAGAGAGGAAGTATTTCACAACAGAATTTTTATCAGGGGTTGTTATAAAAATCTGTAAAATAAGTAACAAAGTAACCTCAAATATGAACGGCTTGGCTCTGTCTTTTTTTACTTCCTAAGTGCAGGTTCCCTCTTTCAACCCTGTTCTTAAATAACTGAAAATAGAAAAAAAAACGGAGAAATAGTTCATATCCAAAACATACGGAGTCTCCAAAGTCATTTCCAAACCAGCTAGATCCTCAGATGAAGAAATAAGAAGGTGAGACGTGGAATAATATTGCTAAAAGAGAAGGATGGCTTTTTTTCTTATAGCCTCTGATGTCTGTTCTTCCACGCCCCCATCCCCAGTAGCTGTTCGGTTGCCTTTAGCTATTGTAGTGCATTAGGGCCAGACAGCACTGTGCAAGAGAAATGGGAGTGCTGTTGGTGCCAGAGTGCTCTCTGACTGCGGGTCATGGGTGATGTGCAGAGTAGCAAACATTGCAGACAGGACTGCAGCAATCTGTTCTTTATCTGTTCTTGGAGAAATACTGAATAAAAAAGAGTAATGAAGTATTCTGTAGAATGTTGGATAGTACTTAACTATGGGGTTCAGCATAACTAAAACTGCCCGACAAACACGGGCGTTCCTGGAAGTTGTTGAGTTCGTGGTTGTAGAGCCTGGATTGGGTACAAAGCAGGTATCGCATAGATGGCACAAAATGCAATCTGCATTTGGTTATGCTGAATATGTAACACAGATGTATCACAGAGAAATGAATGCGAAAAGTTATCTAGATCTCCACCCTCACTGAAGCCTTGAAGAACCATTTCTGATGAGGGTGATAAAATACTTCTAAACTTGCTTCTTGCAAGTAAATTTACTTAAATTTCCAGAGGGAGGCAGGAAGAGAATTCAACTGTGTCCATATTTTTATAAATACTTGCTAGGAGAATTCACTAAGAAATGTAGGTGAACATAGAATTTTTTTTTTTTTAAATTTTATTTTATTTTTCCCAGAAGCAGAGCTGTTCTTGTGACTAACTGGATTTCAGATTTTCTTGCTGTGGCTACAGAGGGCTAGTGCAGGACTATAAGAGACCTGGGTTTTTATTTTGAATTGGGCCATTAACACACCAGGTGACTTCAGACATAGCTCTCCAGTTCCTCCTTGTCTTTCGCTTCTCATCTCTAAAATGGTTAACTCCCAGGTAGGTCGTTGAGCTCTGTTCATTAAATTAATTTTAAAGGACTTGGATATGGTTATATCCTGTAGATATTTAGTCTGCATCTTAGGCTCGTAAGAGGGCTGGAACATTTGTAGGTATGATGAGTATCTAGATAGGCAGAGGGACAAATGAGTTCCCCCCCGGGTGACTTCTGTGTTAATATTTGGTGTTAGGAAAGCGATGCAAGCAGTAACTTCAGACTGTGACTGAATTTCATACTGCGTGTATTCCCTCCCCAGTGTAAGACCGGGCTAAACAGGTTGCAGTTTATTTCTAGTGGGTCAGTGTAGATATAGTTATCTATGTGAGCTTTGCTCTTCGTTTTGGAGAAACTGTGAGTGTTGGGTCTGCAGTGATTGCTTGCACACCACCTAAGTGATGGCAATAACCTACATTTACCATTGTAGCAGCACTGTTGGAGGCCTGATGAAGGGACGATAGTCAGAACAATAACTTGGTTTTCAGCTGCTAGAAAGAATCTTGCATATCACATTGAAACTATGTTTTAAAAGTGGCTATTCTGTGTACATTTTGCATTCTTCAGTCTAACAGGGAAATTCGGGTAACAGTCTAATTTGCAGAAGCAATATTGTACACAAACACTCTTGGATTCCAGCTAAATGGAAGAATTAACAGCAAACTATTTGAAGAAACAAGCTGGAGTTTCTCTACTGTACAGATGTATTTATGTGAGTTTCTGAAAAATTATATTGTAGTAATGGGATCTTTACCCTGAAGTAGGAAAAATCTGACTGTTTTTCCTAAGCCACACTGTCAAAAATGCTTATATTTTGATTAACTGGATAATAAGAAATAACTGTACTGTTGTAGCCATGAAATCAGTGGTAGTGAAGATGAAGTTTTGAAACATAATGACTTCAATTCAGCTTGGCTTGTTTATACGTTTTAAAAAGTAAGCAAGAGTTGGCAATAGAGGTACCCTTGTATTTTGTTTCTAGGTTATCTGTGAAACACTACGGTCATTTAGGATACATCTGGCATTACAATGAGCTGAATGAGTTCTGGTAAGCTCTAAACAGTGTTTTGAGTACTTAACTTTTCAGGGTAGATAAATCTCCTCCTTGCACCGTATTTTCAAGGAAGCCTCTGAAAAAGGCAGTGATGCAGCAGATTTGCCAAAGAGACACACTTTACCATCCTGGATAGTTGTTTGTTGGTTTTGTTTGTTGGGGTGTGTGTGGGTTTTTTTGTTTGTAGTGGTGGTTGGTTTCTTCGGTTTTTTGGTTTTTGGTGGGTTTTTTTGTTTGTTCGGGGTTTTTTTGGTTGTTTTTTCCCTAGAATATCTCCAGGCCTGAGTCAGAAGGAAGGAAATGTGACACTCCCAGGTCCTGTGGGTTCATCTTAGATTTCCATCTACGTTGTTGCTCAGGCTTTGGGTTTCTACTGTTGCTTTACTGGTAACATGATAACTATGAACACATTTTTCACTACTAATTTTTCCACAGTGGTCTGGGACATGCTTGTCTCACAAGAGAACCGTAACACCATATTTAAGATTAGTTTAAGTCACTTGTGTTATCTTCAGAAAATGTAGCATCCTGATTTTGATTAAAAACCCCTTTATCTTCACTGTCAACTTTAAAATCTGTATTTTATTTGCCTGTTAGATAATACATGACTTAATTGTATTGTACATGACTCAGGGTTTTCAAGGGCAATTTCTTTCTGCTGTGGACTACTGCATCTTCACAAACGTTTTTCGCAGTCCTCGAGAAGATATTCTTTGAAACATTACAGTATCTAAAGAAGGGGTTTCCTTCAGAATAGAAAGTGATTTCAGGCTGAGAACTTCCTTTAAGAGGAAGACCACCAGTAATATTAAGGATCTGAAATATTCATCTCTTCCTGACCTATAGATGAATTGTGCTTCAGTTTATTAATTTAAAGCCATCTTTCTGCTTGTCATGTAAGAATACTGTCTGATATGTATGGTGCATCTCATTAGTCCATGAGATTTCTGTGAGAGAACTGAGACCTTCATGAAGGGCAAGCTCTTCTCTCACCTTTGGCTTTGCTGCTGCCCTGTCTTCAAGCAGATGCCCTAAACTGATAGCTATGCAGAGCTCTACAGCTTCTTAAGCTTAGCAAGTTAGCAATGGTATTCCTCATAACGACCTTGGGAGGTGAATATTGCGATTCCCAGGCATACATAGAGGAGATAGAGTGTTGTGCTTTGGGTCTCTTGGTGACGTATTTCCAAAGGAACATTGTGCAGCCTCAAGCAAATCAAGAAGATACATGTTTACATGAAGGATGCTGCTGCTTCTATCGCAAGTATAATTCTGGAAGTGTAATGAGAATGAGAGGAAGCGGAGGACTTCCTGCATTAGTTTTTGTGGCTGTGTGAAGGGGCTCTCTAAATTGCAGCTGTGTTGCATAGCTGATAAAAGTTCTGGTAGGCTCAGATAAGTCTCTTGAGATTTGAACTTAAATACCTTTTGGGGCTGCATGCATCATGGTTAAATTTTTAGTAACCTGGAACTCAAAACAACAGTAATAATGACTGAATATGCTGCTTGTCTCTGTACTTTACCTTAAGTCTGTTACTTTCCCATGAAATATATTAGAGCTAGACTATGTCCTTGAAATACGATTCACCCTTTTGGGAAAAGCTTCCACAGCAAACTAAGTACTTAGCGTGTGAGTAAAGGGTCTGTGTAAGGTGGGAGAAAGAAAAGGGTGATGAGAGGCCTTTAACATAGTGGTGATATATCCCCCTTACAGCTCCCTGGGCAAGGAAGTGAGAAATACTAAGTAGGAAAGGATTCATTTTATTTAGGAGAAGCTCAGAATATATGTGGTATGCTAGAGGGAAGATACTTAAATTCCTTCCTGAAACATCCTAACTACTGGTGTCTGACTGGATTTTGGGTTGCACTTCGTGACATGCTGGAGGAGACTATCTGATTAATGATTACATTTTACTCCCGTACTATGGGTTTATAAACTTAATCAATGAAATATGTTACTAAATATATTTTATTGTCCTTTTGGTGATAACTACTAAAATGTTAATCATGTTTATCTGTTCAATATTTTGTTTTACAATATCTTTACCGTGGCTTTTGTGGGTGTTTTTCTGTTTACTCAACTAACAGTGTTAGTTTCTTTTACAACTTCTAAGTTCACCTATATGACTTTTTTCTTAAGGTCTGGGACCTCAATGAACTTTGCGATGGGGCTGAAGGGTGGTTTTTTTTGAGGCCAGTATGCGAGACATTTATTTAAGTTGTAAAGAGAAATGAAGGTTATTTCTTTTCTGCCTTTGACCTCTGTGTTTTCGTGAGGCTGTGCTTTTCTACCGTATACATAGCAGGGGAAGTCCTTTGGAAAGAACAAGTTTTAGAAAGTGCTTTTTTATATCTATGGTTAAAGAAGTATTATAGTGCTGGTCAATGAGAGAGCTTTTCAGAAAGAGTACAGCATGCTGGGTTTAATTAGCTCAGCCTTGCTGTCTGACACTGACTTTTTTTTTTGGACTGGTCGTGATCACTTAAATGAAATTTACAGAATCAAATATATTGTAGTCAGGTTGGGGGGAAGGGAAGCATAGATGAAAATGGCTTGTTGCTTCTGGGTATTTCTTATCAGATAAATGATTACCTTCTGAAAATCAGCTTGATTTTCCTGTCATTGTGCTGTACTGCAGGTGTGGATATCCTGTATTAAACCAGGCAAACTAGAACAGTACTGGTTCCCAGCAACCCGAAGCGTGTGTGTTTACCTCTGATAACTCCAGTATGTTTGACGTCACATGTTTGAAGATAATTGAGGAGTCCTTTACTTTCAATGCAGAATAAGGTGAATTAAGTCATTCTCTGTTAAGGATATAGTGCTGACATTGTACATTAGCTAGACATGAAAGATTTTATGATGAGATAACTGTTCTTGTATTCTAGGTTACCGTAAAAAGAAAAAAAAAGGCAAACCCAAAACCAACAACAAAAAAACAAAAGTAAAAAACCAGGAAACTCTTTAAAAGCAGAGCCCAGAGACAAGGATGGCATTCACAGTATAGAAGCTGGTCCATCATGTAACATTAGGAGGAAAAGCAGCAGGGAGAAGCTGAATTTCCAGAGCCCAGCTGCTTCCTTGTCTGCAACGCTGTAGAGAAAGCAGGAAATAATTAATATAAATGTGCATTCAAAACAATGCTTAAATGTTTCAAGTGCATTAAAAGACTGGACATTTTTTGTATTCATATGCTTACCTTTTTTTTGTATGTATTGATGTCTTTCTCAACAGTTTTACCTAGAGAACCAAAACACAGGTGTCTTTTAAGAGACTGATTCAGGAGTTGACCCTTTCCCACAGGCTCTAACAGGTGTGAAAACTAAGTTTACTATCAGTCAGTTCTTCTTTGGCTGGCTTTAAGGTTTTAGTTATTTTATCTATGTAGGTGTGAAAGTTCAGAACATGGACTAGTCTGCCTGTTCAACTTCATGTGTTACAATTCTTCTCTAGCATTGGGCAAGGACAACGTTTCAGAATATGTCAGTCTTCTCAGTATTTATAAAAAAGATCTCAAAGGTCACAGAGAGTGAGTGTGCCAATTAGGGAGAAAAATGTTTTATTTCTATACATTCATATATCAGTAGTAAGTTCAGAAATATTTTTCATTACTTTATTATAATTTCTATTTATTGCATCAATATTTCTTTTCAGGGAAGTGACTGAAACTATTTTTTAGTATTTTCTTCAGATAGTATTCTTTAGGAAGCCCATTCTGATTTGGTATTTTAAATTGTAGTCGTCAAATTTTGCCATAGTATTATAAACAAGGGTTTGGATTTTTTTTAACTGTTTAACCTCCTTTGCTGGAATGGTGTATGGTTCACGTCTTCCCTTTTTTGTAGTTGAGAGCTGCAGACACCATAAGCGTACCTGCAGGATATTGACAACAAAATTATTTGACATCTTCGGTTACTAAATATATTAAACTGATGTAACACATAGAAAGAATTGTCAGTGAGGCTCGTGTAATCTGTCATTGCAGTCCATGCTTTGAACCTGACTTTCTTTTAAACCTACAGAAGAGGCCTACATGGATTAAAGGTCACTAGATGTGTATTGCTCTCAGAGTGCATCTTTATGGTAAACTGATGCATTTTGTTCCATGCCCTCAGTCTCTACGGGTTGTGATTTCTATGGAAGGAGGAGATGAATAAACTTATTTTGTTTTATTATTGTAAGGTGAAATGGGCATGGACTTCTTGTGATTCCGAAATTTCTGCCCAACTCTTGTATTCTGGGTGAATTATCTGCCCAAAATATTCTTCTTGTAATCATACCATTTAGGTGTAGTTCTCTGTATAGCCTGGCAGCCTGAGTCCATCCTTATTTTTAGGAAGTTTTCCTGTTTTAACTATTCACGATGGAGAGGATGTGCTGAAAAGTGGATTTAGAATATGCCTCTGTTGATGGACAGGTTGCTCCAGTGGTTCCTTGGGGGATCTTTGTAGTTTAATGAATTTTTATTCTGTAGGATGATAAATCTAATCAAAATTGTGGATTTAAAAAAAAAAAATATATTTATATATATATATATATATNTGAGCTTTTTTTAACTTGGATGCAATATACGGTATATGCAAAATAATATATATATATATATATATATGTCAGTTCCTGCTAGCCCTTTCATGCAAAGGATGCTTTTCTTAGGCTTGCAGACTAGGTGGTTCAGCAGGCACAATTTCTCCCAGCCAAAGAAACGAAACATATGGCAGATGAAGTAGAAGAGTGATAAAGCATAGTGAGGCTGCCAAGCAGAAAGATACTGCTGTAGTGACAAAGCATGTGGCAGCACTCAGGGCTTGCAGAGAGAGAATCTATCTGTGACGCTTTTGATTTCTAAGGAAGAAATTGCTAGAAACATGATGCAGTTTTATCTCAACAAGACTGACTTGGACTAGGCTAGCTGTGTTGTTGCTTCTACTCTTGCAGGAACAATTTGGCTGCATCTGTTTTTTTAAAGTGCTGTACACAGCCTTTCCTCAAAAAAAAGAGTGCTGATTTTCTCAGTTTCAGTGTGTTCCTTCAGTTCTGTGGTAATTAGGATTACCTTTCCATAAGTGAAATGTGGTCTGTCTATTCTTGAACGCGGTGATTAGTGCTGCAAGTAAATTAATCCAAACCAAGATATTATGTCTGATATTTGCACACAAGCATAGCTGAAGCAAGGTAGGGGGGGAAAAGGAGATTATTCAGTAAAAAAATGATAATTCAAGATGTCTGGCCTTTTGGACAAGTTCATATGAGGGTCAGAGTGAGAACTGTGGTTTTGAAACTTTTGTGTATTAGATGTCATTTTTAGGCTGAAGTTTTGATTTAATGAAGAGGAATTACCAAAGCTTAATTTAAGCAGGGCATTTTCACATGCCAGTGATGGCAGATATTTTTGCTTTGGCATGTCATTTTTTTTAAGGTCTTCCCTTTGTGGTTGTTAATACACAAATGGGCTTTTGGCCTCCCGTCTATACATATTGTTTTCGTTATCAGTGATTTGGGTCTTGTTCCATGAACTATAAAAATTAAGACACGCTTCTAGATTTTGGCATAAAGACTGTTAGAGATTTTTTTTTTTTCTTATAAAGACTCAATAGTTTCATCTCAAAGACCACAGTGTAAAAAGGTGAGGCAAATTGGTTCAGATTATGTACTGGGGTATATTTATTCTCTTCTATTGGTTTTAAAATCTATTAATAAATTCAGTGTTGTTTTATTCTACTGTATCTGGACTTTTTTTGGTAGTAACAGCCACCAACCGTGAAAAGTACCGAGGACTTCATAGGGGCTGTGAACGTTTTTCTTGCAGTAAAAGGCTCCTGCCCCACCTTTTTTTAAATATGTTAAAAGGGGCAGCCAGGATCTGCCTTGGATAACCTGGGATGTGTTCAATTATTTTCTTTAAAAGAGCAAGTCTATCCTTCCCACAGAAGCATTGTGTGAAGTGAGAGGTCATTCAGAGTTGAAGCTGGTATAGCTTAGGGAACAGGAAGAATAAAATATTCAGTGTTATTTAAAACAAGCACAGCTTTTAACGTGTGGAGTTTAACATGCACTCTAAGAAATAGATTCGGAGGGTACCATGCAGCAATAGATCAAGCCATCTTCTGGCTGGTTAAGTAATCGCTCGTTACTTTTTTCCTAATATGATCATCGCTGAAAAGCGACGCTGAGAGTGGACTCCAGATTGCTGTATTTGACAGGAAGGTCACTGCCTTGTGTCCAGCCCCACACAACGCAGGCAGCGGGCTCCTCTGCAGCCATCTGAGCCCAGTGCTCCTGGGGAGGTCGGTGTGCTGTGCTGAGGTTGGAGTGTGAAGGATGATTTTGAGGGGATGGAGTCAGCCTCTGGCTATGGAAACTTGCTGAAGTGCATGCAGTGTCCTCACAGGGACTTTGGAAATCTTCCGGTGGCTGCTGCCAGTTGCTCATTTGAGGCTGAGATACAGGCTCTCCAGCTCCAGAGCATCAGCAAACTGATGTGCTTCTGAAGTGGAGTACTTTACTCTGAGTGGCATGTTTACTTCTTTCCTACGAGTTCAGAGACCCTGTGTTCAACCAGTTCAAACTTTGTGCTCCTTAATGTTCCAAGCCAATGTATCGTTCAGCCAAATTATGTTGCTAAAAGTATGCCAATTCCAGATTTTGTACAGTATTTCAGTCCTTGAGTTATTCAGAGTTTCAGGTTGTTATGAAAATATCCAAGTGGAGCGACTGATCGAAAACAGAAACATTACAAGGTTTATATCAGAGAAAGTAATGGGATTACCATTAGTAATCAATTACTAATTACGGCATATTTATTAATTCAAAGTATTGAATCAATATGGATATACATTTAAGTATCTTGGCTTTCCTACAAAAGAACATCTCATCTCATCGGTGTACTGCAGATGATGAAGGAAAAATTTAAATTCATTTTTCTAGGTTTGTTTTTTAACACCTTCCTTTGTGTTCTTTTTTTATTTATCTGCTCTTACATTGCTAAAACATGAACTGTGTCTGCAGTGCTTTAGTGCAGCAATTCTTTGATTTCTGTAGTCTATATGTGCTGGAATGGTATTATAGTATGTAAACTTATCTTGATGCCTTTGATGAAAGCTATCTGATGCATTCACTCATGGGGAAGAAGTAGTTGGGGAAAAAAACATGATAAAGCATAACCCTGAATATTGTAAAGGTGTACAGAGAAGAAGGAAAAACAAGGTCCATACATGAAACCAAAAACCAGAATGGTATAGAAGTTGCTGCAATTTTAATGTGCAGGCTCTTCTTTCAGTAGAGGGCAGTAATGGTTCAAGTCTATTTTAAAGTCCGCTAGATGCACAGTCACAGCATCCAGTTGTGCCATGCTGTTCTCAATACAATCTTTTAGGAATGGTTGAATGCAGACATTGAGTTTGTTTGTAATAGGTGGCTGGAGAAGGACTGTGAATAGCCTTCAGAATACCCATGTAAAATTACGGTCAATCTAGTATCAGAAGATGAAGTTCTGTTAGTCAGTTATCTAGTCTTAATGGCAGAGTTTCTATGTTCTTTGGTTGTCTGCCCCTTGGCCGCGTAAATCTGTGTGTGATTCCCTGTTTTCCTGCTTACAAATAGAATTAAGTCCAGCATGCAGGAGCCAGCAAATGTGGTGAAGGCAAGACCTGCTTTGGACTGCTGCAGGTGCTACCTGCTGCTTCAGTGCAGGATGACTATTCTATTGCCACAAAATAAAACCATCGTTTCATTTTATTTGTGATGCTTCACTGCTTGTTTTTCTACTGGGGTAGAATGCGTTTAAGGGGCTATCTTATTGTATGACTGATGACAAAGTGTAGTGTCAAACACGTTATTAGTTGTAAGCTCTGTTTGAAGTCCTTTTCTCTCTGGAGCCTATTTGTGTATTGTAGGCATCTTCCACAAGGTGGAGCTTTAATGCTCTGCAGCTGGCATTTTTTTCCCTCTTCACTAATAAACAGAAAGAGGAATGGAGTTTATGAAATCTCTTTAAACAGGTATAAACTGACCATTTCAATGCTTTTCAAGGAAGTGTGTGGGTTTTAGAAAAAATAAAAAACAACAAAACAAACAAACAAACAAAACCAACAAACATCAGACTCAACAGATATTTTGGACTCTCTGATATGTCTGAGTCACTGCAATTAATGTTGTAAAAGAGGAAAGGAAGGATTGGAAAAAATAGTTCTCATTACTTATTTATTTTTTTTGGAATTACTCTTTCTGTGCTTCCAAACTGACTTGAAAGACAGGCAGAACTAGATAGAGAAAAGCATTATCAAAATACTTGCTAAATCTTTACTTATTGGGAGGAGTGTTTTTATTTTTTTTTTAAGCAGTTCTGCCCTAAAAGAAGAGGAGGAAACTTTAGATAACAGCTATTCTGATAGATAAAAGAAAGGCAGAAAGCATTTTCCTTTCTTTTGCGGAGCTGTCTCTTCAAGAATGAGCTATGTATACCCTTTCTCTAGACGATAACTTTCTTCTGCTTTTCACTCTGCCTGCCAGAAGTTGTATCTTGCTGAATTCTGGAAAAGTGCTACCAGTATTTCAGGCCATGTTTCAGTAATCAGTTATCTTGGGCTTCCCCCGTTTCTTTGAGTACCCAAACTGTGTTTTACTCTGTTGCCGTTTTGTCGGAAATCCCCTGCTGTTAATTTTATTGGAATGGAATTCATCATCTGCTCGCTGTGCTGCTGCTGGTAAGACAATTTTATACATTAACTAGCACAGACATGTATGGACATGAGCTGGTACTGTGCAGACAAAAACTGGGAAAAAGCTTAGCTGGAGAGGGGGAAGAACAACCAGATGGGGGGTAGCAGCAGGGAGGGAGAAACCAAAGTCTCCAGTGTCTTTCCTGTGCATCTTTTCTGCCTCAAGATAGCCTTTTCTGATGATAACAAATGTTAGTAATATGTGTTTGCCATATCTCTTTGTATGAAACAAAACTTGAGGACAGAAGCAGTTTACTGAGGACTCTTTCCAAGTACTTTTTCCCTCTCACCTTTCTTCAATGAACTCCTATGTTACTCTCAATATGTTTAGACCAAGAGACTTTATTAGTACTTTCTTCAGGATCTATGTTGTCACTTTGTGCTTGACTTGAGGAGTTGCAGTTGAAGGCTGTGAAACATTTTCTCAAAGGAAATTATTTGTGTTATTTCTTTCATGCTTTGCAGGTGGCATGCTGGTAAGCAAGAGATAAGAATTTCATTATGATTTTTCATTTTGTGGTTCAGGAGTCTCCCTAGGCTAACAATTAGGACCTTAAGAACTTGGAAGAGAAACTGCATATCAGAAACCTACTTTCTCCCTTTCTGATGTTGCAGCCCCCCATCTGATGGTCCTCTCCAATTTTAGGCACAGAAAATGGCATATGGCAAATGCAATAAAAAGCAGTTGTTCTTTATACATAATTACAATGATTTAAAAGCCTCTCTGCACAGACTGACTACTACTGATTTAATGTTAGGTTAGATTTCTGAACCACAACCTCAGAATAGACATTTGACTTGCAAAAAAATAAAGTAATATGAGTAGGGTGTTGGAGTGAGCTTGAAATCATGTGGGGTTTTTTGCCCAGATCTTATGGGTATGTGGTTGTGTATGGGCAAGAATTCTTGCCCTTCCCTCCCACTGCTTCTGCCAACGTGGATGTCCAGTTTCCAAGGACTCCCAAAGTACTCCACCCCTTCTGTTTCCTAGCACTAGCAAAAAATACCTTTCTTTTCTGAAAGCAATAGCAGTTATCAATTACTTTAAAATATTATAAATGGAAGCTTTTGCATAATCCTTAAGTTTTGTAACAGTGTGTGCTTCTATGGCAGTCAGTTCCGAACTCCAATGACTGTCTATAGAGTTGGATAAAGAATTACTCATTTCCCACACAGCTTTACAGAAACAGTGATTCCGAGAGCAAGTTTCAGGGTGAGTGGAGATAATAAAGCTAAGGATACTGAGGGTATATTTACTAGGGGTAAATGTTTTGTGTTTTTTTTTTTTGTCTACTACACAGGCCAATGTCCTATTGATAAAAACACCCTCAGAAGACAATTCAGAGGCATTTCTGTGTTGATAACAGAATATGGTTGTCTTAGAGCAAAGATTTTCGTAGCACTTCTTATCCAAAAGATCGTAGTTGTTTTATTTAAACAAACCAGGTGCTTCCAGGGAATACATACGGAAAGGGGCTGTGTAGCCTAACCACCCTTAGAGAACAGAATAGGCAGTTGGTGACTATTTAGCGGGACTCCCTTATGGTCCCTTTTCTCTACAAGTCCTATTTTCAGAGCCGAATGTGAAAGAAATGCAGTGTAGCCATTTATTAACTTCAAATCAGTGCAAAAATTCCCTGTGCAGCTTACAAAGAGAGAAGCGTGACACAATGAGTTTTTAGGGTGATAGTAGAAAATGCCATGACTGGGTAGATAGATGCTGTCTATAACAAAGCTGCCTGTGGCTTCAGCATCTGCTTTTTTCAAGTTTACTACTCTACAGGATTACTGTCCCATCTTCTGTATGATTATCTTGCATTATTTTTCATGTTGCTGGTAGACCTAGAAGCTCATAAAACTGGGAGACTTGCAGTATAAACTTGACTGTTTTGTTCCTGCTCTTAATGTGCTCTTGCCCTGGACTGTGGTACAGTTGCTACTAGAGCTGTTTGTGCTGAATTCCAAGATAACTCTTTGCTGTGATGCAAGGAGAATGGTTATTACCCATTAAGTGCTAGACTGATTTTAGCTTAAAACTAGAATTGAAGACAGGTATGTGGAAGTAATGCTTAAGTTCCAATGCAGCAAACTCTTGTATTTCCCTCTACTCTGCCAGTCAAATTGCAAAAGTGTTTGTCTGTTCACTCACCCCTAGGTCTACTACAGCTTAGCTGTAACTGCTACACCAAGCATGTGCACTTCCCATCTTACTTTAAAGGCAACAACATGTAGAATCTAGCAGATAAAGCAGTTGTGATCTCCATTAATCATAATACATGTTCATTCTTATTTGTTCTTTTGCTCTATTAGTGTATCCTGATAGATGATTAAGTGTCTTTTCAGGTATTGCTTGCAATCATTGTCTCTTCCCCTCCACTTGCCCTCAGTCAGTTCGCTCCCTTGGCCTTGTTTGTGTACTTATATTCTGTGTTTTTTCTAGGTTTTATTCAAAGAGTGACTAATTGTATGAGCTTTAAAAGGATTATCCTAAATATTTTTTTCTTTTTCCTCTGTTCCACACTCTCATACTTTCAGAAAGTTTTTCAGGCACCTGTTGGCTAGGGAGCCATCCAGGGAAAGGTCAGTATGAAACCTCAGTGCCAAGGGTATTGTGGGGAGGCATGGCTTCAGATTAGGGGACAAATGTACACACCGGACTTGCTGGATTTCACTCTGCTTTCTATGAACCACCCTCACAAGTCTCTAGCTTTCGTCCTAAGTGTCTGGTTAGTAAACCATTGACTTCAGTAAAGAGAGCCCATCTTTCCAGTGGTAAGGGGGTGAGTGTCTCAAATAATAGTGGGGTGGTGTACTGTATCCCCTTATGTTTCATTGACTCTGTAGCTGATGGGCTTAATTTTCTATTATTTTAGTACTTGGTTCACTCCACCTATGTTTTATTAACTAGCTCATAGTAGCTAAGCTTTGTAGGCGGACTGTAACTGATTTCAGTTTTAAATAATGTAATTTATGGTTCAGATGTTCAGTTCATGAAATTAGGTGATGTTCTTGTAGTAGCTAGCCATTGGTTGTGGATGTATAAATGGAAATGAAATAAGTTCTGATGAAGCAATACCTTTTTTAACCTGTTGAGAAACTAAAGAAGGGAGGAGATAAAACAGGAACTTAAAACCAGTTCATCAGCTACAGCTACTACATCGTACATCACTGTAAATCACACCGTGGACATTTCATAAGTGTAGATAAATCTCAATTAGACAATTCCAAATGTTTCTGTGAGGAGCTATGGATATAATTGTGCAGTTAGTATATTACCCTAACAAGCAAACAGATCACACTCCTTAACTAAAATGAGATATTTGAAAATGGTTTGAACTATTTGAAATTAGTTATGAATCTTTTATGCATCTCTCTGAAAAAGGTTGGTTTCTAACAATGTGCAAATGTTAAGGAATATAAAAATACGGTGTGCATGATAAAAATCTGGCCAGGGTATAAAATATGGCTTATTTATAGCATTTAGTTTTCAAACTGTCCAATAAGGAGTGGTGAATTTTCTTCAAGATATTTCTTGTATGATTTTTTTTGTTGTTGTTGTTCAAATGAGACTGAAGATATCCTCTCACAGGCAGTGTTATGACAAATGTAAATGATAAAAGAGACAGGAGGAGCTAGTTGACTAGCTTTCTAAAATCAATGGTAAACCTAATGAACAATAATTTGACTGAAAAAAACCACCACCACAAGTGTGATAGTGGCACTGCAGTGTATAATATTGTCTCTAGATTGTGTTGCTTTTACCACCAAGGAGGATGCATTTTTTAATTAACATTCAAAGGACAAGGCTGTGTTTTGCTTAATTGTCCTATCACTTCACTGTCCTGATCATTTCCTTTGAGATGCTGGATCTTTAAGGTTCTACCTGAAACTGGTAAATTTGCTGTGCTGTTGCAGCTTCTCTGCAACTTCTTTTCTACCCCAGTTGGGTTTTACTGAAGTTCTGCAACTTGTTCTTTCTCTTGTGGTGTATTTCCTAAATAATTCTTTCTAGCCAAGAGCTACATTGGAGTCTTCTTGACAGCTCTAGTCTTTGAATGAAGAACTGGCCTTGCTTTACTGCATTTGATTTCAAAACAGTTTATGCTTAAATATATTCTACTCTGAGACATTCAGCTTTGTTTCAGATTTAAACCCTCTTGGGCCTTGGAAATATTGTTTCATTTATATACATTAAAAAATCAAGTAATATCAGAGCCTTTGATATGAATAGAGTTAAAAGAATGCTGAATAAATCCTACTAAAACTTATGAAACCATTGTTCAGTGAAGCTTTTTTTTTCCATTTTTCTATTTGTTTTGGCAAAACTTTGACTTTCACAAATAAGACACATTGAAGTCATTCCACGGAGCTTGTATGTGAACGCATGGTGTTGGTGGTAACACTCTGATCTTTCAGAAAGACTAGTTATCTGGGGGAATCATAGTTTGAAAATAGTCCATTGTAGGGTGATGGTCCTGTTTGAATTTGAGTAAGTAAACTACTGTGTTTCTGTCATGTTTCAGAAGCCTCTTGTAGATGACAGGGATCAACAAGACTGAAACCTATCATCTACCTTTTTCTTTTGCATCTGCTTGTCAAAACAGCATCTGCTTTGTACGTAGTGAAAACTGAGGCTCTGGCTGTCTGTTGTTGCATTAAGACCCCTTTCTTTTGCCCTTTCATTGGCTTTCTGCAGCTTTGTGGGGAATAGATTGTATAAAGCATGCCACTGGAAAGCAGAGGCTGTTAAAAGGTTTAAGACAAATTTGTTTGAAGACAAAGAGGGCATTGAGAAAAACTGTGGAGAGGGATTGAAGGGCTTTTGCAGCGCAACAGAGCCTTGTCTGTGCAAGACTCGGCCTGCCTCTAAGTTCCAGCAGGCTGCTGAGAAGCAGGCCAAGAAAAGTCTTCAAGACCCTGTTCCCTTCAACTGAAGTCTGCCATCTGGACAGAGGATGGCTAGAGGGTTCCTGGAACATATAGAAAGGAATCTTGAGGGCTGAAAATAGATGCCAGTGGAGACAGGAAGTGTCTGAGACATAGGGGGGCTGGAGGAGGGGAGCCGCTCGGTTAGCATCACTGCTGGGCAGGTCACAGCGCTACCAAGTATGAACGGCAGATAAGGAGAGTCTCTGTGCTCTGCTCAGAGGTGTGCAGCCCTGCCTTTGGGGCATAAGCCCCTCTCCACTTACTGCTTTAGATGTGTGAGGACATATTAGTTTGTTACACGGATTCATCTGAGTGATTCAGATCTCTTTACCTTGTAGGAAGGGGTGCTTAAATTTGTAGCTCTTGGCATACTAGGGATTTTGAAATAGAAAAGGTTTATGGAAAGCTAGAATGGTGCCAGCTGGTCTTAAATTTCACCTTGATGCTGCTGTGCTTGAGTTGTCTTAAAGCTGTGTGTTACTGCAGTGTGGTGTTTGGTTGGGGTCTGTTGCAGTCAGGTCAGATGATGCTATGAGTGGACTATGCTGCCCTCAATGATTTTTCTCATGTAGTAAAGCCAACGAGCTGGGATATTTTATTCCTTTAGTGTGCTTTAATAAGTGTTATAATACTGGAGAACAATATTCTTCCTTTCTGGGTTATAAGGGTGGCATGGTCTTTGTACTCTTTGTAGAATGGCAATGTCAGCTAATCACACCACCCATCTTTTCTTCCTATAAGAGTTTCTTAGACCTCTGGAGAAACCTTACAGTGAAAATTCTTTGTAGCACCTGTTTTGTGTTTTTAAAGATAACCAGCCAGATAATGGTAAATGGTTTTGCTTTGTGTGCTCTCCTGTAAGTATTAAGGAAAGTTTTTATTTCTCAAGATATTTCAAAGAATGTGGTCATGAAGCAGCTCCTATTAGTGAGCTTTTCAATGCACACAATAAATGACAATATTTCAGGGCCATTATCATCTAAAGAATGCTCTCAGAAGACACGGATGCTAGAGAAGGTTAGACTCCATGCATAACAGAGCTATTTTCCTTTAATGCTTCTGAAAAATGAAAAAAATGAGATTATCCTCAAATGTTTACTGTATATCCCATGTGAAGGTGGTGGTACATTTCTTATTACTGACCTTGGAAGTGGAGTGTGCATTAAGTGGCAGCACTCACTGGCCTACTAGAACTGAGAAGTGGCAGAAGGTCTTTTCTGGGTAAAAGAGGAGATTTCCAGAGTCATTACTTTATCAGGTACATGCACTGGCAGGCTTCTTGGTGAGAATCACCACAGATAGTTTATGATTTGATTGAAACTTAATGGGGTGATGAGAGCATGATACCTATGAGTGCAGGTGCAGGCTTGGAATGAGGTTCATTTCAATAAAGTAACAGTAATTTTCAAGTTCCTCACTGTACTTGTTTGGTAAATTAGCCTGTTGACCTAATGTTTTTACAGACCATATATCTTACCAACAGAAATCTTGGTCTAGCAATTCTAATTTACATGTTGATCAATAACTCTAAATTTGAAAACTATATGAATTTTATAAACTTCTTGTAATAGAAAAAGTAGATCCTTCCACAGCAACATCTTTACTGCTGGAAGGTTTGTCTTGTCGTTTCTCTCTAGATGACTTGATATATCATCACTTTACAGTGTATCAGTGAGGACAGTAATTATTTCAGAGGCTTTGCATGCAGCTACCATTTGAATCTGTAATTGGGGGAAATTGGTTATCTGTGTGCAGGTTAAATGGTTCTCCAGCTGCAGTACATATTTCAAACTCCGTAGCACGGAGTACAGCTGCATAGTGTTGCAAAGTGAAATACCAATTTACAGGTTTAAATGAATCTTGCTCTAGAGGAAGAAATAAATAGTGGATAACATGATCTCTGTGCCAGCTCATTACCTCACATGTGGCTGGTTTAGGGATTTATTTATTTATTTTTATAAAATGTTTTAGGATTGAACAGCAGTGAGCTGGATCCTCTAAGTTTAAGAGGAGTGTGACATGTTCTTTTGCAAGCTTTTTCTTGAATTTCATTAGTCCTTTCATAGAGAAGTAGCATGTCAGAAAAGGAATTTCAGTAATTTGGCAGTGTTTAAATGAGTCATCACTGATTCTTTGCTGAAAGAAAGTTGTAGTTTTTCCTATTGTGTTTATCTTTTGTTGTCCTGAGTGCCAGGATTTTAGGTTGCTGTCAGTTCTGTAGCAGTAACTTCAGAAATTTCATAACCTTTTTTTGCTTGCGGTGTGTGTAACTGAAGTGCCATGCAATATGACAACACGGAGAGGGCACATCTTCCTTTAGATACAAGGAGAGGGCACAGAACTGATTTAGTATAATTTTGACCCAGACTTGAAAAAAATCCTGTCTTCTTAAGAAGTTTGAGTTCATGGCAGTGTTTTTCACCTTTCTGTCACAAGAAAATATACAGAAAACACCTTTTAAACTGAATCTTTTTGCACTGCTTATAGAAAAGAACAAAACATAACTTAAAGATTATGACACTTAAGTGTTTCTAATAAGCTTAGTCAAAACTTACTACAGTCGCTTTTCCTCTGAGCACTTGCTGTTGCTCTTTCATGGAGGTAGAGTTGTTGAGAAGAATGATGGGATTTTGCTAATATATCTGCAGGTGAAAGTTGGAATTTTACATAAAAAGATCCATGTAAAACCACATGCATATGCTTTCCTTATAGCACACTATTGCTTTATGCCTGACCCATAGGATGAACTATCTCTTTGTCACGGATTCTCTCCAGTAGCAGGGTTGCTGGTCACTGATATACATAAGGGAAGCAACTGGGTTTTGTGTGATTGCACCCAAAATATATGCACCAGGAGTGGAAGAGAAGGAAAAGGTGGCCTCGAAAATAATTTTGATTCTCATGTGTGTAGGGGAAAAACTTTGAGGACTTGAAATTATCTTAGTCAATATTTCAATCAAAAATTGTGACCTGTATTAACAAATGTCCAAGTGTTGCAGTGACATTCCCTAGATCTGGCCATGAGAATAAAAGAGTTATGACTCTTTAGGAGATGGTGGAAACTGGAAGAAGCAGAAACATTTTACGGTGTGAGGAAAGGACTCTGGCCCTGAATTTTTAGTGTTTTGTAGGTGCTTGCATAATTGTTTCTTTGGCGCTTGCAACTTCAAAGGTAGTGATAAGGCATCTCACTTGATTAGCCAAATTCTTTGCTATCTATTGTTGTTTAAGTGCAGCGTATTAGGAAAATGAAAAGCTGTTTAAAAAAAAAAATAAAATTGCTGACAGCCTGCAACAAAAGCTTTATTAGAAGTGTTATCTCTGGTATAGGCCCATAACTGGTTCATGCCTTGGTAATGATTCATAGAAAATGGAAGAGGCTCGGTTTTTCACCACTTAAGAAAAATAAAGGTTTTCATCACTTACACTTGAAATGGATATGTTTTTAAAGGTTAACAGCAAAAATATAATAATATCCCTTTCTAAGTTTGACTGCTCTGAGCTGTGCTTTATCTTATTTTATGGCAATGCAGTGAGTTTGTTTCTAAAACAAGTGGATAATCCATTATTGTACTAGGATGGGGAAAGTCTGGTCGTATATATCTATATAATATAATCTTTCATTGCATTAGTTGCCAGAAGGAAAAAATAGAACAGAAATTCTGAATGATGATGTAGCGCAAGTTTTAAACTAAGAAATTGGATTTTAGCTGTTTGTGTGCAAGGTGGTTTGTAAATAATGTGTGGGGTTAAAGCACAGTGCTCATTTGGTGCTCTCAATATGACTGCAAACAGCTGTTCTGGGAATGCAGCAGTTCAGTATTTGTTCTGATGACTCCCTGCATCTGAATTTAATTGGAAATGGAGAGCTCTGCTAACCTTTTTAAAGATTTTTCTTAGGAAATTTGGAATAGCTGGGAAAAAAAGAGGTGAGGGTTGGAGCGAAAGGCAGGTCGAAGCTGATGGAGCCATGCACAGTTAAGTTTACTTTGTACTACTTCTTCATAGGCCCTTTCAGTTGTCAGAAAAACTGAAGGGTCCTGTACTGGCACAGGAGCTTGAAGCATAGATGTAAAGGAGAGTACAATATAAAGCTTAAATACAGTCACAGGGTATGGATGCAAATTATGGATGAGGAGAAAGCTGGATAGGTAGGGGAAGAAATGCCAACTCTGCTGGAGACAGAAAGGTTTCCAGTTATTAGAGATTTGTGGGTTGGACTAGATGATCTCCAGAGGTCCCTTCCAACCCCAACCATTCTGTGATTTCCTTCTTTCACCATCTGGAGCTGAACCCAGTGCTCCTCTGCCAGGCTGCCTTGGCTAGGCTGGCAGAGCAAATGCCATTGTTAAGGTGCTGGAACTGAACCTGCTCAGGTGGCAGAGATCTGCTGTGCATCCAGAACTGCACACTTCTGTAACTTTAGGATTTGAAGATGACAGAGTTTTACAATATAGAAATGACTTGTCCTCGTGTGTAGTAGGAAACAGTGTTTGAAATGTCATCTCTTCTTAGAGGGAATAGTATGATAAAGTGGTTTACAATCCATATGTGCAACAAAGATGCTTTAAGGCCTGTAGTCTTTAACAGTTGCATTTTGAAACTTGAGTTGCTTGACATTGCATGCCCAAAGTTGCTTTAATATACATCTTTTTGGATACGAGCCATGCAGCTAAAATCCAGGAGAAAAAACTTATTTATATTACACTGGTGAGAACCCTTCAAAGTTGCTCTGACTGTGTAATTTTTTAAAAGTTTTGATTATTGAACTAGAAGCAGTTTTAGGACTACCTGTCCTGCATCTTAATATTTTTTTTGTTTTGCTACTAGGCATGACACGTATAGATGCTGATTATTCTTTATACTTTTACTTTTAAATTATGTGACTGAAGATACTGCCAGACAGTTTTTGCTTATTGGTCTTTTTTTTTTTTTTTTTTTTTTTTTTAAGGTAAAGAAATGAGATTTACTCATAAGTGAATGTTAACATTTCTTGATAGATAAGCTTGTTCTAGCTCTTTAAATATGTGACAGAAGATGGTGTCAGGTGGACAAGGGCATAGTGTGAAAATGGCCCATTATGAGCTATACAAGCTACTGGAGAATTCAAACTCTTACTCAGCAACACACTGTACTATTTGACCCTAAGCAATGTCATTCATTTTTGTCCTATTTCACTACCTAAAATTGGAGAATACTCTACATTGCAGAGATGTAAATGGCTTGGCTAATGATGTGATAATTGACCTTTGAAAATTGTATGCTAATTAGTAGAGTTGTTGCTTGCTTTCTGTTCACAGCACTGTAGGCAAGACTGCTTTTATTACTGTTGCTTAGTAACTTTAAGCAAAATCACATTGAACTTGGATTAAAAATCCAAGCAAAAAAAAAAAAGTAGATAATAACAACAACAATAATAAAGCATTAGATAAATTGTGGATATTCCAGAATAGCATGAAAGGAGGATCCCCCTTCTCAGTCTGCTGTGTAGGCTTTCTTTTGCCTTTTGCCGTCTGTCGGGAATCTAAAATTATGTTTAGAGTGGGTTTAATGATTGGGTTTTGAATTAATTCTTCTGAATCATGAATGTAAACTAACAACTCTGTGACTGTGTCCCTTGCATCCAAGATTTAAGTTAAATCCCCAGTGTGTAAGTTGAAATTCTCTAAAAGGGCATGTGTATAGAAGGAACGGCTCAAACAGGTACCCAGCCTCCTTGTCAATAAGTTCCCAACCTCTGTGATTGTCGGGGCTGTGTTTCACTCACTGCAGTTAATGAAGCTGTTCTCCAGTGGAAGTACATAGGTAACATGTGACTGTAGTCTTAGTATTCCTTTTAAAGCCTGGAAGAAGTAAAGATTGAATCCATAAAGAAGGGAAGCATAACACAAGAACACAAGTCCAATGTTAAGTTAGCTGGATAAACTAGAAGAGACTTGTGGGAAAAGAGTGGATTAGGAGATACGTACCCTCAGATATACTTGGAAAAAAAAAAAGTACTTGACCATCGAAATTGCACATGAGGGTGTATGTGGGGCTAAATTGATGATGATTAAAATCTTCCATGAACACTCCTTTCAAATAAAGTGTGATACCACCTGAAAAACATTATGGTTTTGAGGCATTTCTAACCTGTCTATGTTTTGTGACTTCATTAATTTGGCAGTCAGTTTTTAAAATTCAAACCAAGTCATTTCTTGGCGATTCAGAGTTTTCAACCAAAAACTGGTTCTCTCATACCACCTGGGTCTTCACGGCAAGATTAGTTATTCCCCTTAAGTTGTCCTTCTTCTAGGTAATGGCACAGTAAAAGGATAAAAATTCTGGTTATAGTTTAGAAATTCTGCTTTTATTGTTGAGTTACTCCATCTCTTGGCAGGAAGAAAATGTTTCATTCCCAAAATAGGATTATTTTGCTTTGTTCTCCCAGATCACCTGTTGGCTACTGAAGAAGTATATTGCCATATCTCTGAAGTCATTGAAGATCGGCTTTCTAGACTGAACTCTTTCAGGACACAAGACTGCATATAGGCATGGGATACATTATGTAAGTGAGGAGTTGAGGATTGCCTTGGATTGTAGGTTTTCCCATTGCATAAGCTAGATGGACTACTTCTGAATGGAAATGTATGAAGCCAGAACACAGTCCCTCACAACGTCCTTATGGGCAAGCTCAGAAAGTGCATGCTGGATGAATGCACGGTGAGATGGATCATGAACTGGCTGGATGGCAGAGCCCTGAGGGTTGTGATCAACAGTGCAGAGTCTGGTTGGAGGCCTGTAGTTAGTGGGGTTCCCTGGGGTCAGCACTGGGTCCCGTCCTGTTCAACTTGTTCATCAGTGACCTGGATGAGGAGACTGAGTGCACCGTCAGCAAGTTTGCTGATGACACCAAACTGGGAGGAATGGGCGACACACCAGGAGGCTGCGCTGCCATTCAGTGAGACCTGGACAGGCTGGAGGGCTGGGCAGAGGAGAACCTGATGAAATTCAACAGGGGCAAGTGTAGGGTCCTGTACCTGGGGAGGAATAACCCCAGGCACCAGTACAGGTTAGGGGCAGACCTGCTGGAAAGCAGCACTGCGGAGACGGACCTGGGAGTCGTGGTAGAAAACAGGTTGACCATGAGCCAGCAATGTGCCCTTGTGGCCAAGAAGGCCAGTGGTATCCTGGGTGCATTAGGAAGAATGTGACCAGCAGGTCGAGGGAAGTTATCCTCCCCCTCTACTCTGCCTTGGTGAGGCTGCATCTGGAATATTGTGTCCGGTCCTGGACTTCCCAGTTTAAGAAGGACAAGGAATTACTGGAGGGAGTCCAGCAGCAGGCTACGAAGATGATTAGGAGCCTAGAGCATCTTTCTTATGAAGAGAGACTGAGAGAGCTGGGTCTGTTCAGCCTCGAGAAGGCTGAGAGGGGATCTCATCAATGTTTATAAATATCACAAGGGTGGATGTCAAGAGGATGGGACCAGACTCTTTTCAGTGGTGCCCAACGATAGGATGAGGGGCAACAGGCACAGACTGAAACATAGGAGGTTCTATCTTAATATGAGGAAAAATTTCTTCACTTTGAGGGTGGCAGAGCACTGGAACAGGCTGCCCAGAGAGGTTGTGAAGTCCTCTTCTCTGGAGACATTAAAAAAAAAAACATTCTGTGAAATGTGACCAGGCAGCAGTTGTGCAAAGGTTGGAGGAAATTTAGTGGTAGGTATAGCTGGGAATTTTTTGTGTGTTTTTTTTTGTTTGGTTGGTTTTTTCTTTGTTTGTGGTGGTGGTGTTGTTTAATTTCTGATTTGAGAATGGTAGTATATAAAGTAAGAATCTAGTACTTAGACTTTGCCTACAATTTTGCCTTGAGAGCTGAGCTCCCCAAATATCTTCAGAGAAAGTATGTGTGTGTGCATAGATGAGAGAACGAAAGGCAGTTATTCGGAAGAGAAATGCAGCTTCTCTCTTATCTGAGAGGTATTTTGAGAGGCACGAAGCATAAGCGGTGATGTTCGAATTGAGAGCTGAGGGCTTCTGAATTGTTATTCTCTCACTTGGTGCTTGGTTTTACATGAGTCATTTCAATTTGTAAAACCCTAGATTTTGTATCTTCTCATTTTCTGACTGTCCAAGTGCTTCCTGAAGTGTCATTATTGCCATTTTACACTTTGGGAAAAGGAGATACCGAAGTGGAAGACATGAGCTAACTGGTAGAGGCAGCAGATTATTCATTCCTGGCTTTAAACCATTTAAGTACTGGGGAGTCCACCATTTATAGCTACCAGCTATCTGATATTGAAAGTCCAGTGTTCTGGCCTTACTGGGGTTTTGCTTCACGTTCACTGCTGTGCCTTAGCTAATACAATGAAAATGCATAGCACAGATGGTACCCTGCATGTCTTATCCTCGGTAGTGCAGGAAGAAATAAATGGCAGTGAGATTTTGATTCTGTTTCCAAACCATGTTTCCTTTTACCTGCTCCACTTTATAGCCATTTCTTCGTAGGTTTTTCCAGTCTAATGACTGGAACAATCACTGAGATTACACAAGTTGCAGGGACTGAGGGTTTTTTTCCAAAGCGCTATAAGACTTTCTGAAAGTGCTTGCTATATATATGTTTGTTAATGTTCTGATGTCCTCACATATGAGGTCCAGACTCTGACTGGGGTGAAGTATTCTTGTCTTTCTTTGAAGGACAGATGACTAAGGTTATGCTTGGGATTAGTCTACAAGGACTTTTTTTTTTGTTTAGCATTTAGGGTCTTGCAAAAACGTGAACAGCAGCTGAAGTTCTGTATGGCAAGGGCTTTGTTAGGATCACCTAAAAAGGCAGTATTCAGGTGATTTACGTTGCTGCCTTTGCCATTGACATGTGTATTTTTCACTCTGCACTTCATTTCAGAGAAGCTGTTTCATTATGTGCATTAGTTTAGAAGTACAGAATAATCTGCAAAAATAATATTGTATTTATTTGAGATAGGCAATTAATTGCCTTATCTCTGAAGGTATATCATATAAAGTGTGTTTGATAAGTGACTCTACAAATGCTGGATGATAATTTTGATGATCAGAATTCATTCTGAAATGTTCAGTTTTCCACTCTTTCCTGTTTTCATACCAATCGGCAACTGATAGATTAGTTTAAAGCTTCTGGTTATAGTTGTCTTCCTGTAATATGTGTTTAGCATTACACGTTTTTTTTCCGCTAAACTTTGTGTCCTATCCCCTCACTGCCACCGCTCAGAAGCCCCGTTTCCCACACAGAATCCCTCTGGTGAAAGCCAGCGATATTCCATGGGTGCAGAAGCGTGTGTTTGTTTAGATTTGTACTGGATACTGAATTGCAGAGAGTTGATGAGTGTTTCCCTTCCCAAGTAAGCATTTTTGCACAGGTCTTTCAGACCCATCTGAATTAGGAACTGCAAAAGCACAACTCAGTGGCAGGCAGATTTGTCATCGTTTTCAGATGTAAATGTTAATCTTCTTAAGTAAGTAACTTTCTTAAATTTATAATATTTGGCAATAAGAATCTGCGTCTGCAGTCTGAACTTGGGACTTAAGAGAGTTTCCTTTACCCGAGAGAAGCATTCTAGAGTCTCATCGGTCCATGCAGTGGCTAGGATAGTAATGGAAGAGACAAACGTATCTTTGAGGACACTGGGGAGCAAGCTCATAATCCAAGTTTAAAATCACATTCAGAGAGTAAGGGTGTCGCAGATGTTATTTCAAATTAAAAATATTTTAATGACCAAGCATACAGTTGTTGTAAACCTTACCACCTGTTGTACTTGCTAACCTGTATATGGCATGCAGTCTGTCTTATAAAATTTATACCCTTATTATCCAATTGTACTTCCTGATACCTCATTTTTAATTTTTTTTTATTTGACCAAAATTACAGCCCTTTTTAATATTTAAAGAATTTTCTATCCTTTCTAAAAGCAAACAGACGTTTTACTTGTGGAATATCAGCCTTCTATATTGGAATCTGAGTATTGTCTCATTATTAATAAAACAAATCTAGTTTTATACTTTTTTTAGTAGAGAAATTGCATGTAGCTTTTAGCACATTATTGTGAGACCATTTAGGTAAATAAATTTGAAAAAAGAATAAGAACTTGTGCAGTAGAAAACTTAACTACTTTTTCTTTCTGCCTATTTTATAGGCTTCAGGGATTTGTATGTGCCTGATTATGTGTAGTTAATTTTAGCTGAAGTCTCTTGCTCAGAACTTTCTCTCCTGTTCTCCCTCTGTGATCCTTTCAGGCTTCTGGATTATATCATTAGCTAAATTTTGCAGCAGAGACTTTTATACCAACTGGGACTTCTTGGGTGGGGCATTTGGTAAGTCATACAGTTATTTCCTGTTCTTGGACTGAAGGGGCAGTGCCTGCTCTAAATTACCTGCTTGCTGCTCTTGCCAAGAACATCAATCTTCTCTTCTTATTTGTTATGTTTCTTTATGAGCCTTCCTTTGAGATAGGGCTGATCTGAATGGGGGTCTTCATGCTCGGCAAGCCATTTACCACAGTTGTATAAATAACCGCTGTCCACGTGGCTGGTCTCAATGCCTATCTGCGTGAAACAGTGCAACTCTCACCCCTCACTGAAAAATTTGTTTTGCCACAGTGCTTTCTTAACCCTGTGTAAGGACCTCTCTTTAACACTGAAAGTAGTTATTAAATTCTGTGTAGCTGCTTCTGTTTTTGAAACCTAGAAATCCTTTAAGTTAAAAATAATGCAGTTGAGCACTGTGAAGTCTGATACCAAACGTGCATTATATTAATTCTTTTGGACAGCCCTTCCAAAAGAGTGATCTGTCCGTGTTCATTCGCTCCAAACCTGCCTCCAGGACTCTGCCCAAAGTGGGGGATCAGAGCAGGCAGCGTGCCAAAGGTTTGTGTTTCTGCCAGCCTGGCACACGCTGAAAGCTTGGTCCTTCCTGTACCACACCATGGGCAGATGTCCATTAGGAATGATCAGGCAAAACTTACATAAAGGCCTTGTAAACAGTGTGTTTGGGTTTGTTGTTGTTGTTGTTTTTTTTTCCCCCTCCTATCCTCTTACTTGAAGTTTTGTGTGGGTGTGTATTTTTTTCTAAATTTATAAACCCTGGCTTTTGCCCTTGTCCGGTAGAAACTGCTCACCCACCCTTTTCCGTTTCCAGGCGGATTGCTTTTCTGTTATTTCAGTTCTGTAACTTTCTCCAACACTGTCCTGTTTTGCTTATTATGAAATACTTGCAATAACCCTTTCAGTGCTGCTGTCATCTTTGCCTTAAATCACAACTGGCTGTTGTATTCTTTAAGAAAAAAAAATCTTATCTTAAAAAGCAAATTAAAGACTTCTCACGTGTTATGGCTTTTTGTTCATACACAGGGAATGTGATACAGCATTCATTTGTATAGTGACCATTGTAGCATTCCCCACACAGGGTTTTTTCTTTTTTTTTCCGATACTAAGCCAAAACCCCTAATGAAATAGGATTTCTTTACAGCTTTGGCAAAGAAATTCCTTCAGCTCTGAAGCTGAGGCAGCACTATCTTCATGTGCAGAATGCATTAGCAGAATTGGGGGAAAACACTTATTTCCAGCTATGTCTCACTTTTTGTGTTCTTCTCTTTTACTTTTTCATTCCCTATCCAGCAACGATTGAATTGACCTGTAAGCTCTTTGTTTTTCTGATATCAGTGTTTAAATTAAGCCTGAATTAGCTAAGTGTTAAGTAGAAGTGAACCTGACTGACCCGCTGTTTGGTGCCCTGTGTAATATATTTACTAATAAAAAGTGCTGTAAGTGTATAATCAGAACAGAAAAGTGGACTCAAGTGTGTTTCTTCTTATGATTCAGTGTTTCATTGATTATCTTGGGAGTTAACATCACCAGCCCATAAGTACAAGTTATGATGCAAGACAATAGAAAACAAGGTTATGCATTAGGTTAGTGGGTGATTTCCAGAAGAAAAGGAGTAAATAATTCTCTTTAATAGTGTGGGGAAAATTCAAATAGATTCTTCAAAAACATTGGAGGGAATGGGCTGAGGATACATGTATAAAACACAAAATGCTGTAGAAGTAACTTTAGCACTTGTGAAATAGCCGTGGCTCTGGAAAATAGGGTACATATGGGCACACTGTCTCTTCTCTTTCCTGGCCAGATGTGGAGAACTGAGGTTGCTAGTGAATATTTCTTTTTAGATGTAGAAAGATGTTTCATTCATATGCAAAACTCCACCTGGATGAATAATTAAGCTCTGAGCGTACTGTAAGTCTTTCCAAGTAGTAGAGGCCTAGCTATTCTCTTGTGTACCCAGCTTTTTACTTAACTTGTACATTCCTTTATTAAGTTCAGATTTTTTTTTTTTTTTAATAGTAGCTGGAACGGAGTTCTTTTAACGCTGTTTTCAAAGCACAAAGTGGCTGGGAAACAGTTGAAAACGGTAAATCATCCATACTAATTTCTGTTATCTAAAGAACTGTACTTCGAGCTAACGTCCAAAATAACTGGGCCAAATGGCCCTGTTGAAATTCCCTTCAGAAGCAGAGCAGTAATTGGGTGAGTGTTTAGCCTGGGAACAAATAATCCATGCTAAAGTTTATGGATTCTGCTTAGGGAAAGGAATAAAACATAAACGGGCTGTAAGAATGCTTTATGTGTCAGAAGGGATTTTAAGGAGACGTAAAGATGTTTTCCCTCCTCCCATGTGTTTTCACCACAGTAATGATGATTCAGCTCGTGTGCTCGCTGGAATGCGTACGTGTAGGGAGAGAGAGGAGAAAAGGATTTCTTTAGGTGCAGCTAATTGCAAATACTGTAGGAGATAATGTGTATAGCATGTTGCTTCACCACAGAGTTGCCTACTTCAGCGAGTTCATCATCTTTATTTTCATGTTGACTAAAAATAAAGGTTTTTTTAATCTTTGTCAACCAACCAACCAAAACTCCAGGCGACTTCTCTGGAGCAGGAATTTATTGTTTCTGAAACAGTTGTATTGGCAAGTAGGCTTTTGTTGTGTTTCTGTGGTAAGTTCTTTTGTCTGTGATAGCATTTTGGGATCCCAGCATCAATGTGGCTGTCTCTGACTCTGATTGGATAGTTTATATTTAGTTGCTGGTTTCCTATAATAGTTTTCAGATGGAGATATTAAAGAACACATACCCTTGTGCTGCTGTAATCCCTGAAAGAGCATGGAGGAGTGAAAAAGAAAAAAAAAAAAGCAATGATGTCTTTCGACAGAAGTAGAGTTTGGAAAAAAACAGCAGCTGCTTGCAGCAACAGAATGCTGAAATTCATTTTTTAAAAAATTAAGTAGTAAAAACACTCAAAGTCTGTGAGTACATCACTTACATTTTGCATCCAGAAAGGTGCTTTAAAAAGCTGTGGTAAGGTCTGGTTTTATTTGATTATGAAAATGGTGATTCTCCGATTTACCATAGTAGTCACTTTCTGTTACAGAATAGTCATCAGATACCACCTCATGGTAGCTCCTGTGTTCCATACTGCTGGTGCACTTCCAGTGCAAATTAGCAGATACCTGAAAAAAGTATAGTGTCATCTATACTTTAATTATACTGTCAGCTGCATCTTTTCAGTGGAACATGATTTATTTCAATTAAAACTGAAGACCTAACAGATTTACTGTGAGCCTGAGTTTAAGACCACCTCTACAGAAATATTGGCTTCCAAGAAGAAAACTGTGTTCAAGCTTTTGTTTGATTCTGGGCTTGCAGAGCATTTAGAAATGATCTTTTTGTACAAGTTTTGATTTATTAGCTTTAACTATTTTTTCTTCTCTAAATTTTTAACCAAATAAATCATCCTAGTTTTCTTTGATAAGCTTCCAAAAATGTGTCTGTGCTTTGTCCAGCACTGGTAGGTACCTGCCTGCAGGGACCTCGTTTCTAGTTCTTTGGCCATAGTGAATCTTCACTCACTCCTGAGGGACAGCAGGGCCTGGCCATAGCAACTGGGAGAATTGGGCCCGGGTGCCAGCCAGCACATAGGCAGGATCTTTGTAGAGTTGATGGTTGGGAAGAACATGAAGTGTAATACTTCCCCATGATGTATATGATAAAATCGAGTGCCGCTACTGCTGTGGTGGTAATGTATTGGACCTTTTTGGAGTCCTGGCCAGTGTAACTTATTTTGAGGAAAAAAATCTGAAGCATGCTATAGTCTGGTTTGGCTTGAGCTAGTTTGCCTTGTGTGGTTACACAGCACAATTTTCATTAATTTTCATTCTTTCTTCCAACTAGTAATGGAAGCAAATCATAGAAAGCTATAGATAAGAGAGACCTATAGAGGTCGCCTACTCAGTCCCCAGCTCTGGAGCAAGATCATCTCTGTAATGTTTAAAATAAAATAAAACAAAAAAANGCTTAGATAGAGCAGGAAGAACATTTTGCTTCCTTTCTCTTAACATCTTTCAAGAATGCAGAACACTGCTGTAATCTTGTTTTCCTCCCTCAGTTTTCTCATCTATGAGACAGATAGTATTCTTCGTGGTGCATTCTGGGCTCCAGCTTATTCCACATCTGTCTACTAGGGTGCCAAGGGTTGGGCATGGTACTCCAGATTGCAGCGTATTTGTAACGCTTGTTGCCTTTTATCAACAGTACGAGCCTGTAATTCCTTGTAACCCTTTTTTCTCTCAACATTTGTGATCTAATCAGTCCCTATACAGGTATACATGATTACACCTAACTGTATAATCTCAGGCACCTAGAAAGAAATTAAATAATTCTACTATATTTTAGGCTGTTTTCTATAACTTAAATTTTCAGATTACCAATCCAAAAGAACAATGCAGAGATGACAAACATTGTCTTTACACATTTGGGCCATTAAGACACAGAATAGTGTTGTGCTCAGGCCAGAGTTCTGTGGGACCCTACCCATTGCTTTCCTCTGTTTAGGTAGTGAATAGTTAATCTTTATATTTGGCTAGCACGCAGTTTTCTCATTATCCTAGAGTAGTTTCACCTAGGCCACAAGTGACAGTCATTTCAACATACATTGTTAAAAATGTTTTTAATGTGATTTATTACTTGAATCAGTGTCTGTTTACTCACAGACAGTAAATGATCAACAATTATCTGGAGTAATTTTTGCTTTGTGTGGTAGATTCCCCCATCTGGTCCAGACGTTAAGCTGCGCAGCTGTTTAGTTCGCAGCTATCAGGGAATGGTAGGGTGAACAGAAAGGGAGGAAAACAGCCTCATCGGGGACAGTGCGATGGTGTGATTTATGCTGGGCAGCCTGCCCAGGACTGGACTGCTAGAGGATATTTGTCTCTGCAGCATTCGAGCGTGACTTTGTTGGATCTATCTGGTTTTAACTTTCTACAGGGAAAATAAACCTTTTTAACCACTAATTGTGTGTCTCTTTCCACATGTGTAGTTTCCAACTTGATATTAGGGGGAGGAAAAAAAATACGAAATAGTCTGTTTGTTATTTAGGGCTTGTTACTTAGCTGCCTTATGCTGAGTGCAGTGCTGAATACTTGAGTGACAGTCACAGCAGGGCTCGTGAGAAGGAGGGAATAGATCTGAAACTGCTTTCAGACTAATTGGAAGAAGAGCAGCTCACCAATAAAATACAGCTTTCTGCAAGGCTTATTCATGCACATGCAAGGAGCAGTCGAAGTATTTCGTAAGAAACCCCTTCTTTGTGAATTTTTGGTGCTTTTTCTTGATGGGCTCTGGGATTTTGTTGGAGGTGTTTTGGGGAGATTTTATACTTCCAGACCCTTGTTTGGCTGCGGGCAGTTTCCTCTGGGCTTCCTGCTAAGTGGCTCTGGTGGCGGTTTCGCATTGTTCTCACTGATGACTCAGAGAAACAGGAAAGAGATCCCCTAGTGAACAAAAAGCACAACCACCAAACAGGTGCCTGGATTCTGGTCTAGCAGAGGACAAAACACCTCATTCTGGATTTTTTCCTAAGATTCTTATCTGCAACTATGAGACTCAAGAGGAATGGTTCATACACGCTGAACGGGTAAGAAAGAGCCTGTATGCTCCTTTGAATCTTCATCATTAAACCGGCGTGAAAACGGAAGCCTTTATTTTTCTTTCTAGTGACAGGGTACATGAAATAATGACCAGGTCTTTTGTCTCAAAAAAACGGATGATCACAGCATATGAAATATGCATTTATTTTGCTTGCTTTCTTCTACATTTTTTTAGATTTGCTTTTAAAACGTGCATTTGTTGGGGGCAGGTTAGAGCTGTCTCCGTGTTAAAATGAGATGGATCTGCTCAGTAAAAGCACCACAAAGCATTAGAAACTGTGTGATTCCTGAAGAGATGCCTGTGTTAATCGTTTCAAGCATTTGCCAGCAAGCAACCCATGCTTTTGGTATGAACAACAGCTAAACTCATTAAATGTGATGTTTTCTGATAGGGAATACAACTTACTTTAAATTTAGTCAGTCTTAAAAAAAAAATAGTTTCAGTAGTTTCAAATACTTAGTACTCTTAGTCACTTTACTAGTTTTGTGGGTTTAAAAACACTGATTATTTTTTCCTGTTTGCTATTAAATCCTCTCAGTAACAGAATATACCGTTACTGTAAAGATCACTAACTAGATATTCTTTGTTTACAGAATGTTTACGTAATAATTGAAGATAAGAATTTTCAGGTGGAAGTGTTTTTTAACAATTGCATTTGATTTCAATAAAGCAGGTTATTGTATGTCTTCATACAATGTAAGTTTTATTTCTCAGCATAGCCGTACCTGAGCTGAAGAGGACTTGTACTTCCACAGTCCTCTGTTAACTGTTTATTAGTACCTGGTAGGTGAGTTGACAAGTGAAGAAAGTTTTTAGTCTCAGAGTGTTGTTTTACTTTGCTGCTGGTTTTAACCTTGTGTTCTGAGCAAGCGTTGTGATAAGTGCTTCATGGTGCCATTGGCTTAGCGCTGTGTTCCTGAAAAGCCCAGGCATATTTCAGAGTCCAAGTGTGCAGACTAGCCCAAACCTGCCTAGGTGCTTTAAACTCATGATCTGTCGTGCACTTGATTGTCAGTCTCTGCACAAGAGTGCAAGCAGATCAGATGGGAAATACTTCAGTAGCGTTATTCAGATGGTTTTCCCTGCACTGGCTTGCCCAATGCCTCTTAGAAGGGTCCCTTACTTTGCCAACATATGTTTAAATTTGGTTTTTTGTTTGTTTTTAAATTAGATTTGGATTAGGTTTTTTTAATGGCAAAGTAGATGGATGCTAACATCTTCCTGGCTTAACTTTTTAAACAACTGTAATAACAATTCCATTATCTGGCTGCATACAAAATCAAACATAATTCAAAGTTACTGTCTTGCAATATTTAGATTTAAGATGTGTTTGCCAGTCAATGGGATTGAGTTTGTAGCAGAAGTTAAGAATATATTAGCATTAACTTGTCTTTTTGGCAGAGCTTTTTGACCCTTTGAGAGTTTATCTTAATTTAGAGAGTCAATTAAGAAATGGTGCTGAAATGCAAAACATAATGGATATTGGTTATGTTAAAGGGGTTTTTTTTTTTTTTAGATTTCAGTTACAGGAATCATAATCTTTAATTGATGTGGGGTTTATTAAAAATGAATGCATGGTGTAGAACTTCAGGGAAATAAGTTGTGCAAGATCACCCTGTGCATCTGTTGTGTCTTGTTCTAACTTGCAAGATGCTACATCATCATTTTAAGGAATTTGACTTGTTGTGGCCCAATGCATACCTGGCATTACTTTTTACAGCAAGCATTTAACTGGAAGTGTTGTACTGTAGTGAGTAAAACCAGTGGCACCCAAATGCTTGCGTGAAAAAGAAGCTTCAACTGTGAGTTTGTGGGAGACTCCAATGTTATCTGATTCTAACATGCTGATGTGCTTTGCTCTATTAAACAGCAGATGCTGAGGAGTGAATGTCTCTAATTAAAGAAATTCCTTTTATGTTTATCTCTTGCCTAGGTGGTTTAATAATGCAAGGTAATGGAAAAAGATTTTCAAGTATGTTTTCCTGTTTAGCCTAAACTTTTGGCATGTCAGCAGAAAGGCTCGTTTTGATCTTTAGGGGTTTTTGTTTGGGACAGTGTGTTCCACTCATCAGGTGCAGCGGTCACACAGGTCACTTCAGGAGAGAGGAGCTGCTTGGTCACTGCTGCACCAGGTACCTGCACACGGCAAGGATACGGTAACTGTGGCATTACTGTACCCCGTGTAGTGCATGAAAACCCCCAGATAATGAGTGTGTTCAGAGATGTAACTGCGGAGTACGGTGATAAACTGCCCAAGTATACTCTGAATCAGACAAGGTGGTATAATGCTAAATGTTTAGTGTTAAAACATAAAAGTTGAGCATTGAGAGCAATAGGAGGGAATTCTTTACATCAAAAGTCACTTTGTTTGGCACCTTCCTACTGTATCAAGTCTTGTTTTGTAAAGCGGAGCTATTGAATTTGCAGGAAGTTCCCAGTGAAGACTGTAACGTGGCATTTGTGAGGGAGAACAAGAATTTTGTTTAAAATCTCATCTTTAAAAACAAAAGGGCAACTTCTTGTTTTTCTTACATACTGTATCCAGATGTTCTTAAAAAGTAAATAAACCATGCCTAACTCAATAAGGTCTCACAGATTGGTTTATCAAGCTCCGGATAGTGTTTTTGTTTTAGGTGGTCCTGATATCTTGGATGAGGTGACCAAGAGGAGTGATTGGAGAAGGTAGGATACAGGGGTTATGTGAGAACCCTTGTATCTTTTGCATAAAACGGTCACTTTCCCTTTTAATAGTAGTGTCTTTGACATCATAAGATACTCCCTGAAACTGCAGATATTTGATCCAGTTTTCAGGAAAATATTGATTCTTGTTTTTAATTTTGCTTGTGAACAATGAACTGTAGCGAGAGTCATCACAATAATTTTTTTGAGGGGGAGGTATGATTTGGTCAGGCTCTGGTTGTACTTGTAAACTCATAAGAGGAGGAAGACTGCAAGGGGAGCAAAGATGTCTGAAAGTGCTTTCAAACCTAATACCAGCAAAAAACTCCCCCTTCCTAGCTTTTCTCCTGTTCTGTTGTACCTCAGTTGATACTAGTGTAAGAACTGTACACATATAAACTGGAAACACATGTAAAATCCAGAGTTTGACTTAGAAACAGTGATTTGTAGGTGTGCTTTGAATAGGTCTCACTGGACATGGACATGTTTGCTCTTGCTTTTAGAAGTGGGTAATGGTTACCCCATGGCATCCTGGGGTGTATTTGAAGGGGGGTGGTTAGTAGGTCAAGAGATGTTCTCCTTCTCCTCTACTCTGCCCCGGTGAGACCACATCTGGAATATTGTGTCCAGTTCTGGGCCCCTCAGTTCAAGAAGGACAGGGANGGAACACAAGAGGTTTCACTTAAACTTGAGAAGAAACTTCTTCTCAGTGAGGGTTACGGAACACTGGAACAGGCTGCCCAGGGAGGTTGTGGAGTCTCCTTCTCTGGAGACATTCAAAACCCGCCTGGACACCTTCCTGTGTAACCTCATCTAGGTGTTCCTGCTCTGGCAGGGAGATTGGACTGGATGATCTTTTGAGGTCCCTTCGAATCCCTAACATTCTGCGATTCTGTGAAGTGTTTGGAGACAGAAGGATCTGGTGCTGAGATTCATCAGGGGACACTGAGTTGGGAGGCCTACTTTATCTTGCTGAGACTGAGGTAGAAATCTTACCTGCCAGCATCTCTTTGACAATGTTGTTAAGTCAGCTTTGCTTTTATGTGCTAGCCTGCAGTGTGCTGATTATATTTCTTTGCATAGCAAAGTTTATTTTTATAAAGGAACTCTTTTGAAGGTCATCTTAACTTGGGAGATATCCCTTTATTTGCTGGGTGCTGGGCTTATTGACAGTGAAAAATGCACTGGCACTGTAATCATTTCAGCATCTTTTTTTTCCTTTGTAAATGCTATTTTCTTCTTGTCTTGTCCCTTTAGCATTTGGATTTACTGATAGTAAAGTCTTTGGTAAGTTGCCAAAAAACAAATACTGTTTATTACACAGCTATTTCCTCTTTTTTTGTCTTGATGACTTGAGGGTGTAAATCCAAGCATGCATTTCACAAGATATGACCTCAATCCACCTGAAACAAACATGCAGCTTGAACTTTGGTGTGATCTAAGCTTCCTGTGCCTTTTAAAATCATAATGGACGGGCCTACACATTCCCATAACCTTTGTAGTGGTGCATACAGGACCATGCCTGTGGTGATGTACCTTCACAATGGCCATGCCCACCGTGTCGAAGCTTTGCTGCAGTGTGATGTAGATCATGCACTTGTAGAAGTGACGAGCTCCTTTGGACACATGTAAACTTTCTGACTTTGTTTCAAATATCGCATGACATACTGATAAACAGTCTACTGGGTAAAATTGCACCTGAAGTGGGTTTTCTGATGACCCTGGTTAGTGAGCCACACAATGCCTTATCACTCTTCTGCTTGGCATCGCAATTTTGACAAGGCCATGTAGCTTATAGTTGGTCTGCAATATGTTCTAACTCTGTGCAGGTTTAGAAACCTGAAAGCTGTTTGAAGATGGCATAAAACTAAGCAATGATCTCTGCAAATCCTGCAAAGCAGCCATCACAAATTTATGGTAATGGACACTGAGCAGCATGTACAAGAGGTTACTAATTGAAACCAATATATAGCACAAAGTAAAATGTTTAAATGCTGATATTTTTCTTCTCATCTTTACCGTACTTGACTCTGCACTGTTGAATAACTGTTGTGTGGCATGTTTTCCTGGATGGTTTCAAGTGCCGAAGGAACATAGCTAGATTGTGCATTCAGAAATCTGGCAGGGGTGGAAGCTTTGAAAATGCACTGTTTGCAGCTAACATCTCAGTCAGTGCCTGTGCTGCTGTGGAGTGCTTGAAACCTTCAACCTTCTTGAAAAGTATGTGTTTAACTACTTATATCAGTGTTTCAACCCAGAATTCAAATCATTTGTCATCTCACTTCTTCTGCCCAGTGCTGCTCTGGGCCCTCTAAAAATGCTCTTTGAGTTCTGCTCTGCATGGAGATTTTTTTTTTTCCTACATTCATGTCAGGACTATGTGTACGTGAAGGTGATTTTATATAATCCAAGGCAGAAGTAACCAATTCCTTGAAACAAATTCAAGTTGGACAGGGACAAAATACTTAGGAGTATCTTAATAATTAACGGGTGCTCAACTGACTCTGATAACGTATTGTTGGCCCCAAGATCTGTTTCCTCTGCTCCAAGCCACTGCTTTAAACTAATGAGTCTTGATTTTGAGCCAAGCACTGAAATTGAAAAAGAATTTATTTTTCTTGTGTGCTTCTGTCTTGTACTGACGCAAAGCAAGCCAAGGAGAAAAAGTCGTATCTTATGTTTATTTTGCCCAAAAAAGCAGAAAGTAGGAGCACAATAAGTCTGCTTCAGAACGCTTTTTTATCAAGTATTGTTGCAACTGCAGGGAAAATAGCGTTAGAGGATGTGACAAACAGCTCGTGAAAGCCTGTTGAAATAGCTCATCTGGCAAACAGAAGTAGTACGAACACCCAAATATCTTATCTGAGAAGAAGCAGCTGTTTGAACTGCTTTACAGTTCTCCCAAATTACCACAGTTTCTAGCACGAAAAAAGGGAACATCTAAGGGTTGCAATACAGACTGTTAGCCTTGGAAAGCACAGCACAGATTTATCAGTTTAAGGCAAAAAAAAAAAAAAAAAGTAGATTATCCGCTTCAGTTTTTGTTAGATTGCAAATCCATTTTGGAGAGTCATCTTTAGAATGCTTTATGATGTCAAAAAATGTCAGCTGAGCTGCAGTGCCAGCACTGCTGCCTGACTCTGCCTGACTCCAGGTGATCTTAGTGCTCTTGGTCAGCTGTAGCCCTTTGTGCTCATTTGTAACTTACAGATTTGCTCTTCCATTTTCTGAAGCTGATGGTGATTTTCATTCGCTGTGCTTTAGTTACAAAGTGGGGTGGCTTCTCCTGTGTGATTAAAATGCCCCTTATTTTGCTCTTCTCTTGGAGCAGGAGGGTGTAGACTGAGATCTGAGGATGTTCTGACTACTGGGTAAGTATAGAGACCAACCTCTGAGAACAAACAAAATGTGGCAAGCCTTCCCATTCACAAGCAGCAGAAGTTTCCTTCATAAATTACTTTCCCCCAGGTCTCCCACTCCACTCCCCTGCATCCCACAGTTGCCATCACATTACTGCTTGGTGACGTGGCCAAACGATCAGGACAGGGTTGCAGTCTAGACCTTTTTCCCCACATGCAGCAAGCAGTGGAGCCAGGAAGGGCTGCCAGCAGTTTCTGACCACTGCTGCGTGCTCTGTACCTTGGAGGTTCCTTACTACAGGTTCTGGTTGCTGTGCTCTTCCCAGTGCTCTGAGAACCCTCTTACCTTACTGGTGGCTCTGCGGTAAGAACTGTGAGGAGGGGTATGGAGCCGGCAAAAGCTGGAGAAGGAGAGTGACGATGAATGCAAGGGTCTTGAAAAAAGCAATAGGGCCAACAGTAGCCTCACTGTCTGGTAACAAAAACTTACCATTTGCAGCAATTCCACCACATTTGGGCATTATTTATGTATTCTGGACAACCCTGCTACTGGCCACCTTACATGAGAAGGTGACAGTAGGTTTGCCAAGTAGAGAGAGATGGAAATATGGTGCAGAACACTGAACTATTTCTAGAATTATCATTCTGAATATTTTGATTTAATCATCATCCCCAGGAATGGTGTTTCTTTTATAGAGATTGGGTATTATTTTTGTAACTATTGTCCTGTATATTCAGTCTGGCTGTTCTGGTAGCATTTGTCCTACAACACAAGACTTATGATCTCACATGTGTTTTCTTTGGGATTTTTTTTGCGTGTGTGAGTAGGCAAAAGTAGTTTAAGCATTTTTATATTCATTAACAATATATGTGTAAAGATTTAAACTGTAAGCCTTATATGGGGAAAGTATTATAATGCTTCTAAATAGAAGATTTCATTAGAACTTGCACTGTGAGTCATTATTTTTATATTAATAGAGCTGTTCCCAAATATGGCTTTGGAACTGGGCTTTCTTCATGGTGAATGCTAGAGACAACTTACAGAAAATACCTTATTTAAGTATAATTTTTTTTTTGGGGGGGGGTAGCCTCTTGATCAGCCAGTTATTCAGATCAGTGAAGCATATGTTGTAGAATAATCATGTCATTCTGAAATTGTAGTACTTTATGCTAGATGATATTTTAGTTGGAAAAATCTTTGTTGTTTTATGTGGAAAAAGTGGGTGAGAAATAAAAATCTCAGGCTGTGACACACTCTTAAAACTGTCCTGATCAGTTAGTCTCCTACCCCTTGGAAATATTTAAATCAAAGAATAACTTACGGGAATATGTTCTTTCTCACAGCTTATGTATCTGCAGCTAACAGTAACAAATATATTAGTCTCTACCAGAAGCAAAGATTTAATCCAGAACTCCAGAAGGTGCTGTTGCAGGTTTCATGTGAGTGCATGTATTCTTCTCTCTCTCTCTTTCTTTTTTTTTCCCCTCTCTTTCCCCCATAGTGTATGTATTTACTTACTGGAAATGTCTGGCCTCTTGAAATAAAACAATGTTGTGGCACAAATTCAAGGAAACTGTCATCTTTGCTTTTATACAGAATCTCATGCGGTGATAAATGCTCACACTAGGATTTGAGCATTACAAATATGTTGTTCCATTAACAACCTGGAGGCAGAACAGAGAACAACAAAACACTTCAGACACTGAACTTTTTCTTTTTTTTTAGTGTCTTCTATGACACCACTCCAGCCAGTAAGTCAGCTTTACTGGGGACCCAACTTAAATGCCTCTATGCAAACACACATAACTGGGGAGTAAACGAGACGAATTGGAGATGTGCGCAGGGCTATTACCTTATTGGCATCACAGAGATGTGGTGGATGTCTCCTGTGACTGAGGAGTTGGAATGGAAGGACACCGGCTCTTCAGGAAGGACAGGCAGGGGAGATGAGGCAGAGGTGCCGCCCTCTGTGTCAATGACCAGCTGGAGAGCATGGAGCTCTGTGTGGGGATGCATACAGAGCTAACTGAGAGCTTATGGGTCAGGATTAAAGCAAGGGCAGGGACAAGTGACATTATAGTGCGAGTCTGCTACAGGCCACCTGACCAAGAAGACCAAGCAGGTAAGGCCCTCTATAGACAGATGGGAGAGCTTCACATTCACAAGCCCTAGTCTTCACGGGGACTCAACCACCCTGATATCTGTTGAAGAGACAATACAGCAGGGCATAAGCAGTCCAGGAGGTTCCTGGAGTGTGTTGATGATAACTTCCTTCTCCAAATGACAGAGGAGCCAACAAGAAGTGCTATACTGGACCTTGTTCTCACCAACAAATAGGGGCTGGTGGGGGAATGTGAAGCTTAATGGCAGCCTTGGCT